>JAGSMR010000024.1:3592500-4017500 GCA_029286605.1 Sericinus montela
GAGATTTAAACTCATCCCCCAGAGGCTTATGGTGATTAAAAATTTCAACTGATACAGGTGTGCTAGATGTTGGTCTGCTTTTTTCGAGATGGTTATTCCGCCATCTATCGTTAGCCATTGCTACATTTTCTCGGATCTTGGTGTTTGTGGTAACTTCAGTGTTTCTCGTTCTGTAATACAAATGCTTACGCTTACTAGGGCTCAAAGCTATGTATGTGGTGTAGTCGCTATCTATATATGTATTTATGTATTATTAGTATTGCATTTTCTGAGATGTTTCTTAAGAGCTACTTAGATACGAAAAGAAACATACGGATAAATTAAAATGTAATTACTTTATGACTTCAACAAGCTATAAATCGACTTTGATGCTATTCTCAACGCGTCTAAAGAAATTTCAATATCAGAAGAACTCGTTATTATTACAACGTTACGGTATTTTAATCTCGATGAAAGATCTTTGTTGCTAAAACGTCGGAAACGGAAACTAAAAACGTCAAGATGTTACAGCCACAAAAGGCCTCTCCAAGCTACTTCCAGTCAACTAGGAAGTCTGGCGTTGAACTTTTCGGTAGCATTGTTAAAGTGTTATTGTTCGAGTATTTGTACCCGAATTTATTAATACCGCAAAAAATTTTTATTCACTCTTTATAGCGACCTATTTAATATATGCTCTCTTTTGTTTAATTATGACATTTTTTTTGGGTTCCATTAAACCATCATACAAATTTTTCACCGATATCTAATTTGGATATCTAACTTGGGTCTCTTGACTCGAATTCTGATCACCCAAACCGCTCAGCTATCATGACTTTTATTTTAAACTTATTTACAATATATATTAAGTTTGCAGACAGTGTTGTTCTTTTTATATCAAAACTTTTCCTAAGCAATACGCTTAAGAACCTCTTCACACGTTATCGAATACTAGCACTATATGCGTTTTATGAATTTTACGATAATATATGTAATAAATATTTATGGGTCTGGATTTACGTTTGCTAATGTGAAACAACATTATAGCCAAACTTCAGTTATAGTATCACTACATTGTCAGATTATACAGAGATGCACTTTCTCAGATACCATAGAATCAATAAGTATGGATTCCACCCCAGGGATCAACTAGGGAAAAATATTTGTGCTGATTATGAATATTTATAATCGATTTCTACGATGTCAATAGGTATACATCTCTGAAAAGAAAGAAAAAATATCTTCACGCAATACAGGGGTAGACAGAGGTCTAGTGTAGACATTAACGTCCCTTAGACCCACCTTCCACCGAAGATATTTTCGGGACAACGTGACAGGTGGTGAGCCCGTCGCCGTCTTTACGTCGAAGCCAACGATATAATTTGTACATAGGTTTTAGAAAAACCCATTGGTACGGCCACTTGAGGATCGAACTCGGGTCTCTTGACTCGAATTCTGATCACCCAAACCGCTCAGCTATCATGACTTTTATTTTAAACTTATTTACAATATATATTAAGTTTGCAGACAGTGTTGTTCTTTTATATCAAAACTTTTCCTAAACAATACGCTTAAGAACCTCTTCACACGTTATCGAATACTAGCACTATATGCGTTTTATGAATTTTACGATAATATATGTAATAAATATTTATGGGTCTGGATTTACGTTTGCTAATGTGAAACAACATTATAGCCAAACTTCAGTTATAGTATCACTACATTGTCAGATTATACAGAGATGCACTTTCTCAGATACCATAGAATCAATAAGTATGGATTCCACCCAGGGATCAACTAGGGAAAAATATTTGTGCTGATTATGAATATTTATAATCGATTTCTACGATGTCAATAGGTATACATCTCTGAAAAAAAAAAAGAAAAAAATATCTTCACGCAATACAGGGGTAGACAGAGGTCTAGTGTAGACATTAACGTCCCTTAGACCCACCTTCCACCGAAGATATTTTCGGGACAACGTGACAGGTGGTGAGCCCGTCGCCGTCTTTACGTCGAAGCCAACGATATAATTTGTACATAGGTTTTTAGAAAAACCCATTGGTACGGCCACTTGAGGATCGAACTCGTGTCTCTTGACTCGAAATTCCGACCACTCAACCACTCGGCTATCGTGACTTAGTAATACTTATTAGTATATATCTCTGCCATATTATATATATGTAAGTACATTGTATGTGTGTGTCATATTATACCGTTGACTTGTATGCTTGCTTGGACTTGGATTCGATAGGTTCACCACTTTATCATTGTTCCAAATTAGCTTCGGTGAAAGGCGGCTTAATTATCTAGACCTCTGTATATCCCTGTAATGGGGAAATACGGTACGGGTGATCGGAATTCAAGTCAATAGTTCGGAGTTCGATCCCCCGGTGATAGACATCTACTAATGGGTTTTTTCAAAAACTTATGTACGATTATTATTATTGAACATTGACGGCGACAGGCTCACTCGATGTTACGTTATCTCAAAAATGTCATCGATAGGACTTAATTGTCAAGACCTCTGTCTACCCCAGTATTGGGAAAGGCGAGAAGATATTTTTTTTATACTTCCGTAAATATATCAGATATAGATGAATCCAAACAGAATCTGGTTACTAACACATCACATACCAGATTCCATGTTCTGGACACTCATATGAAAGGAAAATCTGCCGCATGTTTGCTATTATAAATATCTTACGACATTCCTATCATTTTGTGTCGTCTGCCCCACTGCTGCATTGAGAATTTTTCTAAAGGTGCCAGACAAAGACAGACAGCGCCCTTCTCTTTCTTTCGTGTTTCGGTAGCTTACGATGTATATTCAGAATTTGGTTTTCCAGTCGTATTCTAAACGCTGTAGGGGGACGACGGCTCTCGCGCGTTATAACATTTACGCGAGTTTTAAAAATCGAATTACGCGGTGAACATTTAAAAAAAATAAAACAGTTTGACTGTAATGTATGGTGTCTGAGGATGTTAGAATTACGAAAGAATTGTTTATTCACAGTGTTTAAGTTTTTGTAAGTGGATACGAATTGACTTTGTAGTGAGTGCCAGATTATTTTAGATGAAAATAACCTTAGAATATTTTGGTCGAGGACGTTAAACTTCCATTGCTTGAGCGGGTTCGGTTCGATTTGACCAATAGAAATTATAAAAAAAAATCAGGTGAGATTATGAATATGTTAATTAAAAACTAAAGGTAATTTTTAATATTGTGATGAAAAAACACTTACCCAATATAGTATACAAAATTGTTTGGTGTATATTCTTCAATTAATTTATTTTTATTACAATATTTATCCACTTATTAAAAAATATGAATTTTGTATATTATCTATCCGTCCGCCCGTTCTATCGAATAGATTTAGCTACTTATGTTTTAAGTTGAAGCTATTGATATACAGAATTTTTTAAAATCACCAAAGTTTCACTCATCTCAAGTGATACTCAAACGTTATTTCTTGTATATTTCTTACGTTTTCATAGCTTTGTTTCTCTATTATAATATGTCTTATTATTATATAATTTTTATTTAGGTACATGGATCATTTGCTCTTCGAGAATTTGTTCGATCGAGCTCTTTTGAATTTTTAACCATTTAAATTGATGAGTTAGAGGGAAATTAAGTGTGAACGTCCATGTTGGCCTTCAATGATGTGTAGAAGTAATAGTATATATAATTTTAATGTTTTACAATTAAAAATTGCTTCATTTTACATCGGAAATAAATATACAAAAAAAAAAAACGATCCAACGGGCGGAAAGATTTCCTGAAATTTGTTTTCTTACACGCGAAAACAGTTAACTGAAATTTCTTTCTTTGAAGTAGTCACTCACGTAATGGAGTCATAGAACCCACTTTTAAGAGTGTCTTTAAAGATTTAATCACGCTATTAAAGTCTGGGTGATTCAGTAGCATCTTTAAAAAGACGTTTTCTGTTCTAAGAAATGCGCGCTGAATACATTTTAATGTAAGAACTGTCGATTTTGTCGCTGATTTTTGCAAAGTAGTAATTGAGATATGTATATTACCTACAAATAGGAATTTGAGAGATTCAGTTTAAACATTATGTGTTTTATTCATAAAACAAATAACTCTTGGTGTAATAACTGGGGTAATTAAATATCAAATACCACGTTTCCAACTGTGGCTGTGATATTAAACGAGTGGCTAGTGATATCTATGAGTATATATTAAAACGACGACGATTAATATCACCTCTCTGGACGAGTGGCGTACACACCGGTTTTTATAATGTCCCAGCTCAGGTCATAAGTCCGATTCCCGGTCGGGTTGATAGAAAATATATTTTATACATTTTCTCGGGTCCGGTTGTTTGTGGTATCTTGGTTGTTTCTGATTCAATAACACAAGTGCTTAATTTTGAGATCAGAGTTATGTATGTGATGTCGTCGTTATCTACGTATGTATTTATCTATATAAAAAGAGTTAATGAAATCTGTATCCTACTGTTTTGTTTATTTTGTTTTCAAACGAATTCACTTGAACTTCATCCTTCTCAAGTTATATTCAATAGTGATTCTTCCCCATAAAGTCCGTTAGGCTGTTATATCCAACAAATTTACTAAATATTTTTTTAAAACGAAACTAATTTATGTAGGGATTTGCCCTTGACTATTAAAGGTCATGTGTTGTTCTGAAAGTCAAATGCTTTCTTAATATCTTCGGTTTTAATTGAGGTACGGGTGATGATGCGCCTTGTTATATATTTTTCTTCTAGTAACACTCGCCAGTAGAAGTTCCTTTACTGTAACTTTTCCCTACTTAAATTCATTGAGTTGGAGGGAAGGTTTGTTAGAATATTAAAATTCGCTTTGAGTATTGCGGATCCGCACTGATAGTGGTATATTAAGTTATTCCTTTGGCAAAATTACATCGTAAAAGCTTTAGGCTTGAATATTGTTGACTATCATGTTGCTTATTGGTAAAATAGGCTATAAGAAGTGAAATGTGGGCTTAATTAATTAAATTTTATAGGCTTCTGTTCTAGACATTTATAACAGAAAATGCGTGAAGATATCCATATTGCTAAAACATTTACGACATACAAGAAAAGTAGTGTGAATGCTCTGTTATTAGTGCAAAGTTATGCTATTTAAATTTAAAATTTCGGGTGCAATTCGTAAAATAGAATATAAATTGAATATGAAGTTCTGAATTCTGACAATAGTGGAAGCTGACTATGCAAACATAATCCCTTCAAGAATGTCATATATGTATGGATAACAGGGCATTGACTGATTTATTTATTTTTCTCTATTTAAGAGACAGTACCTACCATCAGCATATTTTTTAATGTGAAAGTAAAGCCTTATTATTCATGAGTAATATTTATATTTATAAGCAAGCAAGACATTTTGAGATGTTAGCTATCAAATGCGAGTATAAATAAAGTTAACTAATACGGGCAGGATTCATACCTTCGCCATAGCCTGGTGATACTCTTACCACTGAGAAACGATTATTTGGTTAACGAGTAATTGGGTGTTTAGAATATGAGTCAAGAGACCCGAGTTCAATCCACAGGTGGCAGGCTCTGACCAAGTACTATTTATATCGTTGGCTTAGACTTAAAAACGGCGGCGGGCTCACCACCTGCCACGTCGTCTCAAAAATATACGGTGTATTTATGCGGTGAAAGGTGGGTCGAAATGACTTCATCGCCTAGACCTCTGTACTGAGAGTATATGGGCAGCAGCGTCTAAAGTGTAAGGTATCTGATAGCCAAGCGTGGTGGTTTTTGAAAATGCTCCCTTTCGGTATAGGTATGCCCTGAATTGGGCTTATATTAGTTTATTTATGATGTAAAATAAGATGCTTGAAGTTTCCGAAAAAAAAGTAACTCCCTGTCCGGACGTCTAACACAACGAATCATTATCCGGCGAGTAATGCCATGTTTCACGGCGCACGCACAGAAACCGTCCATATTTCAGAGATAAAATTATCCTACGTGCTGATCCTGAATGTGAATTTCCAAATTCAAAATTCTTCTCAAATTCCAATCCGTACAGCGTTTTTTGTGCGAGTGAATGATCAATATCTTAAAATATATAAATAAATATAAATATCTTCACGCAATTCCCAATACAGGAGTAGATAGAGGTCGAGTCTAGACAATTAAGTCCGTTCGACCCACCTTCCACCGAAGATATTTTCGGGACAACGTGACAGGTGGTGAGTCCGTCGCCGTTTTTATGTCCAATCCAACGATATTCGTACATAAGTTTTTGAAAAACCCATTGGTACGAGCCTACCAACTGGGGATCGAATTCGGGTCTATTGACTCGAAATTCCGGCCACCCAACCACTCGGCTATCGTGACTTTATCAATATGATAAATATCTTATATCTAAAAATACAAACTTGCTATGAATCGCTATTTAGGTACCAATGTCGCTTACGATAAATTTCCAGTTATGACTCGATATTATTGTGTGAAAGAAGACATGAGAAAGAAAGGAGAGAGTATTGACATGACGGGAAATAGAGGAGAGTGGAAGAAGAAGAATTGTTGTGCCGACCCCACATAGCATGGCATAAGGGCAGGAAGAAGAAGAAGAAGAAGATTACAAATATTATTATATATTCACACATAATCCCTGATGGAATCGCCAGAGAGAAGAAATTTACAAGTTCACAGTATCTACTCCCGGTTGTAGATTTTATTAAAAAGTTAAATAGGCAATTTAACTTTTTAAAAAACTTCAAAGCTTTTATTCCAATTAATAAATAACTAGCAAACTTTCGAACTTCTTTCTCAACAACAGCATTTAATTCGTCAATCTTAGTTCAGAATGTCGTACAAATAGATCTTTTTAAAAATACAAATGACTTCGTTAGATCGTAAAGCTTGTCGTTAGAAAATTAATAAATGTTTCTGCTTTAGCATAAGAAATTTAAGTAATTTCATGTATGGCCGTAAGTGAGAGGCGATTGATCTTAATAGAACCCATCTCAAATATGCTACTAACTAAAATGGCAAATTAATTAACATAAATTGGGATACCCTTAGTAGACGTCAAGTAATATATAATGTTAACTGTTTGCCGCAGCTTTGCCCGTGTGGAAACACCATCGCATCAAATTATTTTTTTTACAATATAATTATTATCTTAAAAGTTAATAACTTAAGTCACGATAGCCGAGTGGTTGGGTGGTCGGAATTTCGAGTCGAGAGACCCGAGTTCGATCCCCAGGTAGCAGACTCGTACCAATGGGTTTTTCAAAAATGTTTGTACGAATTATATCGTTGGACATAACGACGGCGACGGGCTCACCACCGGTCACGTTGTCCCGAAAATATCTTCGGTGGAGGGTGGGTCGAAGGGCCTTCATTGTCTAGACTAGACCTCTGTCTACCCCTGTATTGGGAATCGCGTGAAGATATTTATTTATTATTTTATATAAGCAAGAGTCACGATAGCCGAGTGGTTCGGTGATCGGAATTCGAGTCCGGAGACTAATGGGATTTAAAAAAAAAAGTTTGTATTATTTATATCGTCGCCGGCGACATAAAGACGGCGACGTGCAGGTTTGGTATTTTTCGAGACGGTTATACCGCCATCTTCCTGGCTTATTTTTAAGGCTTTTCCTTTAATTGCCTCCTTTTACACTCACGGGAAGATGGGGTATGGTACGTCGTAACCACACGGAAGAAGATAATAGCAATAAAATGCATACAAATATTTTTTTTTTGAATTTTAACGTTGCCTCTATTAGTAATAATATATTACATTTCAGTATGATCATCGATTTACGAGATGTTATAGATATTTTTACAAATTATATTACACTTTTAGTCGAAGTCTCTTGTCTCGAATTTCGATCAGCCATCCACTGGGCTATCGTACTAAACTTGTATGTAAAATTTATATCGTTGGCTTGTAAATGAAGACGACAACAGGCTCACCACCGTTCACGTCACAAAAAATGTCTTCGGTTAAAGGTGACTTGAAAGGACTTAGGTGTCTAGACCTCTATCTACTACCTAAATCTATTATTTTTATTTATGACCACGCATATATTTGTACAACATAGAACGATTTTGATATTTCTATTTTTATTAAATATATACACTTCGGTATTGGTAACATGACATTTTGAATATTTTCACTATAAGGGCACTTAATTTATTTAGTTTACACATAAGTGTAGGACTAAGGCTAAAAGAGTATTTTTTTTTGTCAAAGTAGGCTTTCCAGCTCCTTTCTTTTATGTTGGCTTATATTTTTTCATATTATTTCTAGGGCATTTCATGTTCTCTTTTCCGTAGGTTTTAACGAAACCCCCACAACTCTAAAACCTTTTAATGCAATCAATATTTATCAATATTTGTAATACCTAAAGCGTAAAGAATCAGTATTCTCAAAAAAGATCAATAAAACTTGGGGCAATGAGTTGGTCTATCATAAACCACAAGGATAACCATCCATTTGCGGCGCGCTACAAATGGTAGAGAACAGATTTAAAGTTCGCTATTTTGAAACTTTTCAGGCTTGTGTGATCCAGTTTTAAAACGATCACGTAGAGGGTATACCTAAAATCAGTTTCCTTAATTTCATTATTTTCAAAGTTACCGTTTTGTATATTTTAAAAAATGTATTGTATTTTATTACCCTTTTTTATATTATAAAAAATCACGATATACGAGTGGTTGGGTTAGCCGAATTTGAGTCTTTAATACTAAAGATTTTTTAAAGTCTTATGTATGATTTATATCGTTGGCTTGGACTACAGGTTCACCACCAGCCACGTTGCCCCAAAAAAGTCACGGTAGCCGAGTGGTAGGGTGATCGGAATTCGAGTCGAGAGGCCAGAGTTCGATCCCCAGGTAGCCGGCTCGCATCAATAGGTTTTCTAAAAACCTATATACGATTCATATCGTTGCCATGGACATATCATATATATACGGCTATTCACCACCAGTCACGATGTCCCAAATAATGTCTTTGGTGAAAGGTGGGTCGGAAGTACTTAATTTTATAGTCCTCTCAGTGGGTCTCCCAGCATTTAAAATGGCATGAAGAGCATGTTTAAAAGAAAGATTGTCGCAGAAAACAATTTCCTGCTTCTTACTTTCTTATCGTTTTCTAACGTGACTCTATTGTCTTTTTATTGGAATAGCATAACGATTTGGTTATGTAGATATTCACATCACGTGGATATTTATCCACGTGATGTGAATATCTACTCAGTATATTTGATCCAAATAGGTTATAGGTGAAAAGTCGTCCCGGAGGACGATGGAAGATTTTATACATTATAATTATATTGACACTAGAAAGGACTGAAAACTATATAACAGGAAAAAACATGTACGCGTAAGTAAATAGACATTATTTTATGTTCTATGTTCCATGTTCATCCAGGTAGTAAAACTCCTTAAGACATGAAAAATTTACTTACATATCTTTACGCATAATCTAAAAAGGGGGAGGCAGAGAGTACTGATCGCCAAGTGTCACGATCACAATAAAAATACGATTATTTTTTATCTTCACGCAATACCCAATACAGGGGTAGCCAGAGGAAGATAAATTAATCCTGTTGACTATTTTGGGGCCCCGTGATAGGTGGTGAACCTGCTACCATCTTTTGTGTCCAAGTTAACGATATAAATCGAACATAAGTTTTGAAAAAAACTCATCAGTTAGAACCTACCTCCATGATCGAACTCAGCTCATTGTGAACTCAGATCTCAGGCAGTCATGACTGAGTATTTCATTGTTTTCAAATATTAGTCTTTAAACCATGTTTTAATTTTTTTCAACGGATCGTAGAGAATAATTATATTAAATAAAATAATTAATATTAAGAGAAAAGAGGTTAAAAGTGACTCCAAAGTTAATATTGTCAAAGCTCAACGATTTACAAAGACAAAACGAAAAAATAAACTCGTGCGGTTTAATTTCCTCTAAAAATAACCGATTCGGGTGTTATTAGGTTTTTGTTCGGAGAGCGACGGAATGGGTCGCTCAGTGATTGAAACTTTTCGATCTGAAATGTCAAAAGAGTGAATAGGGAATATCTTCGGTAGTAAAAGTCATTCTGTTTTGTTCTGCTTCAAATAATTCAGGCAACTTGTGATCCCTTTACGCAACCGTTTGATCTTTTTTGTATGCTTACAAACTTATTTATTTAAAAATATATTTATTTAAAATATATACACGCTATTCCTAATATAGAGGTATAGACCATTAAGACCCTTTCGACCCACCTTCTACCGAACACTTTTCGGGACAACGTGACAAGTGGTGAGTCCGTCGCTGTCTTTATGACCAAGTCGACGATATCATTCGTACAAAGTTCCGAAAAAAAACCCATTGGTACAAGCCTTGGGGATCAAACTCGGGTCCCTTGACTCGAATTCCGATCGCCCTACTACTCGGCTATCGTGACTTGTTTATTTTAGTTTTCTTATTATAAAACCTCATTTTTAGCGTCGATATATTAACCAATACATGTAACATCATCATGATAAAGCCTGTTAAGTCCACTGCAGGACAAAGGCATCTTCCGGACATCAGGGTTTGCCATAATCTCCACACTTGGTAAGCGAATTGACTTTCGCAGTATAAAATACCTTGTAACTTATACACTGTCGCCCGTAACATGCCTGCCAAATTTTGGTCTGGTATTTTTAAAGATGGTTATATTGCATTTTCAAGGGTTTTCCCTTGGTCACTTCTGACGACACCCACGGGAAGAGAATGACAATTAATATTCTTACGCCAAAACTACACGAACAACATAATATTCCAAATGAAAATAAATAAATATAAATATCTTCACGCAATTCCCAATACAGGGGTAGACGGAGGTCTAGTCTAGACAATTAAGTCACTTCGATCCACCTTCAACCGAAGATATTTTCGGGACAACGTGACAATTGGTAAGCCCGTAGCCATCTTTATGTCCAAGCCAACGATCTAATCATACATAAGTTTTTGGAAAACCTATTGGAACGAGCCGGCCACCTGGGGTTCGAGCTCGAGTCTCTTGACCCGAAATTCCGACCACCCAACGAATCGTCTATGGTAGCTATCGAAAAAAAGGTTAATAAACTATTAGCTATTAAGTCCCGGTAGCCCAGTTGGTTCGTGAGTCGGGTTCGAATCCCGCTAGGAGCCAACATTGTCAATATTTGTACTCGAGTTATGAACGATTATATGTTTTTAATAAATATGTACCTATGTGAATATTTAGGTACGTAAAATATAAAATAAATACGTATGTATCGTTGCATTGGATATTAAGGGGGCGATGGGCTCACTACCTGTCACGTTTTCCCAAATAATCGTCGATTAAAATTGGGTCGAAAAAACTTCATTGTCTAGATCTCTGCTTACCCCAGTATTTGTACAGTACAGAAATTGCCTGATGATATATAAGAATATATGTTGTTCAATTTTATAAGATTTTTTTGGAGCTGATAGTTTTTTCATATTAGTGATTTACTTCTTATTGTAATAAAATAAAGTTTGGCGTAAACATATTTATAAGGAAGTTTGCGTACTCGCCTGGCTGGCAGCCATTGCGCTTTGAAAGAGTAAACTGTCTAGATTTACATAACCCAGTATTTCAAGGAGTAAGAGTTTTTTATGACTAAAAATTCGATTATATCTCGACTCTTTTGAGCCTTTACAGCGTGGTTTCGTAGTTAGGTCAACTCCTTCCTAAGTCACGATAGCCGATTTATTGGGTGATTGGAGTTTGAGTCGAGATACCCAAGTTTGATCACCAGGTGTTACACCACAATAGGCTCACCATCCGTAAAAGTGGGTTGGAAGGACATAATGGTTTAGACCTCTGTCTAGCCCAGTATTGTGAATGTCAGGAAAAGTGGCTTTGATACATTGACCCATCTGGAAATCGAACTCCTGACCTCAAAAATGGCGATAGTTTGAAAACCACTCGCCTACGGAGGTTTTCAATAACAAATGTATACTCTTTACTTAAAATAAAAGCTAAAACTTCTAGGTTAAATTAAGGTGCTTGACGCATCTGTATTCAACCTTCGTTTGAACGGGGATCCGTACGAATCGTCCAGGATATCCTACCGTCGGTCCCGAGTATAAAAACCGAGAGAAATCCTTATTCAAGGGTCAACATCCAACGGAGCCTTTTTACGTTACCGCAAAGGGAAGTGTGAACAACGTAAATGGAAGGGACAGATCCAAGTACTGTCCTTTTACTTTTTTATCAGGTTAAGTTCAGATTGTGAAATTTTTGCAGTCTTCAGATAGGCATGATTAATTTTGAATGAATATTAACTTGTGACATCGAAATAAAAACATAAGGACTTAATTCATAATAAGTTAACTTAGTTCAAAATATTTTAGCAAATTATTTAGCAGATTTTCTGTTAAATAATATTAATCACGATAGCTGAATGGATGGTTGGACGGAATTTCGAGTCGAGAGCTCCAGGTGTCAGGCCGTACCAAAGGGTTTTTCAAAAACTTATGTACGAATTATATTGTTGGCTTGGACATTGAGACGGCGACGGGCTCACCACCTGTTACGTTATCTCAAAAATCTTCGTTAGAAGGTGAGTCGAAACGACTTAATTGTTTAGACCTATCTCTACTCCTGTATTGGGAAATATAAAATATAAATAATGAAGATATGTATTCATTTATTTGTTTAATATCAGTTTAAAATACCCAAGAAGGGGTGTGTAGGTGACAAAGCCTCGCTTTTAATCAATAGAAGGCGCTTTTAAGTCCACTGCTGAACACAAATCACCCTCAAAGATTGACACGTAGAACGGAGTCTTACGTCATCTGCTTCATCGATTCCCCGTAATATTGTGCTATGTGGCGAGCTATGTGCCGAGTCTTAAGGCATTATAGGTTATATTACGATGAAGAAAAGTAACTGAAACTAAAAAATACCTCATCTTTTTAGTCTAAATATATAGACAATAAATACATTGACAGAGACAAATATAAAAAGTCACGATAGCCGAGTTGTTGGGTGGCCGGAATTTCGAGTCGGGAGACCCGAGTTCGATCCCCAGGTGGCAGTACCAATGAGTTTTTCAAAAACTTATGTACGAATATCGTTGGCTTGGACATAATGGCGGCGACGGGCTCACCACCTGTCACGTTGTCCTGAAAATATCTTCGGTGGAAGGTGGGTCAAAGGGACTTAATTGTCTAGACTTGACCTCTGTCTACCCCTGTATTGGGAATTGCGTGAAGATACTTTTTTTTTTTTAGAGACAAATATATCACACATGCTCTGATCTCAAAGTAGATAAAGCCTCTTTATGTTGTAATTAGAAACATTGAAAGTACCACAAACACTCAGACCCTAGACAAAGTAGAAAAAGAGTTATTTCACACTCTCGTTTGACATATCCGGGAATCATATCCGGGACCTCGGAACTCTCTATATAACCAAAGGTATACATTCAATGTTGAATAACATAATACCATGATAAAACATTGACCTATATAAGTTTTGACCCTATAGGCGGAAAGTTTTGTAACTGAGTTTTAATGAGAGGGAGCTTTAAAAGGCATCAGATGTTCTTCCCAACGAAAAAGCGATTACTCTAGTTATTTCGCAATGTTCAGTGAGGCGTGCTGAGGAATTATTCAAGAGATGAAAGCATAAATTATAAAATAAAATTTTGTTTCATTAAATGCAACTGCTTTAATTGGTCCAGGCTTTTAGCAAAGACTTTTGTATAGTACTTAATAATGTTTTTTTTTATATTTCATGCATTTTCTCAATATAGCAGTGTAGACAGTCATTTCGTTCAACCTTTCACAATTTTAATTACATTATAGTAATTAATGTATTGACATTCATATTTTTTGTACAGATATTTGCCCCTAGTAGGATTAAAACCCGTAACCCTTAGCCTCGAATCCATGGTCTCTACCAACAAGCCTATCTGATTATCAACATACATGACTTAAAACATATAAATATTTAGTTACTACGTTTATAGCAACTAATAATGAAACAACAACCAGAATATTTTTTATTAATTTACT
Source organism: Sericinus montela (assembly GCA_029286605.1). Taxonomy (NCBI): domain Eukaryota; kingdom Metazoa; phylum Arthropoda; class Insecta; order Lepidoptera; family Papilionidae; genus Sericinus; species Sericinus montela. Next base: position 3,606,520 of record JAGSMR010000024.1, read on the forward strand.
ATGATTGTTTGTTTATGTATTCTTAATATTTTAGAAAACGTTATTTCTCTGCCTTAATTTGCCAACTCCGCTGTATTTATTACATGTTGTATTGTTCCTCTAATCAATCCATTTTTTTTTATATTTTTACGCTATTTCCCAAATCCCCAATATGGGAAATGGCCTCTCTGAAAAAAATCATTTACATAAAATGTAATCGTCATTTAAAGTCACGATAGCCGAGTGGTCGGGTGGTCGGAATTTCGAGTCAATAGACCCGAGTTCAATCCCCAGTTGGCAGGCTCGTACCAATCGGTCGGATGGCGACGGGCTCACCACCTGTCACGTTGTCCCGAAAATATTTTCGGTGGAAGGTGGGTCGAAGGGACTTAATTGTCTAGACTAGACCTCTGTCTACCCCTGTATTGGGAATCGCGTGAAGATATTTATTTATTATCATTATTTATAAACGTCATATATTTAAAATACTATTAATCTTGCATCTACTAGTAAAAATCTGTTAGTAAAATATTTCTAAAAATCTTCTTGTGGTCTCAGTGTAAGAATTTTGCTATAATCACGAAGCTCTTCAAGCGTGGTGATCATAGCAAACCTCCTCCAAACATGATGATATGATTATTCAAGAAACTTATGTTGAAGACATACAAAACTTGGTCTTTCAGCTGCTAAATAAAAATAAATCCACTCCGATGGTCTGTTAGTTTTTAATTCAGTGTAAAGAATAACTTAAAATGAACTCAAACTCATTCGTATACTATACAAACTATTCATATTCAGTTTTGATATATTCAGACTAATCCTGTTCAACCATACCCAAGCATTGATTAAAACAGAACCTTGTTTGTTTGTTCGGACCCCTTATCAGCTAGTCACGTTGGAACTGTTTACCTAAAATAGAATAAAATAGGAACCAATAAATGGGTTATTGGTACTATACCAAGAGGAAAGTGGTTCTTAATATTTACATGATTATGATGATGATCTCCATGGACGAGTGGCGTACACATGTTTTTATGGTGTCGCCAATACCCGGGTTTCCGTAAGAGTAAAAAAAGTAAAACATCATTCCCAATAAAGGGATAGTCAGATGTTTAGACAATTAAGTCCTTTCGATTCCTTCCACCGAATACATTTTTGGGATAAGTGGTGAGCCGTCTTTCCTAACTCAGCCAACGACATAAATCGTAAATCATAAGTTTTAAAAAAACCCTTTGAGTACGAGCCTTGTGAATCAAACTCGGATCTCTTGACCCGAATTCCGACCTCCCAACCACTCGGCGATCCAGAATTTTTTATATTTATAGTAATTTTATTACAGTAGTAAGAAATGTGTTTGTAATTTTGCTTAAAAAGCTGTAAACTTCTTTCGAACAAGGTAATAAAATACTTAGAGTTACAAAGACTTCGTTGCGGCCGCGTTCTTCCAACAAACACACGAGTAAAGTTTTGCAGAAATGTCCTCTTCCGCCTATTATTTATGTTTCAGAAACTTTTGTGGAACAGTTATTAGATTTGCTCTTCGCATTCTGTGCTACGTAAACAATATAATTTTGCACTTCAATAGGCTTAAGTTTTTTTATTGATGTAAGTGAAAGTTGCCAGTATATGCGTAATGTATTGCATAAGATAAAATACTTTTTCAACGTTGGTAAAAATACAGATATAAGTCACGATAAACGAGTGGTTGGGTGGTTGAAATTCGAACCGTCTGGGTTCGAACCCTTGATGGTAGGTTAGTAGCAATTAGTATATATCTTCACGCAATTCCCAATACAGGGGTAGACAGAGGTCGAGTCTAGACAATTAAGTCTCTTCGACCCACCTTCCACCGAAGATATTTTTGGAACAACGTGACAGGCGGTCAGCCCGTCGCCGTCTTTATGTCCAAGCCAACGATATTCGTACATAAGTTTTTGAAAAACCCATTGGTACGAGCCTACCAACTGGGGATCGAACTCCGGTCTATTGACTCGAAAAAAGTGTAATATTAATTTATTATTAGTGTAATATTAATTATTAAATAGCAATTAGTATATTTAATATGTGCATTTATGTAGTCGGAGTTATATATAGACGCACAAACAGACAGACAGAGAGAGAGAGAAAGGAATATACTATAGAGGATATTAAATACTTTATTTTCAAGTTAACATTCTTGGAAACGCTAAACTGTATTAGGATAATATTCACTACAACAACAACACAAATACAATAATTTATAACGCGCCTACTACCTGGGGATCGAACTCGGATCTCTTGATTCGCATTCCGATTACCCAACCACTTGGCAATCCCATAAACCATGAGTATCTGAAGACCTCCGTAGACGGGTGGTGTAATCACCGGCTTTCATGACGTCGGACAACACTTTATCTACATTGTTTCGGATCTGGTTGTTTGCGATACCTTCGTTGTTTCTGATTCCATAACACAAAGGCTTTAGATATCTTGGGAATAGAGCAATGTATCTGATGTCCCAACCTTTGTATGTAATTCATTTCTATCAACAATCTCTAATAATTCCTTTATCTTATTCACTTACACGCAAACTGCTAGTAACGGATAAATGAACGTTAAATTCTCCAAGTCATCATTCAATAGCGTGCTGGCGCGTGTTTAAGTGGGCTGTTATGTGAAGAGGAAAATTTCATATTTATCAGTCACTTAAATTTTACACTTAGAAATTCTGCAATTTATATTTTTAAATGTGGGGTTTTTCCTATACCATTATAAATATGTGACTCAAATCAGCCATGAGAGCCGAATGGTTGGAAAATGAGTTTGTTGCTCAAGATTAAAGCTCGTGCCAAATAGTTTTTTCGAACTTCATATACGATTTGTATCGTTGGGTCGCATACTAAGACGTCGTCAATCTCATCACCTGTCAGATCCCAAATAAACTCCGGTGAATTGTGTCGGGAAAATTAGTCGGTCTACTAACTGCCATTGTATTGGGAATTCGTGGAGATGTAAAAAACTCCAACAGCTTCCTTCTCGGCCTAAAAGTCATTATAATTAATACCGATCTTATACCCTACCTACTGCTCTTATTTCCAATTCTATCGCCAAAATGCCAATTAAAATTTTAGGAGATTGAACATCTTTATAACAAAAAAAAAAAGATATTTCACCCAATGACCAATAGTGGGGTAGACCGAGGTCTAGTATAGACACTAAAATCCGTTCAATTCACCTTCCACCGAAGATAATTTTTGGTCCAACGTGACTCGTGCTGAGCCTATTAGTCTTTATGCACAAGCCACAATACACAATATACAATAAATAACAAGTAAATAAGTTTTGAAAAAACCTAATGGGTATCGAACTCGAGTTTCTCGACTCGAACTCCGATCATCCAACCACTCGGCTATCCCGACTTATAAATACCTATTTAAAGATCTTTTTAAAGGCGTTCAGTTGTTTAGTTCTATTCTTATATAGATTTATGACGTTCTTGTCCCCGTTAAGTCCACAAAAATAAACGCCCGCGTTATTGTTTACATATGGTGTTTTTATTAAAGAAAAAAGTTTATGCAAAAAGTAAGATGAAAGCTGAATATTCCTTCTCTGCTAAAACATAATACAGTGCGATTTGATGCAATACATTGAGTAGAAATGCAAAATGACGCTACATTCACAAATCTGGCGCAAACGGCGACCGAAGTCTGGAAATTTCTTCAATCTTTTATAGTTGATAAAGCGTCTCTTGGTTTGCTCTATCACGATATTGTAGATGAAATCTTTGATCAATATTTCACTTTGTAATCCATTAGATATAGATAAGTCAGATGTTCGCCCACCCTCTTAGTATTCCTTCTTCTATGCAAGAATATTTTCTGCCATTTTATATCACTCCTTTCACTGATAGTTTTTTACATTCATACATACATACGATAACGCCTCTTTCCCGTAGGGGTAGGCAGAGACCACTTCTTTCCATTTGCTCGACCCCCAGGTGGTAGGCTCATACCAATTCATTTTTTGAAAAACTTGTATACGATTAAATTAATGAGAAAAAAAGGGATAAAGACGGCGCCTATGCCAATAAACATGGCATAAGTTATACAAGAGAATATCGATTTAAAATTTCAATGCGTGTAAGACACGGTGGCCGGAGGCAAGAGCATCGCCACGGATCGGCGAAGGTGGCGGGTTCGAATCCCGCCCGTGTCAGTTGAAATTTTAACTTTTTCCTCTTTAATTTAATCAAATAAAAGTTCAGCATAAATATGCTTTAAAAATCAATAAAAATTGGATAACTTATATACGATTTTTATCGTTGGCTTAGTATACATAGGCTCTCTAATTTTGGTTCGGGATTTGTGATGGTTATCCCGCTATCAGTTTCTAGTCACTGTGGTTTAAAATTTTTTCCTTAGTCGTCCCGATACGAATAACATAGGAGTTTCGAAAAACACTCATCGGTACGAACCTTCCTCTTGGGAATCGAATTCCAAACTCCTCACTAGCATTGCAGTCACGAATACACTCGATTCTCATGAATATTTCTGGCCATATAATAAAAATAATATGGAAACAAATAATTCGATAAAAGACATAACATTTTGCCTTTTATCTTTAAAAAATAAAAGCACTTAAAGCGTCGTGTGCCTCTTATCCCATTAACTAAACCTCATGAAAATTCACGTTGAAAATTCTCCGCTTAATCCCACCCTCACGAGGGTTTAAGTGTCTCTTCATATGAAGGAAAAACAATATAAACGAAAGGGTAAATGAAACAAAAATGTATGACGGAAATTGTTTTGTAACAGAAAATTTCTCTAAATTATAATCAATAAACCAAATCATTATTTCAAATCTTAGAAACAGTTCGTAACGAGGTTACTCTGACGGAAAAGAAACTGGATAAAAAACTTAACACTGTTTAACTTTGTAATGAGTCGCGATAGCTGATCGGAATTTGAGTCGAGAGACCCGAGCTCGATCGCCATGGGGTAGACTCGTACCAACGAGTTTTTTCAAAAATGTATGACGCAGTTATAAAAATAAAAAAAAACATTTATTATTATTTATATAGTTGGTTTGAACACTAAGTCGGCGTTAGATTCACAACTTGAAAAGTTATCCCAAAAAAGTTTTTCGTGCAAAATGGTTTGAAAGGACTTAATTGTCTTGACTTCTGTCTACTTCCGTATCGGGAATAGCGTACTACCACCTGTTGAAAAAAAAATTGTATAATAATGGCATATGCTTTTGAGATTTGTCTGGTGATGGAGGAGATCATCAGCCAACATTCAAGAAGTTATCCTGATTTATTTTAAAATATTTAAATAAATAACCGGCAATAGGCATACCACCGGTCATGTTGTCCCAAATAGGCTACGTGCAAGCTGGGTGGCGAGTATTTGGAAAATGCGTAAAGCTGTTAAAATCTGAATTTTTTCATCTACAGTATGATAAGGCCAGGATGCTTTAAATGTTTCAAAATTAACAAAAATTCCTCAAAGAAATTTCTTACAAAAGTATTTCCTAAAGCCGGCCAATGTTGGTTCTTATTTTATTTTTAGTAAATGTGCCTTATTTCGGGGAATAACTTTCAAACTTTTAACATTTCATCCACTGTTAACTCTCCTGACAACCACGCTTAGAGAGAAAATTGTTACTTTTCATTTAATTTAATACTGCAAACATATGGCAAAGATCTCCTGTACACAGAACCAGACGATTCTAATACATTGAAGCGCTCTAGTCGTACTGCGGATAGAAAACAGTTTTCACACTTGATGGTATATATACAGCTAGGTTTCTGTTAGCTTTAGAATCTCTTTCATTTTTGTTATAAAAGATGTGGAGTTCAAAATGTCAGTAGCCAATGTCCATTCTACTGGAAAATTGGCTCTGTATTGTGTGAAAGTTGCTTTGTATGAAACGCTTGTATTGTTTTGCGTGAACTTTATCTCGTCGTCTTTTGTGTGTACTTTAAACTATTGTGTCTTTTGCAATTTTGAATTGTCGTGTTCGCTTATCCAGTAGAAAACTAACAATAAACCAGAAACTTTTTCATCTCATCGCATGTTTTGTTTGATCGTCACGCAATTTTCCATACTGGAGTAAGTAAAAGTCTAGACAATGAAGTCCCTCCCCTCCACTTTTCATCGACGCGCTTACATGGTGAGCTTATCTCCATCTTAGTGTCCAAGCTAACTGTACTATATTATTATATACATATATGATGATTGATTTAGGGGCTAACATTTATGTGACGCTAGGGAGATTCGAACCCGAAACCCGTAGCTTCGATACCATAGGCACTACAAACTCGGCTATGGGGCCTTAATTTTTTTATATTATAATATTTATATATTTTTGTAGCCTTGCATTGCGAAATGCATATTTATGTTTAATCAATGAGATATCAACTCTGTCTTAATGAGTCCAGTCCGCCAGGCTTCTCCAGTGAGGGTTGGTGGGGTTCAAAAAATTATTTTTATTATTATTTTACAGATGAGCGGCTTTCCTTAGTCTTTTCCTTCTTGGCTTTGGTGGTATCACCTTAAGAATATGCCTGTCTATTTTTTCTCATGGGTATCGAAGTAGAAGAAAAAGAGAAAAGCCTTGACAATATCAATAGCCACCGATAGACGTTGGGGTAACCATCTCGAAAAATACCAGACCAAAATAAGCAGACCAGAACCGGGCAGCAGTCTATGATGCAAGGTGTGAGTAGGTGACCGTAGTGTTATGGCAAACCCTCTCACGATAGCCGAGTGTCTGGGTGGTCGGAATTTCGAGTCGAGAAAGCCGAGTTCAATTCCCGGGTGGCAAGCTCGTACCAATGGGTTTTTCAAAAACTTATGTACGAATTAAATCGTTGGGTGATGATATTTTTTTTCCTCTCACGGGAAAGGCCCAGTCCAGCAGAGAACTGATTACGGGTCGTTATGTTTCTATGTTTATAATAAATAAAATAAATATATACCTTCATGCAATTCTCAATACGGGGTAGACAGAGCCTTAGTCTAGACAATTAAGTCCCTTTGACCCACGTTACACCGAAGATATTTTCGGGTTTCTCTGTGTGTATTTTCCTTTAATGCCGAGCACAATTTAAATACAGAACAGTATTTTATTATAATGAACAATTTTAGATGCCCTGGTCCGGCGATCGAACCTTGATTACTAGATTTCTTAAGTGCGCCCTGATCACTTGGATACAATCGCAACGGTTTTCTTGTGTTTTAATCTCTTTAAAAATTATTCGGGTATTACATGTTGCATTTTAATTTTTATTGTTTTCGTTACTAAGCTACAACGGCATTAGACTCATCACCTGTAACGTTGTCCCAAATGAGCTTCGGAGAAAGAAGACCAAAACGACTTCAGTTTCTCGATCTGAGCCTTCTCCAGAAATTACGCGAAGATATAAAAAAAGAAAAACCGGGAATCGTTCAAGATTTATCAAGTTTGTGTTAGAAATATCTATGGGAAATCTGTTCTCAATGTTGGTCAAGAGAGAAGCTAAAATATTACTCGAAATCCATTAAAGACACAAATTTTTAGCCATTTCATATTAATATACTGAATACAGTATCTTAGACAAGCTTTAATGCAATTGATCAAAACAGTTTATAGTATAGAAGCAATATAAACATCTCTTTATAAACCACCGATTAATCCAAGCACATTATTTCTAATTCGATATTAGAGATAATGTGCCTTAGGGGAGGCATTAAATCCTTTTAATGGTGCGTTTAGGTGTTACATAAAGATACTTAATTCCAATAGATTAGGATTAAAATAAAACTTGTAAGGCTCAGTTTGTGGTCATGGATGATAATCGCAGCAATATATTTTTTCTCGTCATTATAAAATCTTTTACTAACATAAAAATTACACAAGTAGTAACAATATTATGTAGCTATCGTGATTAATATATTTAATATATAAATCACGATAGCCGAGTCGGTCGGAATTTCGAATCAAGAGATCCGAGTTTGATCCCCAGGTGGCAGGTTCGTACCAATGGGTTTTTCTAAAACTTATGTACGAATTATATCGTTGGCTTGGACATAAATCCATCACCGGGCTCAACAGCTGTCACGTTGTCCCGAAAATATCTTCGGTGGAAGGTGGGTCGAAGGGATTTTATTGACTAGACTAGACCTCTGTCTACCCCTGTATTGGGAAATGCGGATATGAAATTAATAATTAACATATACATAGTTCATAAGTTGAGTAACTTGTCTATCAAGGATTTTACGATTCTACGCATGCTATGTAGTAAGACGACAAATAAAAAAAGATGATACAAGATACTAAATTTATGTAATACTATGGTTCTTTTCAACTAGCATATTTGCAATCGTAAAGATATGCTTAGACCTTATTTATTAAAGTACTTGTATAAGCTAGTATTGTAGTTACTATTTTCGAGGCATATTGTGCGCAATAAATGTTTCTTTTATTCATTATATTTACGTTATACACTTAACAAAAATGTACTATTGATAGATGAAATAAATGTACTAGAGTCCATGTAGTCGATTACGCCATTCACAATTCTGGGAAAGACGATTAGATTAACTTAATTAGATTAACTTAGAAGTCTAGACAATTAAATTAACTTAATTAACTTAACTTTCGATCAACCTTTAACCAAACTTGGGACGACGCGACAGGTGGAGAGCCTGTCGCCGTCTTTATGTTTAAGCCAACGATATATATGGAATATGAGGTTTTATTCTTCCTGCCCTTATCCCATGCTATGTGGGGTCGGCACAACATGTCTTCTTCTTCCACTCTCCTCTATTTCCCTTCATGTCAATACTCACTCTTTTCTTTCTTATGTCTTCTTTCACACAATCCATCCATCGTTTTTTTGGTCTCCCCATAGCTCTTCGTCCATCTACATTCATCTCTAACATTCTTTTGCCTATATTACATTCTTCCCTCCTCATTACATGCCCGAACCATGCTAACCTACCACTCTTCATTTTCTCTGTCACTGGTGCTACTTTCAAGCTTCCCCTTATATACTCATTCTTTATGCGATCTTTCCTAGTCACTCCACACATCCATCTCAACATTCTCATCTCGGCAGCATGCACTCTTCTTTCATCCGTCACTTTCGTTGCCCAGCACTCTGATCCGTATAATACGACAGTTCTCACGATCGTTTTGTAAACTTTGCCCCTAAGTTTAAGAGGCATGCGTGGATCGCAAGTTATTCCCGAGACCTGTCGCCATTTCATCCATCCCGCATTTATTCTATTCTTTACGTCCCGGTCGACATTGCCGTCATTTTGGATCACTGACCCAAGGTAACGGAATTCGGAGCAGACTGGTAGGAGAACACCATCCAAGGCAATATGAGAAAACTAGATGGACTACTGAAGTCACAGAACATGTGTTAAGTTTTGGTTCTGCTTATGCTTAATCCGACACTTTCCAGTTTTTCTTGCCATTTTCCTAGCTTGCTCTGTACCTCAAGTGCATTTTCTCCGACAAGCACAATGTCATCAGCAAATAGCATACACCAGGGTGCTTCCTCCTGTATGTTCGATGACAGAGCATCCATAATCAGAAGGAACAAATAAGGACTCAAAGCCGAACCCTGGTGTAAACCTACCAACACATTGAACTTGTCTGTGATTCCAGCCTCAGACCGGACGCAAGTATTGGCTCTATTATACATCGCCTCAACAAGCCGCACATACTTCTCTGGTAGCCCTTTCTTCCTCATACACCACCACAGAACCTTACGGGGTACCCTATCGTATGCCTTCTCCAGGTCCACGAATACCATATGCAAGTTCTTTTGCACAAGCCTGTATTTTTCAATCAGTTGCCGAAGTGCAAATATGGCATCCGTTGTTCCCCGGCCCGGCATAAACCCGAATTGGTTCTGTTACCTCAAGTGCATTTTCTCCGACAAGCACATTATTTCTAATTCGATATTAGAGATAATGTGCCTTAAAGGCATTAAATCCTTTTAATGGTGCGTTTAGGTGTTACATAAAGATACTTAATTCCAATAGATTAGGATTAAAATAAAACTTGTAAGGCTCAGTTTGTGGTCATGGATGATAATCGCAGCAATATATTTTTCTCGTTATTATAAAATCTTTTACTAACATAAAATTACACAAGTAGTAACAATATTATGTAGCTATCGTGATTAATATATTTAATATATAAATCACGATAGCCGAGTGTCTGGGTGGTCGGAATTTCGAATCAAGAGATCCGAGTTTGATCCCCAGGTGGCAGGTTCGTACCAATGGGTTTTCTAAAACTTATGTACGAATTATATCGTTGGCTTGGACATAAATCCATCACCGGGCTCAACAGCTGTCACGTTGTCCCGAAAATATCTTCGGTGGAAGGTGGGTCGAAGGATTTTATTGACTAGACTAGACCTCTGTCTACCCCTGTATTGGGAAATGCGGATATGAAATTAATAATTAACATATACATAGTTCATAAGTTGAGTAACTTGTCTATCAAGGATTTTACGATTCTACGCATGCTATGTAGTAAGACGACAAATAAAAAAAGATGATACAAGATACTAAATTTATGTAATACTATGGTTCTTTTCAACTAGCATATTTGCAATCGTAAAGATATGCTTAGACCTTATTTATTAAAGTACTTGTATAAGCTAGTATTGTAGTTACTATTTTCGAGGCATATTGTGCGCAATAAATGTTTCTTTTATTCATTATATTTACGTTATACACTTAACAAAAATGTACTATTGATAGATGAAATAAATGTACTAGAGTCCATGTAGTCGATTACGCCATTCACAATTCTGGGAAAGACGATTAGATTAACTTAATTAGATTAACTTAGAAGTCTAGACAATTAAATTAACTTAATTAACTTAACTTTCGATCAACCTTTAACCAAACTTGGGACGACGCGACAGGTGGAGAGCCTGTCGCCGTCTTTATGTTTAAGCCAACGATATATATGGAATATGAGGTTTTATTCTTCCTGCCCTTATCCCATGCTATGTGGGGTCGGCACAACATGTCTTCTTCTTCCACTCTCCTCTATTTCCCTTCATGTCAATACTCACTCTTTTCTTTCTTATGTCTTCTTTCACACAATCCATCCATCGTTTTTTTGGTCTCCCCATAGCTCTTCGTCCATCTACATTCATCTCTAACATTCTTTTGCCTATATTACATTCTTCCCTCCTCATTACATGCCCGAACCATGCTAACCTACCACTCTTCATTTTCTCTGTCACTGGTGCTACTTTCAAGCTTCCCCTTATATACTCATTCTTTATGCGATCTTTCCTAGTCACTCCACACATCCATCTCAACATTCTCATCTCGGCAGCATGCACTCTTCTTTCATCCGTCACTTTCGTTGCCCAGCACTCTGATCCGTATAATACGACAGTTCTCACGATCGTTTTGTAAACTTTGCCCCTAAGTTTAAGAGGCATGCGTGGATCGCAAGTTATTCCCGAGACCTGTCGCCATTTCATCCATCCCGCATTTATTCTATTCTTTACGTCCCGGTCGACATTGCCGTCATTTTGGATCACTGACCCAAGGTAACGGAATTCGGAGCAGACTGGTAGGAGAACACCATCCAAGGCAATATGAGAAAAACTAGATGGACTACTGAAGTCACAGAACATGTGTTCAGTTTTGGTTCTGCTTATGCTTAATCCGACACTTTCCAGTTTTTCTTGCCATTTTCCTAGCTTGCTCTGTACCTCAAGTGCATTTTCTCCGACAAGCACAATGTCATCAGCAAATAGCATACACCAGGGTGCTTCCTCCTGTATGTTCGATGACAGAGCATCCATAATCAGAAGGAACAAATAAGGACTCAAAGCCGAACCCTGGTGTAAACCTACCGACACATTGAACTTGTCTGTGATTCCAGCCTCAGACCGGACGCAAGTATTGGCTCTATTATACATCGCCTCAACAAGCCGCACATACTTCTCTGGTAGCCCTTTCTTCCTCATACACCACCACAGAACCTTACGGGGTACCCTATCGTATGCCTTCTCCAGGTCCACGAATACCATATGCAAGTTCTTTTGCACAAGCCTGTATTTTTCAATCAGTTGCCGAAGTGCAAATATGGCATCCGTTGTTCCCCGGCCCGGCATAAACCCGAATTGGTTCTGTTACCTCAGTCTCCTCTCTCATTCGTTTCGCTATCACTTTTCCCATATCTTCATGCTGTGTGATATAAGCTTTAGTCGCCGATAGCTGTTGCAATCTTGTACATCACCCTTCTTTTTAAAACAGGCACCAGTAAACTGTTGCACCATTCAACGGGGATCACCTCTTCTTGCAACAACTTATTGAAGAACAAAGTCAGCCACTTCCATCCATCTGCTTTCAGATATTTCCATGCTTCTACTGGTATACCATCTGGCCCTACTGCTTTTCCATTTTTCTGTACTGCCATCCTAACTTCGTCTTCAGTCACCTCTTTACCCATGCCCATATTACTCCTAGCATCCTCTAGTACTCCATTCCACTGATTTTCCTCATTCAAAAGTTTGCTAAAATAGCTCTTCCAACGTTCTTTTATGCTCTCGTTTTCCGTCAAAATCTTCCCCATTTCGTCTTTCATACATTTCATGTGATTCACATCTCTTGCATTCCTTTCTTGCTCTCTAGATATTCTATACAGATCTTTTTGGCCTTGTGGAGTTTCCAGGAAATCGTACAGCTTATCCTGTACCTTAGCCCTTGCGATTGCAACTACTTTCTTCGCCTTCTTCTTAATAACTTGATAGGCAGACCTTTTGTTTTCTTGATCTCTCTCATTTCCCTCTTTCAAACTTTTCCATTCCTTAAAAGCATTCTTCTTTTCTTTCAAAATTTTCCGCACCTCTTCATTCCACCACCATGTGTCCTTATCAATCTTCCCTTTCCCCTTCGTTTCTCCAAAAACATCCCTTGCTACGTTCCTTACACATATCGCCATCTCATTCCAGCAATTATTCACTCTAATCTCTGCCATATCACCCATTTCTACAATCTTATCTACTACTCTTTTCCGAAACTCTTCGGCTAACTCTCTGTCACTTAATTTGTTCCATTTCGTTCTAGGTGGGGGTTTAGAGTTCTTTTGCATACATTTTACTTTAAGACTCAAGTCTAGAATCTACAACCTATGCTGCGAATCTAGGCTCTCACTGGGAATTATTTTGCAGTCTTTGGCCGAGTTAATTTTGCTCCTTTTCATAAGAAAGTAATCTAATTGTGTAGAGTGCTGGCCACTACGGAATGAGATAAGATGTTGATCTCTCTTTTGATACCAGGTGTTTACTACGGCTAAGTCAAAGGCCAAAGCTGCTTCCAGTAGAGTTTCCCCCTGCTGGTTCCTGACTCCGTAGCTATAACCCACATGTACTCTTTCATATCCGTCACTTGTTCTTCCCACATGACCATTAAAATCCCCTCCTATATATATCTCCTCATATTCTGGTATCGCCGTAATTACAGCATCAAAATCCTCCCAAAATTTTTCTTTCAAACTGTCATCACAACCGATCTGCGGTGCATACACACTCACTATAAAGTTGTTATTTAAAAAATTACTTCGCAACCCTTCGCATGAAAATTTTATTTTTTAAATAACAACTTTACAATGAATTTCCGCAAAGTAACGCCTGAGTCATTTAATACTCACTATATTTAAAACCAAATTTTCAATCAACAACTTAACTACAATAACTCTATCATTCACTCTCTTTACATCCATCACCTTATTCTTAAGTTCTTTTTCTAACACTACACCCACTCCATTTCTTTTTCCATCACTTCCACAATAATAGAATTTATAACCCGCCCCGATTTCTCTTGCTTTCTGTCCCTTCCACTTCGTCTCCTGCAAACACGCAACGTTTATACGCCTCCTTTCAAAAACATCCGCTAACTCTCTTCCTCTTCCAGTCATCGTACCTATATTCCAACTTGCCATCCTCAGTCTTACTTCCCGGACTAGCTTCTTACGCTGCCCCCGTCCTTGGTGCAGCAACCCTCGTCCATTTCTCACAGCCGCCGGGTGCTGTCTCCTGTTGTACCTATGTTGTAAAGTATTTGGCAATGTTTTCCGATCGGCCGCCTGCCTGACACCAACCCTCCTTGGGAATTCTTGGTTTGAAGAAGGATAGATTGGGTATAGGAGGGAATTGGGAGGGGATGGGTGGGATAACAGTGCCACGGAGACAGAGAGGTGTGTGACACTGGAAGCTAGAGCGGTCCGGGGTCGCGTACCCGTAGTGGCTCCAACCAGTTATCGGACAGATAATCTGGTGGATCCACCCTCTGGACTGATCCACCCTCTGGACTGAAATACAATTGGAAAGAACAATTCTAAGTAAATCCAGTAAAATAACGAATTCTTTTAAAGTAAAATGTTTACCTCAAAGTAGAATCAATTTTAAGGAGTGTTGCAAAAGAAAATCGCTATCCACGGAAAATTCAATTCATGCATTTCTACAGTGTATTCTACTACAAAATGTCGGATACAATTTTCTATGTTCTCTGTCCCAACGATAAAATCTTTTGACATTTCGGGATACGGTTCTAAAATAGAAATGAACGACGTTTTGTTCTTTGGCCAATAAAAATTATTCCTTCTGTGAAGAGTAGTAGCTTTTAGTATGTATTTATGAAATTATTAAACTTGTAATTCAATAAATTTGTTTGTTAATAAGCCACTATGTTTGCATTTCACTTTGCATTTAATTATATTACATTCTCGGTTCAACTACATTAATAATAAAATCATACCGAAATATTTATTGTCCCATGCTCTTGTTTATGTATGGTATGTATTCATATATAGATGGATACAATGAACAAACTCTAAAAAAATTGTATTAATTAAAGAAGATAGTAAGCTTATTATATCAACTTTCAAAGAATATTTTTATTTTAAAATAATGAATTAACATAACTGCTAAAGTTCGTAACAATTGGTTGAAAATTAAATTTTAATATTTGGCGTTGGCGCGTTTTACATTGAAAGACTTAACAACTTCAATCAAAGTTTAAACTGAGTATATTTTCGAAAAACAATGCAAATAAATTCGCCATAATGAATCGAAAAGTTACTGAACTGTTCAATCGTGATAATGATAAATTTGTTTCTCAATGGGAAGAGACAAATGAAGTTTTATTCATTTTGTAAGGTCATTGTTTTTGAATTAATAAATTTATATAAATATCTTTCTCTACAGTCCGTTAAATACAGGCAGCTACAGATTAAGGTGATTTTGATTCATGGTTTGTATTTGTTTTAAATTTCGAGTGAATTTACATTTTTTAATCACTTTTGTGGCCAGTTCTTTGTTTTTCTAAAGATATTTTCTGTTGCTCTTTGTTGGTAGTTTTAATACCCACAGAAACAAAAGGAGGGCTAATTCTTATCTTACATTTTTCATTTCAAAAATTTTTTAATTTTTTATGACCTCCGTGAATGAGTAGCGTGCACACCGGTTTTCATGGTGACGTCGGCTGCCGTGAAGTGCCGGATTCGAATCCCGGTCGGCTCAATATTGAAAATTTTTTTTACTCATTTTCTTGGGTTTAGGTGTTAGTGGTGCCTATGTGTGCTTAAATGCTTAATTTTTACTTTGGGATCAGAGCAAGGAATGTCATGTTGTTCCTACGTATGTATTTATTTATTAATCTACGTAAGTTGGGCTTATTACCACACAATTATCCAGTGCCTTAGTTATTGGGCTGTGATAAAGTATTACATAAATACAACTATATTATTATGGTATATTACTAGTGGCTCGATCAGTGGTGAAATTTGGCCATAATTTAACTAATTTTTAATTGGAAAAATTTCGAAATTCACTCCGGACAATCTTTACTCTGTATGAATTTTCTACAACAGACTAGTATATTTGTAGGACTGTATAAATGTATTTTTTTTACCTTCATGCAATTTCCCTAGTAGGAGTAGGCAATGAAGTTGGTTCCAGCATCTTTTCACCGACGCTTGCTTGGATACAACGTGATAGTTGATCAACCTATCTACATCTTAGGATTCAAGCTAACGATATACATCGTATAGAGGTTTTTGAAAAATACCCGAGTATTGGGAATAGCGTGAAGATAATTCTCTTTGAAGCAAACGAATAAAGTATTGCTAAGTAAGACACAACACTCGCAACGTGTTATTAAATTAATGACCTCTGCCGTACTCTCGACCGTGACAAAGTTCTTTCCTCAGAGCCGCCGTGTCCCATACGCATCAGTTGTAATTTTTAATGTCTCTTTTCTTACAACAATTAGGGGTTATCTGTTGTATGACATTAATTTAAATTAATTCAACATAAATTTAATAACAGAAAGTCCTGTAAAGCTTATATCAATAAAAGGTATCATATCGCATCGGGGCTTAAACATAATTTAATCCAGAACAGTAGTAAGTACTCAGGCATACCTATGCAAGTAGCTGCCCCCATCCTCGCCTCCCTCCTTTCTACGGTTCATGAAGTAAAATAAATTCTACATAAAGAGTTGCGACGAAAATATAATGAGACGAACGCACTGCCTGTTGAGAATATTAAATTTTATTGAGCTAACTCTCTGAATATCCGACTGAATTTTTTTATTATATAGCGATGTAAATGAGCGACTTTTCCTTATTACGAAACGGGTGTAATATGAAATGAAATGGAAATTCTTCACTTCTCCAATCATTTTTAGTTTAAAGTCGAATTTTTATTCTTCTTCTACTGGCCCTTAAGAATAAAATATTGCTAAGTAAGACACAACACTCGCAACGTGTTATTAAATTAATGACCTCTGCCGTACTCTCGACCGTGACAAAGTTCTTTCCTCAGAGCCGCCGTGTCCCATACGCATCAGTTGTAATTTTTAATGTCTCTTTTCTTACAACAATTAGGGGTTATCTGTTGTATGACATTAATTTAAATTAATTCAACATAAATTTAATAACAGAAAGTCCTGTAAAGCTTATATCAATAAAAGGTATCATATCGCATCGGGGCTTAAACATAATTTAATCCAGAACAGTAGTAAGTACTCAGGCATACCTATGCAAGTAGCTGCCCCCATCCTCGCCTCCCTCCTTTCTACGGTTCATGAAGTAAAATAAATTCTACATAAAGAGTTGCGACGAAAATATAATGAGACGAACGCACTGCCTGTTGAGAATATTAAATTTTATTGAGCTAACTCTCTGAATATCCGACTGAATTTTTTTATTATATAGCGATGTAAATGAGCGACTTTTCCTTATTACGAAACGGGTGTAATATGAAATGAAATGGAAATTCTTCACTTCTCCAATCATTTTTCATTTAAAAGAGGACAGTCGAATTTTTATTCTTCTTCTACTGGCCCTTAAGAATAAAATGTTTGTCAGCTTTTAGGTTAATTCATTGTAAAGGGATCAGCGTTTAGGCTGACGGACACTTAATTTTAGTTTTCAAATATCGGTTACTCATTTATTCAGCCAACTGCGACGTGTTCTGGTTTAAAAAACGTACCTAAGTAATTAGCCAGTTTTTATGTTAACTCCATCTTAGTCTTAGAGTGCCAACGCATTTGTGACCTTTTTCGATAACAAGTCTATGGCTTTTAGTAATCGCTTGCCATCAATTGGACTTTAAGATTTTCCCTCATTCCATAAACAATAATAGTTCAAAGCATATATATAGATGTCGACTTCCATTGGCCAGTGACTTATACATCGATTGTTTAAGAGTCGTCGGCCTTGAGGCGTCAGCTTTGAGGCTTTCGATTCCAGGACGGCTTAATTTAGAAAACAAATTTTTCCACATTGTCTCGGTCTGGTATGTGGTATGTGGTAATAAAATAAAAATATCTTCACGCCATTCACAATACAGTGGTAGATAGAGATCTAGATAGTTAAGTCTTTTCGACTCACCTTCCACCAAGGACATTTTTTGGGTCGACGTAAATCCTACATAAGTTAAAAGAAAAATTGGTACAACCCTTGGGGATCGAACTCGGGTCTGTGACTCGAATTCCGAAATCATAAAATATCAGTTTTTGGGTCTTTGGTTTACATTGAAGCATTAAAAACATTACAGTAGCATCCAAATAGTAGTGACCATCCAAAAAAGTATCCAACGTATGGGAACATAGAGCGCATGTATCATACGTCTTACTCTTATAACTTGCATATATTGCCATAACCGCCACGCTTGGTGAACGAATTGTCGATCTCGGTACCAGATCTAACCTAGTCTCCGCTGCCCCTCTCTGGTCTGCTGAATTTTGACGTGGTATTTTTCGAGATAGCTAACCCACTTTCTGGTCAGAAGTCTATACCATTTTCAAGCTTTTCCTTAGTCGCCTGTAATAATACCCACGAGAACAATAGTGGTGGCATATTCAATGTAATTTAAATAACTTCATCTAAAGAAGTTGCATTACAAAAATACATTTCCTTTTAGATAATCTACTCGCACAAATGGACCCGACTCGTTCTTTATTACAGACACGCAATCTATTTTATGCCAATGATATCCTATGCCCCTCAGCAAAACCATATTTATGTCAGTAATTGGCCATCAAACAAATCCCCGGAGACCGTTTCACATGTGATGTGTGTTCATATATGATATGGACTAGAAAGTTCTTTAAGATTATGATAGTATTAAAAAAAGTATTCTAAAAATGTTTCTTGTAAATATCAAATCATAACATATTATTTATTAATCGAAATAAGAGTGTACGTTCGTTTATTGATATTATTTTTTTAATCTACCGCCGTTTCGTTATGTGTTTCCTCTAATAGATGATAAAGGGGCGAAAATTATTTAAGTGAAAATTCGTTATTCCATGATGAAAGATTCTGCATGATTACTGGAATTTGTACTTACCTTAAGACAAAATAGATCACATTTATCCTACTTTCTGCTTAGAGATCATACTTATGCTACGTGATCTTTTTGGGAGTTTCTCCTTATATTCTTCGGGTGTTCGCCAAAGAAAAAGGAAGTTCAAAGTTATAAATAATACGTAGTAAAAAAGCATAGTCACGTAGTAAGGGTTCCGTTATAATCACTCTTATTAATGGATTTTTCCAGTCATCCAAAGTTGCTTACATGTCCAGTAAGCATCCTTAACTCCAGTATAACGTTCATTTTCATCACACAAATGCTTTCTACTATCAGGATGCGAACCCTCAACCTTTGGTAAGCAGGGTCACTACCAATTAGCCTGTCGGGTTGTTATTTTATTGGTATATTCTACTTTCTATATTTTAAATTTCAATATTCTTCAAATGTTTATTCGTATAATTCAGTGCATTATGCAAAATATAAATTTAATAACAGAAAGTCCTGTAAAGCTTATATCAATAAAAGGTATCATATCGCATCGGGGCTTAAACATAATTTAATCCAGAACAGTAGTAAGTACTCAGGCATACCTATGCAAGTAGCTGCCTCCATCCTTGCCTCCCTCCTTTCTACGCTTCATGAGTAAAATAAATTCTACATAAAGAGTTGCGACGAAAATATAATGAGACGAACGCACTGCCTGTTGAGAATATTAAATTTTATTGAGCTTACTCTCGGAATATCCGACTGAATTTTTTATTATATAGCAATGTAAATGAGCGACTTTTCCTGATTACGAAACGGGTGTAATATGAAATGAAATGGAAATTCTTCCACATTGTCTCGGTCTGGTATGTGGTATGTGGTATGTGGTAATAAAATAAAAATATCTTCACGCCATTCACAATACAGTGGTAGATAGGGGTCTAGATAGTTAAGTCTTTTCGACTCACCTTCCACCAAGGACATTTTTTGGGTCGACGTAAATCCTACATAAGTTAAAAGAAAAATTGGTACAACCCTTGGGGATCGAACTCGGGTCTGTTGACTCGAATTCTGAAATCATAAAATATCAGTTTTTGGGTCTTTGGTTTACATTGAAGCATTAAAAACATTACAGTAGCATCCAAATAGTAGTTACCATCCAAAAAGTATCCAACGTATGGGAACATAGAGCGCATGTATCATACGTCTTACTCTTATAACTTGCATATATTGCCATAACCGCCACGCTTGGTGAACGAATTGTCGATCTCGGTACCAGATCTAACCTAGTCTCCGCTGCCCCTCTCTGGTCTGCTGAATTTTGACGTGGTATTTTTCGAGATAGCTAACCCACTTTCTGGTCAGAAGTCTATACCATTTTCAAGCTTTTCCTTAGTCGCCTGTAATAATACCCACGAGAACAATAGTGGTGGCATATTCAATGTAATTTAAATAACTTCATCTAAAGAAGTTGCATTACAAAAATACATTTCCTTTTAGATAATCTACTCGCACAAATGGACCCGACTCGTTCGTTATTACAGACACGCAATCTATTTTATGCCAATGATATCCTATGCCCCTCAGCAAAACCATATTTATGTCAGTAATTGGCCATCAAACAAATCCCCGGAGACCGTTTCACATGTGATGTGTGTTCATATATGATATGGACTAGAAAGTTCTTTAAGATTATGATAGTATTAAAAAAAGTATTCTAAAAATGTTTCTTGTAAATATCAAATCAAAACATATTATTTATTAATCGAAATAAGAGTGTACGTTCGTTTATTGATATTATTTTTTTAATCTACCGCCGTTTCGTTATGTGTTTCCTCTAATAGATGATAAAGGGGCGAAAATTATTTAAGTGAAAATTCGTTATTCCATGATGAAAGATTCTGCATGATTACTGGAATTTGTACTTACATTAAGAGAAAATAGATCACATTTATCCTACTTTCTGCTTAGAGATCATACTTATGCTACGTGATCTTTTTGGGGGTTTCTCCTTATATTCTTCGGGTATTCGCCAAAGAAAAAGGAAGTTCAAAGTTATAAATAATACGTAGTAAAAAAGCATAGTCACGTAGTAAGGGTTCCGTTATAATCACTCTTATTAATGGATTTTTAATTTTGGATGTTTTTTACTCAGTCATCCAAAGTTGCTTACATGTCCAGTAAGCATCCTTAACTCCAGTATAACGTTCATTTTCATCACACAAATGCTTTCTACTATCAGGATGCGAACCCTCAACCTTTGGTAAGCAGGGTCACTACCAATTAGCCTGTCGGGTTGTTATTTTATTGGTATATTCTACTTTCTATATTTTAAATTTCAATATTCTTCAAATGTGTATTCGTATAATTTAGTGCATTATGCAAAATATAAATTTAAAACGCCATTCCCCATATAGGTGTAGACAGAGATCTAGTCTAGATAATTAAGTCCCTTCGACCCACCTCCTCCTCGCGACACGATGAAAACCAGTGTGTACGATACTCGTCAATGGAGTTCGTCTAATCAAGGATATGGGCAGTTGATAACCTGTATCCATTACGATACAATTTTTATCTCTGGAGTTCTCTGGAGGTAAGAGCATAGTACTTTTGTTTTCATAACCTGTATCCATCATCACATACAGGATGCATACATTTAAAATTATATAAATTTGTTATCTGGCGAATAACTGTAATAAATTAGCAAAAATTTTGTATTTAGATTAACCTTTAAGAATTTATTTAGATAGTAGTATATCGGTGTATTATTTCAGTGATAAGCAGTAATCACTGAAATAATACCTTACACCCATAGAAAATAATATTTCTTGAAAATAATAAAACTTAAATGTACCAGACGAAGTATGACAGCTAGATGAATACAGCGGAAATGAAAACGAAACCAAAAGTCTCCCAATGTGAAATTTTTGGTAGATACACCACAAAAATTTATAAAATCTTACTTCAATAGTTTCGATACATTGAAAAAATTATTGAAAATCGAATGGTGAAGAAAATATGCAGCGCGTAAGTAAAGATGTCGAGGTAAGCTGAGAGTAACTTTCGAAGGTCATGTGAAAGGAGGGTCAAGGGTACTCGAGCACCTAGACGTGCGTGATAAAAAAATTGCAGATGAGTTGTCACCTCTGAAGACTAAGCTGGAATACTCTTATTTAAAATGCTTCTCTATACCTTTTGAAGCGAAATGCAACAGTTTTGATGCTATCTTTTTTTTGGCAAGAATGAGTAAAAGTAGTACTGATTCAGACGACTCTTAAGCAGAGAACGAGTCTGCCGTCAGGCAAATCCTATTCAATTAAATTACACAAAATTTTGACTACTTTACGACCTTTGGAGCTACAGGCTTTGCGAATATATGTTGCATCTCTTTGCATATTTTAGAAAATATACTACGGGGAGTTGTCCGAGGACTTGTACGGATTAATTCCAGCCGCTAAAATCATTACGTTTCTACATCAAAAGCATGTTTAAACAGATATAAGCCGTATCGTCAAGAAAACTGCACTTTAAGACATTGAAACTTTTCGCTTGAAGCTGCGGTTAAATCTTCATAAGTACGGTTATGGTTCTTTTAAATGTTTCGAAGACACTTTTATACGGTTTTTATTACGTATAAAAGTCTTTTGATAGCGTTTTGTTAAAGCTACCGTTTAATGGACTCTGCTGTTTGAGGAATATACAAATGGTTTAACTTTTCTTGAAATAGTTCACGATCTCCTTGGACAAGTGGCGTTGTTCTTTCGAGTTAATTATTTTCTTTCCCGTTCGATTTTAACTCAAGCAAAAAGCTAAAGTATAAGCAGAAGTCTTTATCCAAGGAAACAAAGATACACATAAGTAAAAAAGAAGGACGAATATCTGCTGCACTGCACTGATCTAAATATTTGTTATTATTTGGTGTGCCGTGTGGTATTGGTGTAAGAATAGTACCACCCTCTCTCTTCCCGTGTGTGACATAAGAAGCAACTAAGGGAAAAGCCTCGAAAATGTCATTAGCTTCAAAAAATCATTGGCTACGAACAAATGGCAAGATTACCATCTCTATACCAAACTAACATTTAACAGACTGGTGACTTCCAGCAGCGTCTAAGGTGCCAATTTGTTATTCAAGCGTGGCGATTATGGCAAACCCTCCCTTAGGGCAGAGTTCTGTGTCCTGCAATGGATTTTTATGAATATATGTATGGTGATTATTATTATTTTTTGGTAAACATTTTTTTATTTCTTAGTATTTTAATAGGTTTTTTCTATGTTTATTTTAATGTTTGAATTTTCTACTTCCATGTTTTGCATATCTTTTGTTTACACAACGTTTATTATTAAAATTCATATTCGCACCACAACAACACACTAACAACAGCACCACGGCGTTGCTATTCACCTAGTATTGAAACGATTCAATCAGTTGTTATCGGTGTTGCTTGCACTATTTTATTTTATCTTTACGCACCGTCACATACGGAGTAGCTAGAGAGAACAGATCGCTATGTGTCACAATCCTTACCTACCTGCTTCGCTTTTTTCAAATTCATCATTTTCTTCATACATGCACACGTCTAGGTATTCGAGTACTCTTGACCCTTCCCATCTTCGAACAGTTTGCTCACATGGTCTTCGAAAGTTAGTCTCGGCCTTTTTAATAAAAACTTGCACTAATGAATTAAATATTATTATTATCTTCACGCAATTACCCATATTGGGGTAGGCAGTGCTCAGTGCAGAATGACATACCGAAATACATACCGCAGTTTAACTGGAACAACGTGATTAGTTTTGAGCGTATTTATATTTTATTTTCTAATTATCTACTGAGATTATTAATCTACTGAGATCGGAAACGTATCTCCTATTTTATCTCTTAAGTTTTATTTACCTATAATTACAACTAAAATAGAATCAAAACAAGTAGGAAGAAAGATGTATGTTGTAATTATGAGTAAATTAAAATAATATAAATTAATTAAAATAAACCCGAAATCAAAGAAATAAAATAGGAGATACCTTTTCGATCTCAGTAGATTATAACATTTTTAATAATAAACCTTTGATAATGCCATTAAAATAAAACCGGTCAGGTATTTTAATTAAAATAAATTAAAATTAGTTGTGTAAGTAAAAGTTAATTTTAGTTTATTTAAAGATGAAGTTCCACCAATAGACCACAATCGTGAGTATTCAATATTTTATTATTACACTTATGTGAGAAAAGCAGAAAACTTCGTGAGTACTTTTTAAAATAATTTAAATCTGGTACAAAAGTTTGCGTCAGTGATGTTAAAAGAGAACAGTTAAGTTACCACAGACAGCAAATATTTCGTGTTATATATTTACGACCTTCGTAGACAAGTGTACGTCACAGCGGTTTTCATAGTGTTGCCAGCTATCAGGTCTCGGGTTCGATTCCCGGTCGGGTCAATGTAAATTATCTTGGTTCTGGGTGCTGGTGGTATCTTCGTTGTTTCTGATTGCATACAAACAATAAAAGTGCTTTCTTTGGGATCAGATTAATGTATGTGATATTGTCCCTATCTCTGTATGTATTCATGTATAATTAATATATAGCGTTAGTGCGAAATTTTTTATTGACTTTAAAACATATTTAATAACAAACAGTGCATGTTTGTTATTAAATTAAGGAGATAAAATATTTTTAAAAATTTCAATTGACACGGGCGGGATTGCGCATAGCGTTAGTATAAGTTGATTCAAATAAAAAAAATTATCATGTAACGCGAAAAATTAAAGTTAAAATAAGCATAAACCGAAGTAAAGTGATTCCATTATCCACTCGTACACCGCTATACTCTTATCTCATAATTTTCTGAGTTACTGTATGTTTATAAGATATTCTGCAATTGGAATGGCATTGGAAACGGGCATAAGGCCAACAGCTGACACATTCCGTTCGTCTAGACGATACCAAACCAGACAGTTATCATAATAAGCCGTTTTATTGTTAGCACATCTGTAAATGTTATTCGTACGTGCGTCAGTTGAAGTTTGAAATTGGAAAAAACCCATGAGTTCTAAATCATTAAAGCGTTATTCGAAATTTAAATCGGTGTAAACTTCGCAGAACTTTTTTTTAAAAAGAATACTAGCAAGGCTAATAAAAATTACCATTGTTAATCACTCGAATTAAGCTTAAATTCTTGTATCTAAAGTTTTGAAAAGAACCCATTGGTACGAGCCTGTCATCTTAGATTCGAACTCGGGTCTTTTGACCCGAATTCGGATCACCAAACCACCCTGCTATAATGACTGTTTTAGTCTTGTAATTAAATATTTGATAAAGGAGATGCTTTATTTGTGTTGGTCAAAGAAATTATTATACATTTCTGTAACACACGACATGGCAACAGAATCAAAGATATTTACAATAAAAGAGAAATTAGAAGACAATTTTGGGTTATAAAGAAGCAGCGGAAAACATTAAGTTCCATATAATTACATAACATCCTGTATAAGTCCTTTAATTATACGTTCTATAACGCTATCATCCTTTAGATAAAGTGAGTTATCAATGATGAAGTCTATTAGCAGAGAGGATTAAATGGAGATCCACCTCTAATCTACGTTAGCACAACAAAGTTAATAAAGCTAGGCGAAAGCGGGATCAGAACTATAATGCACGTTTACTTAGTGCTTTGGCTCCATTTATTAACGCTTTCTATGTGGCGCAGGCATATTTATATTAACTTAGGCCGGTCGTTGAATAATTACTATAAGCTATACTACAGGCTAATACACGTGCTTTCGTTTTTATAGTTTTAATGAAGTGGAAAAGAATATTCATGTGTATTTCCAATTCTGGAGTAGATAAAGGTCTAGAAAAGAGATAAAGATGGGAAGGTGAGCCTATCGTCATCTCTATTTCTAAGATAACGGTACAATATACATACTTACAGATATATGTATATATAATATAACCTATCTTCACGCACAATCCTTGACGGGGTAGCCAGAGAGAATAGATCGCCAAGTGTCACGATCCTTACATACCACTTTCGCTTCATTCAGATTCATTATCTTCTTCATACATGTACGTCTATGTATCCGAGAACTCTTGACCCTCCCCTTCTCGAGAAATTTGCTCACATGTTCTTCGAAAGTTAGTCTCGGTCTACCTCGACACCTTTTAATATTAACTTGCACGCTATATATTTTCTTCACCATTCGGTTTTACTCATTCGCTCAACGTGCCCAAACCATCGAAGCATGCTCTTATAAATTTTTGTGATAAGGTCATCTTTCAAACCTGCCATATTGCGAATCTCTTCCGGTTCGCTTTCGGTCGGCCATGGTAACGCCACACATTTTACGAAGAGATCGCATCTCCACTGCATTCAACTTGCTTTTATGCTTCTTCTGGCATACCCATGGGCCCCATGGCATGGGTTTTGCTGCCATGTAACAAAGCCGTTACCAACACTGCGTTATGTATTGCAAGGCGTGCACTCTTCACTACGCCTTGCCTTTTGACCAACGCAGTCAGGGCATCAATGACTTTGTTCCTGGCAGCGAAACGCTTGTCTTCATCTAAATCATATCTTCCATCCCGGCTAAAAGCATATGTATTAATTATTTCTTTCAAAACTTATGTATAATTTATGTCGTTGTTGCTTGAACATAAAGACAGCGACAGGCTCACCACCTGCTAGGTTGTCCCAATAAAATTACTTCGGTGGTTTAATGAAAAGGTAGGTCGAAAGCACTTAGTTGACTTGATCTTTTTCTACCCCAGATATTTAGATATCCTTAGATACTTGCTCCTTACTAGTCTACTTAATTTTGATCTGATATTTCTTGAGATAATTATTCCGCTCCTTATTGGTGTCTGCCTTCACTATTTTCAAGATATGTTACATCTCTTTGCATTTTCTACAATATCTACTACGGGGAGTGCTCCGAGGAATTTTTCGGATTAATCCCAGCCGCTGAATTTCACCATCGAACCTTACGGCATAGTCAAAAATTCCATCAACACCATCTGGATGATTGGCATTCCACCACAGTGTGTTTTACGCGGAATATTGTGCCACGCACTTGCACTTTATGGACTGTGCTGCTGACAGCGGTTTTTCCGGACCGATACGATTTAGGGACCTTCAAGAAAAGAGCCTATACCTTTCTCAAAGGCCGGTAACGCATCTGCTATTCCTCCGGTATTGCAGATGTTCATCGACGGCGGTAATCACTTACCATCACGTGTGCCACTTGCTCGTTTGCCTTCCTTTTCTATAAAAAAAGGCTTTCCCTATTCTTTTTGCCTTCGGCGATAGGCTGAGTACCTATCGCGCCACAAATAAGCTTCAGCAAGAGGTCTAAATTGTCTATACCTCTGTTTACCCCTGTATTGGGAATAAGCGTGAAAAGATATTGAATAAATATAAAACAGTATACAGACAACAGAAACTAAAAAGACTACTAGAGTTACTCAAATAATATTATGCCTTGAATTATAAGACCGCAGCGCGGCAGGGAAATCGAGTAAGTAGCGTAAATAATATGACTCTCGTGGGAAGACTGATTTATTTGTGCCATTTTCTTAGCACTACGTTACGTGTAATGTCTTACAGTACTGAATCTAGATTTCAATTGGCAATATAACAATATTATTTAAAGTTTCCTAGATCTTGTCTATTTAGAGCGAATGGTTACATCAAATGGATAAAGGATACCCGTATAAGTCGGTAGGTACGTAGGAAAATCAGTATGTATAAATTTAACAACCTCCAAGGATGATCTTCTCGCCATTCCATATCTATGTACTTATCTATTATTATTATTTAGAAAGGCGTGTGAAGATGAAGGAAGAAATCAAAACTATCTAACCTTTGATGTTATCAGATTTAATGTAAATCGAACTAACTGTACTATGTGCATACCTTTCCGCAATCGACAATGTAAAATAATGGTTGATAAATGACACAATTCAGTAACAGACCGTGCCAAATTTTAGATCCGGGATTCATGTCATCAATTCTGGAAGATTGTAATGTCAAAGGCACTCGAGTAATAAATAATGGATAAAGGATAAAATAAATGGGGTAATGAAAATCGAAGTATAATTGATACGTTGCATTTCTGGGAATTTTTCAAGCATGGAAACCGAGCTGACCTTTTTTTATCTTCATAACTGTAAAGTAAGTCACGATAGCCAAGTGATTGGGTGATCGAAATGGCTCGTACCAATAGGTTTTTTAAACCTTATGTACGATTTATATTGTTGGCTTGGACATATAGTCGGCGACAAGATCACCTCCTGTCACGTTGTTCCATAAAAAATGTCTTCGATGAAACGTGGGTCCAAAGGACTAAATTGTCTAGGAGAGACTAAGTTTAGTATTGAGAATGGCGTGAAGAAATTTTTTTATGTAAATGTCAAATTTCAAGTGTTACTAACAGTCTATTTGTTTATTTTCCAATCGATTTACATCGGTAATATTATATAACTGTACTTACCGAAAAATATAATAAAACCGCATCTGCTTATAAATTATACCGCAACTGCACTTTAGAACAAAAGCGACTATCGGATGCCAGCGCACGTTCTGATGCTAGATTTCCGTGGTTTAGATTTATTTCAGCATTTTAAGCAAATGTCCTTAAATATTACTATTCGCTGAATAGAATACTAAGTTTAAGTATTGCGAAGCCTTTATCATCTTATATATTATATGACTACAAATAAAAATTATTAAAATTATTACTTATATGTCTAAATATGTAAATACTATACCGTTAGGCACTAAGACGATGAAAGGCCAAGGCTTAGGTGGAAGGTGTACCTTTGTGAAAAATAAATGAAAATTAGCACTTTATCTCCAAGGGTCTTTGAATTATGATTGATTCAATCTCTGGTTCCAACACCTAAAAATATTAAATATTTTGTTTCAAAAGAAGAATACTAAACAAATTCATAAAAAAGTCTATTCCTGTGGGCGTAAAATATTAAAAAGAATGTAGTTTTCTTAGAATACGTCGCTTAGTTTATTCTTGTGGGTGTTAACGATTAAAAGAAAAACCAATACATTAATTGCAAACAACAGAACAAACTTATCGTTTAGAAAAATACCAAACCAAAATTAACAGTTCGATGATTGGAAACAGTGTCTAAGTTAGAAGGGGTCTGGTTATGCGATCGCCAAACTTTTGTCCTGCAGCGGATTTTTAATAGGCTGTTGTATATCATCAGCATAGTCATATTTACAGACTAAATCTTAAGTAAACCGCTAAACATAGGCCATGCCCCAAAGAATGCCATAAAGAACGGCCATGTGGCATTACTTGTGCATTGTAATGTTGTTATGTGTTGCGTTTTCCTATGTGAAAACGCAATGGTTGAGAGTAAAAATGCTCATTCCTGCTATTCAATGTTAACAAAATAAATGAAACGTATATATTTCGCGGAAACACTTCTGACGTCTGTATTGTATGCGACGGTGGCTATGCAGGCGACAATATATATACTGCTATGTTAAACGATTGTTATTTTTCACCCCGTCGGATTTTAACAGTGAAAAACTGCGTTATGAATTTTGCTGTATAAAACACTTTGTTGAAGTCCTTTCTAGATTTTCATGTCATGTCGACGTGCGGTGTTCAAAATGAAATGAAAAAATCTGTAATTTAGTTATTATATCCCGATACATTGAGCTCATCTTATTTATATACTAACAGGTTCAAGAAAAATTATTAGAGAAAATTATTACAAAAATGTTTATTATAATTACATATACATTAACTTCATTAAAAAATAATACAAAATAGGAGTTTCACGAGGTGTTCCACGGAGTATCTTTTGCCTGTTTCCTACTCCGTTAGAAGAACCTCATTACGAAACTGTGGTTCATTAAAAAATGATAATCGATGAATGTAATGCTTGTTACTCTTCAGATTTAATTTCACACACATATATATATATATATATATATACATATATATATATATATATATATATATATACATATATATATATATATATATATATATATATACTGCTATGTTAAACGATTGCTATTTTTCACCCCGTCGGATTTTAACAGTGAAAAACTGCGTTATGAATTTTGCTGTATTTTACTTTGTTGAAGTACTTTCTAGATTTTCATGTCATGTCAACGTGCGGTGTTCAAAATGAAATAAAAAAATCTGTAATTTAGTTATTATATCCCGATACATTGAGCTCATCTTATTTATATACTAACAGGTTCAAGAAAAATTATTAGAGAAAATTATTACAAAAATTTTTATTATAATATTATATACATTAACTTCATTAAAAAATAATACAAAATAGGAGTTTCACGAGGTGTTCCACGGAGTATCTTTTGCCTGTTTCCTACTCCGTTAGAAGAACCTCATTACGAAACTGTGGTTCATTAAAAAATGATAATCGATGAATGTAATGCTTGTTACTCTTCAGATTTAATTTCACACACATATATATATATATATATATATATATATATATATATATATATATATATATATATATATATATATATATATATATATATATATATATATATATATATATATATATATATATATATATATATATATATATATATATATATATATATATATATATATATACATATGTATATATATGCACTAATTTATACATCTAAGATCAATGATGCTAAGAATATGGATATAATATTTCAAAATTGTTATAAGCTATTTCTTTTCATTGCAAAAAATATCACGTCATAATTGTTTTTTCTTACTGATTTCTTGCCACTTCATTTTTTCTATTTTTTGTTAATAATCCTTCAACAATTAGTACAGAATATTAAAACTAGCTCAAACTCTGCCAAAGGAAGTTGGTCTCTCCCGTAGGGATGATACGTCAAATAGCTTTGCTTAGAAAGTAGATTGGTAATCACGTCTCTGGTCTGCTTAATTTTGTTTTGGTATTCTTAAAATTTTCACCAGTCTTATCTATTTTCGTCAGATTTTTATTGAGATGGTTTTACTACACACGATAGTCAAGATAGCCGAGTGGTTGGGTGATCAGAATTCGAGTCTCGAGGCCCGAGTTTAATCCCCAAGGTTGGGTTTTTTCAAAAACTTTTACAAAAATGTGGAAAAAGCGTTTTCTACACAGACCCGACAGGGAATTGAACCCGAATATGATCTCGACCTGGCGACACTATGAAAATCGATGTGTCATTACTCACCACTCGTCCACGGAGGTCGTTAATGTTTATAAAATTATTTCATAATTTAGATATTGATTTATTTAATTTCAGTTGGTAAACAGTCGGTATACAAGGCTTTTTTCTTGGTCACCTTTTGCGAAACTGATGGCAATCACGACAGTAACACATTCTTGGGCCGATTCTACATGACCCATTATTTAATGAAATAGTTTAGATTTTTGGAAACAAATTTCTTGATCAATTAAATAAAAATATCTTCATTCCATTTGCAACTCAGAGGTAGACATAGGTCTAAAAAATTAATTGATTTTGGTATAACGTGAGAGGCAGTGAGCCTTTCACCGAATTTATGTCCAAGCCACCGACATAAATTGTACACACATTTTGAACAACCCATTGGTACCTAGAAAGTCTTTAAGTTACATTGTTTTAGCTTACATTGCAGACATCAAAATGAAATGGGTAATCTCTGAAATGTAAAAAAAGACCTGTATGAAAACTCCGCAGTGACAGAGACTGTGCCCGGAAGGGCAATGCGGAGTATTCTATTGAGACCGCAGTCTCAAGAAGTTTGGAGAGCTTAAGTGTCCGTTGTTGCAATCTTAAGAATACGTAACCTGGAAAATAGGCTTTCGTGTAAAGAAACTCTATATTGCTAAGAACGAATGAACGTTTATGAGTAGCTTAACATATTAAGTAGAGTAGACAGAGATCTAGACTATTAGGTCCTTCCGACCAACCTACCACCGAAGAAATTTTTTGGAACAACGAGACAGGTGGGGGGCCCTTCCACGTTTTTATGTCAAGCCAACGTATAAATCGTATAACAGTTTTTTTTAAACGTATTGGTACGAGCCCATCCGCTGCGATCAAACTCCGGTATCTGACTCAAATTCACCACTACTAACTCAGCGACTAAATATACTTTTCTTCACGCCATTGGTTGCCTGTAAGAGATCGCTATGAAGTGATAAGGCCGCCAAATTGTGCATTTCATAAAATTGTGTATCCTTTGTTAATTTTGTGTATCCTACTATTATAAGTCACGATAGCCGAGTGGTTGGGTGGAGTTGGTTGGATTACAACCATAATTTCGATCCACAGGTGGCAGACTCGTACCGATAACGTACTAAAAACCGTATTCATACATAAGTTTTCAAATGTGGTGTGTCGAAGGGACTTAATTGTCTAGGCTAGACCTCTATCTACCCCTATATAGGGAATTGCGTGGTGGACAATAAAAGTATATTCATTCGTGCATTCATTCATACTTTCTCAACTGACTGTAAAAGTAAGGATTAAAGATACTTTGGCTCACCACGGTAAGGCGGAGGACATGGGTTTGAATGTCGTCCGTGTTAAAAAATAAATTAAATTTATGATTTATTTATTAAATAAATAGGTAAAATTATGTTCGTGATACGCCACTGGCAATTAGCCAGCAGTCACTATCAAGTTACTGATAGATACCAGACAGTTAAAGTAATAAATATTTTTGTAGACATAAAATCTGCAAACTTTAACATTGATGTAATGAAAACCTGTGCAATTGGCAATTGTTTCGCAGTGGAATTTTGATAGACTGGAAAGAACAAGAAAGAGATAGGTATATTTTTACATAGCTTTAGTACTCGTATTTGTTCATATTATTTCAATATAATGTTATTATTTTTTATTTTTTTAATGTGACACTTATTTTAACTGACAGCGATTTGCCTTACAGCATCTACAGGGTATTAAAAAATCCCTGAAAATAGAGAAATGATCGAAAACGTAAGGAAGAAAGGTTTATTTTTCTCCCCATACAATTATCTTCCTAAGGCTTATTCTATAGGCCATAAGATAATAGATTCTTCACTCCAATAAACTCCAAAAACCTTAAGTTAATGGTTAAATCTATTCAACGTGGAAATGCATCGAGTCATACCATTAGGAGTAAAGCACGATTATTGTATTATTTAGTCACGATAGCCTAGTGGTTGGTTGATCTGAAATCGAGTAAAGAGACCCGTTTTTGATCTTCAGGTGGCAGACTCACTCCAATGGGTTGTTAGAAAAATTTTAGTATGTTGTTATGTTATAGATTTATATCTTTGGCGTAGATAAAGACGGTGACGGGCTCACCACATGCCACATTGTCCCAAAAAATGTCAAATGACTTGGCCTGGGTCGAAAATATTGTAAATATAAACAATTTTTTTTAGGCTATAATATCCTCTACAATTCTATATCGAATTTAATGTTGCTCGAAATTTCGTTGAAAGCGATAATTAGCGCATATCTCGTTTATGTGGCTTCCAATCTTAAAACTCAATGGATGAGCATTAATTTTGGCGATGCGCCAAATTCCCTGTCAGCATTGATATTTCATCACATTTATTTGTTTTTAACTGGAATGAGATTTTGTATTAACAAATGATGTTATCTTAAATTTATAATTATACTCGTTATTATAGGTCATACAAGTCTTCTATTTTTATTGACTTATATCTTCAAGCATTATAGAATATAATTTAAATATTATGAATCTTAGTGGCCTGAATAAAGCGAAGTAGGTGTAGTTTTTTCTATCTCCGACTGCGTAGCTATTTATAATATGGTACTAATTATGTGATTTTAGTGAATCTGATTATTAGGTTATGAATGTACGACTCATAACTTAACCCCAATAACCGACTTCGTACAACTTTAATCCGAATATTAGACATGATTTGTAGTAAATAATATAGTATATAAATAAAATACATAATAAAATATATCTACGTAGATGTATTTTTCGTCTAGCGTGTAAAAGACAAGTTGTCTGGTACTGCGATCGCCAATCCGCTTGCCAAGCGAGACGATTATGGCCAGACACTCTTAGGAAATAAAAATCTATAGAAAGAATTCGAATTTGAATATAATTTCCGAAGGTTGAACGTCAGGCGATTTCTCTTGCTTTTTTATAGACAAATCTACGCGGCAGATATGTGGGATAATAACGAACACTGGTTGCAGTTCGTATCACGTATATTGCGTGACTGTTCATTAACTATATTAGTTGCATGTACACTCTATTACATACATTAAACAGCTAATTCTAGTCTGGCAATTTAATTACGTATAATACACATTAATTTGCACTTTTATGAAGATTTCAAATTATTTTTAATGTGATGGCTTAAAAATATTGTAATTAATTAATTTATCTCTTTGTTCACAGGATAATACAGTTCTCAGAGAGAAACAAGTTAGAAGTATTAAGATTGGAAGTTTTTATTTCAGGAAGATTAACAGACAATAATTAAATGGATAAAAAAATAACATCTCTATATAAAAGTGAATAACTAACGGGACGAATGAGAACAGTGACAACAGTGATAGTTAACAAAGAAATGTGGTAGTGTTGTGAGGGTGATCTTCATGGTATATCCACCATTACGAATGCGGTCGAACGGGCCTTCAGGCCGGCAGGTCAATGACATCGCCGGCACGAATTGTGCTCTCCCTGTTCCTTGGTAAGCTTTTTCTAATCTAAATTCTCTTTTTCAAACACCGGCAACGCATCTGCTATTCCTCTGGTATTGTAGGTACTCATGGGCGGTAGGGATCACTTACCATCGCATGAGCCACCTGTTCGTTTGCCCCCTATTCAATGAAGACGGCTACAATTTTTAATAGTTAATTGTTGTTATGTTCAGTATTAGTGAATATTTTTTTATTCTATGATATAGACACAACAGCTGAGTGGGTGGGTGACTGGAATTCGAGTCGAGAGACCCGAGATAGATTTCCTGGTGGCAGATGAGATTTTTTTAAGCCTCATCTTCGATTTATACGATTGGTTTGGACATAAAGACTGCGACAGGGTCACCACCTGTAACGTTAACCCGAAAATTGACTTTGGCCGAAAGAACTTATTTGTCTGGATCTCTGTCTACATCGTTATTGGGAATGGCTTAAAATTATTTTACTTACTCCATGAAAGCCGATATCGATTCGATATCCACGAGGAAGTCTCGTACAAATGAGTTTTTTTTTTTTCAGAAACTTCGGACTATTTGTATCGTTGGCTGGGATACTCAGACGGCGACAGCCTTATCAACTGGTTACTACTGTCTATCCCAGTATTAAAAAATGCGTGAGGATAAAAAACATAACATTTTCCTTTAAATTAAAGTTATTTTAGACTAAATGAATAAATGAATTATTGACTATTCATAGGAATCGATATAGAAATGTATTAATAAAATAAATAAATAAATATCTTCATGCAATTCCCAATACAGGGATAGACAGAGGACTAGTCTATACAATTAAGTCCCTTGTCCAAGCCAACGATATAATTCGTACTTAAGTTTTTGAAAAACCCATTTGTACGAGCCTGCCACCTGAGGTTCGAACTCGTGTCTCTTGAATCGACCTCACGGCGATCGTGACTAGAAGTGTGTTATTAAATTAAAGAAAATACAATTTTCCTTCTCTTTAATTTTATCACATAAAAGTTCAGCATGAATATGCTTTAAAAATCAATAAAATTGCATAATAAAAATGTGTCATTAATCAGAAATGTATAAATGCGAAATATATTTCTCTTATTGGTTTTTTTTTTCAATCTTCCTTCATAATAATACTATTGCACAGACTAATTATATTTTTTTTTCTTTTAATATATCCGTGCGTACATAAATTTTTAAATAAATAAATAAATAGAAATACTTATAGTAAAAATTTTCTTTACTTTAATTTCCTCAACTTACAACGACCACTTCGAAAATGACAAATCCACAATAAGGTTATTTTAATGCACAAACACAAATCCGTAGGTGATCAGTTTTTACCTATATATTTAGAATATAAAGATAACAATAAATAAATAAATATTTATTACGGAAAATGGCGTGAAAGCTATCAATTAATTTCCATTAGCTTTTTAAAAGCCTTTGCTTGTAATAAAAGAATACCGGCCAGCAAAATTCACTTCAGCGTAAAATCTTACTCCTTTATGTGATTTTCTTCCCGTAGATATCGCCATTGACATGATCTCCATTCTGTTGGCCGAGCGTGGCAATGAAAGAAAATTTTATTTGCAGTAATAATAATAAATAAATATGGGTCTCTTGACTAGACATTCCGACCACCCAACTACACGACTATCGTAACTAAAAATGTATTAATAATTAGAAATGTATTAATGCGAAATATATTTCTCTTATTCGATTTTCTTTCAAACTACCTTAATAATAATACTATTGCACAGACTACTTATATTATTTTCCTGTTAATATATCTGTGCGTACATAAACTTTTAAATTTTTAAATGAATAAATAAATAAATATAAAAAAACAGGATTGGGAATTGCGTGAAAATATTTTTTAAAATAAATAAATATATTATATTTTTCTTTACTTTAATTTTTACTACTTACAAGAATAATTTCGAAAATTACAAATCCACAACTAGGTTATTTTAATTAAAAGAAAAAACATGACAAAGAAACTCCGTAGGTGAACGGTTTCTAACTATATATTTAGAATATAAATATAACAATAAATTAAGAAATATTTATTACCCAGAATGGCGTGAAAGCTATCAATTAGTTTCCATTAACTTTTTAAAAGCCTTTGCTTGTTAAAAAATAAAAAAAGCCGGCAAGTCGCTTAGGCGTTAAAAAGTTACTAACTCTTTTTTGTGATTTTCTTCCCGTGGTCATCACCATAGACAGACCGGTGACAGGCAGAATTTACTTTAATCGCCACTCCTGGCCAGGCGTGGCGATTAAAGAAAATTTTTGAGTTATGAAAATTAGAAAATTGTTGAAATATACAGTAATAATAATAATTATTAAATAGACAAAGATAGCAACATCACATACATTGCCCTGATGTCAAAATAAGTAGCTGAAGCACTTGTGTTATGGAATCGGTAACAACGAAAGTATTGAAAACGTCCAGACCCAAGAAAAAATTAGAAACAGTGGTTTTCTACGTTAACCTGTGCGGGAATCGAACTCGGGACCTCAGAGCTGACGACACCCAACCGGTGTGTATGCTGATCGTCCATGGTGGTAGAAATTCTTCTAAGGAGACGCATGATTCTTGTAATGAGCTTATTGACCTTTAAATAAGTAATGGTATAGACAGACTGAAATCACTTAATCTTCTGATTGTTATTCGTATTTAAATCCCTGTTAAAGGAATAGCTTTGCACGTAGATTAAAATTCCGTAAATCCGTAGTTGACTGATGAAAATTCCGATACGAGTTCGTTTGAAGGAAATGAGATTTTAATTGACCATCCGTTTGATCGAATTATGTTATATTTAATTTCATCTGATTACCAGTGATAACATTATAATAATAAATATATACATAGATAAAGTACATCCAATTTCAAAGTTTAGTATTAGCTTACATTTGTGTTATAAAATCAAAAACAAATAAGGTATCACAAACACTCGAACCGATAAAATGTCAAAAACAATTTATAGATAAAGTTGTTATTGAAAAAATTACTTCGCAACCCTCCGCATGCAAATATAAAAAAAAATATAGAAAAAAAAATAAAAAAAGGAGATGATGAAAGGTTGTGGCGGTGGACGTTTTCCACTGCTGAATGAACAAACAAACGTCTCTGACTCACCTCTTTTAAATATTTTTTCGGGTAGGTCGTGACGCAATCGGCCGTTATTGGAGGGGGTGGCGGCCGGTTGCGTCACGTTAGGTTATAAAAGACTGCTCCGGACCATCCACCATCCTTTTTTCTCGTGAATATTGTAAGGAAACTAGGGAAACGCGTTAAATTTGGTAGTGGCGTGTGAGACCAAATCTATTGATTTATATCTAAAAATATTCAAAAATCTCTAGTTTCATTTTATTGAAATAAAATATTTTCTGCATAGCGATTTATTTAAATATCGTAGGTACCGATAGCCGAGTGGTTGTGTGATCGGAATTTCGAGTCAAGAGACCCGAGTTCGATACCCAGGTGGCAGAATTGTAGGGTTTTTCAATAAAAAAAACTTATGTAAGAAATATATCGTTGGCCTGAACATAAAGACGGCGACAGGCTCACCAC
The DNA here is from genome assembly GCA_029286605.1 of Sericinus montela. Classification (NCBI taxonomy): domain Eukaryota; kingdom Metazoa; phylum Arthropoda; class Insecta; order Lepidoptera; family Papilionidae; genus Sericinus; species Sericinus montela. The sequence continues at coordinate 3,644,560 of JAGSMR010000024.1, forward strand.
CTGTCCCAAAAAAATCTTCTGTGGAAGGTGGGTCGAAGCGACTTAATTGTCTAGACTAGACTCTGTCTGTCTACCCTTATATTCCGTGAAGACATTTATATTTATTTATTTAATTATTGCCGTAGGTAAATTCTTGCGCCGATACGGCGTTTCCCCTTATCTATAAACACATTTAATCTCAAGGCTTTAAAATGTAAATAAATATTTAAACATACATAGACAAACGGACAGCATCACATGTATTATTCTCGTCCCAATAGTAGTCCCGTTAGTAGCTAGATCAATATGTTATGGATCAATATGTGTTGGATGCTAGATCAATATATATGTAAAATTTGTATACTTAATTTATCCATCCGGGAATTGAACAGGACTACAGAGAAGGTGACACCATTAAAACCACTGTGTACGACACTCGTCCATTGAGATTAAAATTATTCTTCATTTGTAAAAAGCAATAAGCGCGTCGTTAAAGGTTCACTGCAGATCCTGGTCTAGCATAAACTGGGAAGAAGGGACTGTATTTTATTTATACATTAAATAAGACAGCTGCTTACTTTGGCATCTAGCCAAGTGTCACTAAGACGGTATTTTATTAAAATTAGGCTGCTGAGTTTATTTTACGAGACCTTCCATTACATCTTGAGTTAATTTAGGTTAAGCGAACGGTAATATAAAGAAGCGAGCTATATAAAAACTTGTATGTATAAATAAAATGTTCTAATAATTTCCTTTTTACGAAAGTTTGTATTTACCTTCATGCCATTACCAACACCGACGACCTTCCAGTGAAAAAATTTTTTGGGACAACATGACAGGTGGTAAGCCTGTCGCCGTCTCTATGTACAAGCCAAAAATATAAATCGTATATAAGTTTTCGTACTATCAGCTATCGTGATTTCTCGTAGAAGCTGGAAGGTGATAATAATCATATCTAGTGTAGTGAGTGTGAATCTAACTCATAATAAACATTGCACAAATTATCAAACGTGATAAAAATTTTGGCGTTTGGCTCTCAAGTTGCATCGATCTTCACTAATTTATTCAATGTTTGTTTTAAACTTACGTAGGTTGGCCTTCATCAAGTATTCTACAGGAAACTCTTAACCAACGTCGTCTTATTCAAATATTCGAAACTTTAGCACATTAGTTTACACAACAGCGTATCCGGCAACCACTGATGTTGGTAGGGTAACTGCTTTGTCTTCTTCTTTAATCTATTAATTTGTACTTGTGATGACTAAGATGTGTCCCTTCTTTATATATAGCTTTAAACTAAAACACTGGCGTGTTCCAAATATATTCACCCGCATGTACAATATACTATATGTAAATATATGTAATAACTATGTATATATGTACGAAACTACCTACTGAGGTAGACAGTTTCGTTCTTTGGCCTTTATTTCATTAGGTTTTATCGCGGATAACTTGGCCGGTGGTGAGCCTGTCACCGTTAGTTAAAACTTATAATTTCACTGATAAACTGCGGATGAAAAGAAACACATGTCCGAAATACTATAAAAAAGAAAAAATATATCTTTACGCTATTCTCAATACAGGGGTAGACAGAAGACTTGACTATAAAGTCCTTTCGCCTTCCAGCGAAGTCATTTTAAGGACAACGTGGCATGTGGTGACCCCGTAGTCGTTTCTATGCATACAATGATATACTTTTAAAAGTACAATAAGCTTCATAAAAAGAGAAAAACATCGTCATATCATTATGATAATCATCATAACTGCCCGTAAAGTCCACTGTAGATCATAGACCTCTCCGAAGCGGATTGGCGATTGCTGTTCTAGACACTTCTGTCCTTAGATTCGCATCTGCTAGATGTTGATTTGATATTTATGAAGATGATTACCCTGCGACCTATCAGTAGTCAATTGAATATTCAAGGCTTTTTACTTAGTTGTCTCTGAAACACACAAGAAGAAAGAGGATGGTATATTCTTGTGCGTTACAACACGAAAATAATCTTCGGCGTATTTAATATTTATCTTGTAAGATGTATTTAAACAGAAAACTTTTCGTTGTTAGCAGTAGGCTTTTAGTTTACTAACAGCAGCTGTGCTTTTATACCGCTTGTTTTTAATATAAGAAGCCATTTATTTTAGCCTCTGTTTTTAATTATTTAGGTAATGGTTGTTATTGTTATTATGTATTCAATCGTTTCCCAATACTGGCTCAGATAATTAGGCTCTTTCAGCCTCCACTTCACCGATGCTTATTTGAGACAATTTGAAAAGAGGTGAGCCTATTGCCGCCTTAGTGTTCAAGCCTTCGATTTAAATTGTATATGTGTTTCATAAGATGTTTAAATAAGTGCCCGGTATCTATCTCTGAATTTTCTTTTTCATACAAATTGTTTCGCATACAATAATTCTGACCGGTCCGATTAATTTTAGTTTGATTTATTTCTAGATGGCTATCTTATCATCTGCCTTCAACTTATATTCTGCATTCAAGTTAATACCTCTGTAGCCTTTTAAGACACCGGAAAAGAAAAATGGGGTGGCACAACGAATAGATAATAATAATCATTTATAGTATAATTTAAGCAATATGTAATATGCAATAAGTCCTCCCTTTTGTATATTTTTTTACAATGTGTGCAAATAAAGCTTAAATAAATAAATAAATATGCGAACAAAATTTACTTTATATTTTATAATATGATGAAATAATGGAAATTTAATTAATGTTATAAGTAATTTACAGTTTGCTCCATCTTCGGGATGACATCAGAACTGATAACAGATCATGACAACCGTTCAAAAATACAAGAGACAGGCGTTGTTAAATTTAACGATTCATTGATTAACGAAGAAATTTATAAACCAAATCTAACCATGGAAACAATAAGGACCAAACCAAATAATCATAGGTTAATAAATAGAAATTATGTAAGCTACGACGAAACAGCTGAAGAACTGAGAATTAATTTTACAGATAATATAAATAGATATGATGAAATTTACACTGCTGACGATGATCTTTTACAAAATAATTTCGAAATAAATAAACCATTACAAAGATTATTAGCCGAAGATAAGAGAATTTCAAGAAGACGTGAAGGACTAAATATTTTACAGGAAATTTTTAGACCAAGAAGAAGGGTAAAAAGAGAAGAGGACTCTGAAAGATGCGACACATTTTATTATCATAGGGGAAAAGCACAAATAAGTCATCCATATTCAAAAAATGATACAAACAAATTGTACTACGGTGATTTAGATTGTACAACAAATATTGAAGGTAAATGTTAATATTTTCATGATCAATATGATTTTTTCATTTGTATTATATTTACTACTTCAATAAAAACAGTTCAAGTTCAATATTAAAATTTCATTTACAATAAATCAACAACTAATAAAGTAAAAAAAAATTAAATGTTAGTGGCCTGAATAAAGTCAAACGGGCGTAGTTTTTTTTATCTCTGACTGCGAAGCTATTTATAGAATGGAACTAATTATGTGATTTTAGTGAACATAAATTATATAATAAGATATGTACTTATATCTTCGTCCAACTTTAATCCGAATAATAGACATGATGTCTAGTAAATAATATAGTAATTTCGGTTATTTACAGGACCTGAAGGGAGTGTTATCAAGCTTACGTTTGTTGACATTTTTCATATAGAGGATCACCCTGATTGTTCTTATGACTTTTTAGAAGTAAGTTAAAATGAGATTTTAAATTATTACGTTATGTATAAAAGTAGACAGCTATGTAACGAAAACCATGGTAAACCTGAAAAATATAATTATAAATGAATACATACATAGGAAATGACAACATCGCAATCATTGCTCTGATCCCAAAGTAATTAGCCATTTGTGTTATGAAATCAGAATCTACTAAGGTACCTCAAACAATCAGGCCCTAGAAAATTTAGAAAAAGCGCCTTTTCTATGTTGACCTATCTGGGATTCCAGCTCGGGACCTCACAGCTGACGACACCATAAAAAATCGAATATTTTTAAAGCTAATTGAATAATACTGGATACTTGAAGCAACAATACTAGAACTCATTATAACTAATTATAACTCATTATTAGATACGTGACGGTGAAAAGGGGTACGCAAACAGCCTTGGCAAGTTCTGCGGCGAACTTTTTCCTCCACAAATAACTACTACAGGACCCTATGCGTGGCTAAAGTTTCACTCCGATGGAACAATAGAATACGAAGGTTTTCATATAAATGTTGAAATCATACAGTCACCTAGTAACAGTCGTAAGTACCAGTTAAACTTTAGTTTATAGTTTCCCTTCACGCTTTTCTTCACGTATTTTCCCAATAATTGTGTGGACAGAGATCTTGATAATTAATTGAATTCCCTCCTATCACCGAAGCTTATTTGGGACGACGTGACAGCTGGTGAGCCAGTCGCTGTCATACGATTATTGTTTAATTCAATAGTATAATATATTTTCTTATACAAATATTCGTATGTTTGCCTCCAACGAAATTCGAACCTGCAACCTTTAGCTTCAAAGGCACTACCAACTAGGTAATCGGGTTGTTGTTTAAAATAATTGTTTCAGAAATTCCATAAATTTTTATAAATAAAATATGTGTGCTGTATTCCGGAAGCATGAATTGAAGCGTGTGAAGAAACTCTTTCTCTTTCTCGTTTGTTAATTTATAATATATAATTTAAAAATATAATATACATAATATAATATGTTTTATTTTTTATTAAATATATATTTTATACTAAATATAATATAATATATTTTTAAATTATAAAAATGTTAATTTATAATTTAAAAATATATTTGTTAATTAATCTAAAGCTTAACAAGCCGATTTGCGATCTATCTTCTGACACCTCACAGCCCAAATGTTGTTACCCGTCAGTGACGGGCTGTCTACTAAATTTTGTTATAGAAAATTTCAAGATGGTTACCCTCCATCTGTCAGTAACTTGTTAAGTACATTTTCAAGCTATTTTTGGTTTTCCATTTGTCGCCTCTAGCGATCCTCGAGAAGAAAAGGCATAAGAATATATCACCTGTATATATACACCCATAGAACACGGCACGTATTTCCTTTCTATTATCAATTAATAAACGCGAGGGGGAATTATTTAGAAGGGAGCTATATAGTTATACTGAGTTACATAGTTTCACTGAGTTTTCAATAAAGCTACTCATAAAAAAATATTCTCTTCAAAATATTTTTCAGACAAAATACCAGACAGTTGTTTCTATAATTTATCGGGTCACGAAGGAACCATTGATACAGAAAAAATCAGTGATGACTGTAAAAGAGGTAGTGAAGGCCATACCTTGGACGTATTATGGACAATTGAAACGGATAAGAATACTAAGGTAACTTTCTGTTTTACTAGATTTAAGTAATTACTTCTTTTATACATCTTCAACCACTGCGATGTACATTAATTTTATGCTCTAGGACATGGCGACTTAATGTTTCAAAGTATACATAATCTTTCTATTGTACATAGATTAGCAACTTTTAATATTGAAGTTTAGACTAGTGAGGGTGCAGTAGTCAAGAAAAATAAATAATTGTATTTTCTTGTCTAAATTTCGTCATAATAAATGCTATTTATGAATAATTATAAACACTATTTTCAGATATACCTTAACTTTACATACTATGCTCTACAAAGACCAAATGAATGTGAACATAACGCAGTACAAGTGTTTGGACATAAAACAGAGGAGAAACACAGGTAAGAAATTTCATTTGTGCTCTAAACAATGTATCATTAATATTTTATTATAATATTTTTGATCACCAAATTTTACTATCCTAACATATTCTGCACGCACACACGCACATGTTACTCAGAGTATTCCTGACCCTTCTACTTCCTGCTACTTCTTCGAGCAATTTTGCTCACATAGACTTTCTCCGCCTACGGAGTCTATGTTCTTTATTATTGGCTTGAGTTGTTTTAAACTTGTTCAACCCATCAAAGCTTGGCCTTACTCATTTTATTCATTATTTTCCAAACTTTCCATATTACGAATCACTTATTTCGTTTTCCGTCGGCCAAGGTAAGCCTTGAAAGGGCAAGGCTACAGATATCATGGACCATAAACTAATTCCACAATCATTTCTCTCACCTTAAAAATTTTATACGCCATTGTTAATAACAAGAAGTTTCGCAAAATGATTTGCAAAATATGAATTATACATAAGTGTATCAATAAACTTATATACGAGCTTACCCCCTGAGGATCCAACTCGGATCTCTTTACTCAAATTTCAACCACCCAGCCACATGGATGTCGTGACTTTAGCTTATGAATTTTTTCGTTTAAATTAAATTTTCATCTAATTACTAATTTTGAAATATGTTTTAAAACAGATTGGCGTATTATTGCGGTTCAATAGCTAATCCAGTTACTACCAAAGACTCGGACTCCAAAGGGGGTACTGAAAATGGCAATATTATGCAGGTCCGTCTGTACGCAACAAGTTTAGGCAAGAAGTCGGCATTTAGTGCTAGATATACAGCATTTAGGAGTTTGGACCCAAATAAAGATGGTAATTGGAATTTACTAAGTTGTGATATTTCTTTGTATTAATATATTGTATTGATAAAATGAATTGTGAAAGTTTCTAAGATTTCGCCGTCAGAATTTTCAATCTCCTCTTCAAGGTAAAATATTTAAAATTGCTAATTCTACCGACAAATATAATAAGAGACTACTTTAGGTCTTTTAGATGAATCAGCATTCGCATTTCTTGATGTGTCACACCTTAAAAGTAGCTTTCTTTGCAATTTTAGAGATTTAGTCCCTGAATTCAAGAGAATATCTCAATGAAGCCGTGAGCGGTATATTTTTCATTATTCACTTCTATTTAATTACTGTTTTGCTTAATTTTAAGAATATAACATACATAAATTTGCGTATCTGACATAAATGTTCCAAATAAGCTTCGGTGAAAATTGAGTCAAAAGGACGTCATTGTCTAGATGAAGGCATGGGAAATGTGGAAGATACAAAAATATTAAATAAAAGAAAGTCTGAAAAAGAGTGAAAAAATTAAATGCTTGAAAAATTAAAGGTCTAAACGCCTTTTCAAGTATTAAGAAAAAGTTCTCGCTCATGTCTCGCTGTGTTACCAGCCGCAGAGCGTTTCACTCGTATTCCCCGCAACAGTATACGACTGTTTTTACTTAGTTATCAGTATGGTGTCTTTTTATTAGAGAAATGTACGGCGTCAGAATTCCACTGCGGGGACAATACATGTATATATCAAGGATTAGTGTGCGATAATTATGCCCATTGCAGATTAAAAGCAGACGAAGAAGGTTGTAAGGTAACATACTTTTATATTTACATTCTTATTTTTTTTAATATTCACTAGCCGAAGATGCAGTTAAGCACATTACATATTGAAAATGGAAAAAAATACTAAGAGCTTTGTTCGGCGTGATTTAGTCCAAAAGTTTAATTTCCATAGTAAAACACTAACAATTTGAAAGTTAAATATGGAAATATTGATGATATGAATATCAATATTTCCATATTAGTTTTTAGTTCTTCCTTTTCATAGGTGTACAATTATAAATAGACAGACTGATGTTGCGAGAGGTGCTTATCATGTGTCGGCGTTAGGTTCCTTGATCCACACATTCAGTAGGGGATAGTTGAATAGTAGTATTAATTATTAATTACAATTAGGTAATTATAAAGATACAGCTATGACTGGGTGGATAAACTATTATTTATTTGACTACTACCATGAGCCCTTCGTTTGAATCTCAGACATAATCAAAATTGAAATCAAAACTCAAACTGGTTTTAAGTATAGTAAATAACTGGTTTCTTCTCTTTATATACGTAACACTGTATCTAAGCCTACTTTCATTAATCTATTTATAATAATTACTACACAGAGGACTTGTTGGACATTGGACGTTTGGGTGTAAATGAAATACACTTTTCATCATAGTTTTAATTTGATAAATTAAAACTAACTATTTTTTTAAATACATGTCATTTAATAAATTAGGCACTTTTTTTATAAAATAGGTGACCGTTTTTTATATGTTTTCTATTTTCCTGATTTTAATCTTTTTCTGTTTTTTTAGGATACAACCGAGTCGATGATAAACAAATTACATATAATTGTAATATTGGTTATATTTTCTTTGATACTTTCTGGGATGAGCTTCGTATTCATTTTCAAATGTATTAGAAAACTTTATCAAGACCACAAGATTATTAAGGTATTTAAGCAGTTCCAAATATTTTTTTGAATAAAATGTGAATTCTATGGATTAACCAATTGAAGACGTCCGTAGACCACTGGCGTACCCACAGGATTTTATAGTGATTAGCCCTGAGATCCCGGGTTCATCCCGGTTGGGTGAATGAAGAAAAACACTTTTTCTACATTTTCTCGGGTTTCGGTATTTGTGGTATCTTCGTTGTTTTGGATTCCATAACGCAAGTCCTCTTTTGAGATTAGAGCAATATATATAATCTTTTCCTTATTTATGTATGTAATTAGTTGAATTGGTTTGTAGGAACACATAAGACAGTCATGCGAAGATCGTTTGGATAGTTTGGTAAGTAGCCGGCTCACGCTTGATGCTAAACGGCTAGAAAGAGATAGTGAACCTCGTGCTAGTCTTGAAAGAGACAACCATACAAATGAAATGTATAAAAAGCAGAGGAAATATTCACAACGTAAAGTAAGTGTCAACATATTTTATTTTATTTTTACTTACTTACTTATCTTCATGCACAATCCGAGACGGGGTAGCCAGAGAGAACAGATCGCCAAGTGCCACGATCCCTACATACCTCTTTCGCTTCTTTCAGATTCATCATCTTCTTCATACATGCTCGTCTAGGTATCCGAGTACTCTTGACCTATTCTTTTTTAAATATAATTTATCCGTGTTAACTAAAACTCATAAAGCGACAAAGTGTTTTTGTTGCCTATCACAACAACCGATTTTTAAAATGTTGTTTTTATTAAATATTTAAGAGTTAACAATAAAAACAGTATAATATTATATAATATAACATGTAATATTTCTTCTTCCTAGCAAAGCAGCATAGACTCTGATTTTGCACAAGAAACTCGTCTCGATTTAGATGATGAAATTTGGCGAAAAGAAGTTGAAAGTAGCATTCCTGTTCATACGGAGAACGTTCACATCGAGCGTAATGGTCGATCAAGAAGAAGTGATTTGATTAAAAAGGAAGAGTCTATAAGGAGTAAGACAAATGAAAGTGAAGAGAGAAAAGAAATTAGAGATGTATCCGTTGGAGCACCTGATACAAAAGAGTCGGGATGTCAAACAAGAGAAAGTTTATTCCAGGATGCTCCTCCTAGCTCCAATGGTGAGGATAAGAAGCTTGTTTATTAGTTCTGTGAAGTCACAAATGTCATGTAACCTAAGTTCCTGATTCCATGTGTTTTTATATTAATAAAATAATTTTATGTCTTTGTTTTTAGGCTCTGGAACAACTAATAGTAGGGGTTTCTCAACTTTCGGATACTCTGGGGCCACTATAGTTCGTCCATCTTCACCTCCTCAAACGAAAACATCTGAAATCAAAATTGAATTAACGAGACAAATGCCACCACGTCAGGACTCTAAGACGCGTAAGTTATGTAATAATTTGTTACAAAATGTATAACTGACGTAGTTAATATTATTTTTGGTTGTAGAGCGAGTGCGTGCGTGATATGTACCGCAAAATAAAACGATGAACTGACTTTTACCATCTATAGTCCAAATTAAATTAGCCACTATTTTAATTTGACCGACTTAAGTAATAAATAGTCTAGTAATAATAGTGAACTTTTTTTCAAATCATGTCGTATGGTTTAATTGATAAAAATGATGTCAAAATGTTATAACTAGCCATTGTTTGGAGAGCAGTATATAAATTAGTTTTTCATCGCCATTACCAATACAGGGATAGATAGATGTTTAGACAATTAAGTCCTTTCGACCCATCTTCCTCCGAAAACATTTTTTGGGACCGCGTGATATGTAGCAAGCCAGTCGCCGTCGTTATGTTCAATCCAACGATATAAACCGTACACAAGTTTAAGAAAAAAAAAACATCTGTACGAGCCTGCCTACCTGGTGATCAAACTTGGGTCTCTCGACTCGAATTCCAATCATCCAACCTCTCGGCTATCGTACCAACAAGTTTTCTATTCATTTTTGATTAATAGTATTACACTGTGTTGCAGTGAAGAAAATATCTGACCGACGACCAATCAGTGCTGAAACTACACGATCTGCTCCAGACGTCATTATAGTATCGAAGCCGATTCGCTGAGGATGACATTTGGGGCCCCCGCCGTGGGCCCCAACACCTCCTGAATCATGGATCCATGACACACCAAATGAACCGCGAACCTGCCCAGAAGGTTCATTTCAACCACATACGTGTCATTGGGACAACTATTTCAGGAGCGTTTCATTCGAAAATTATGATGGTTACTATAGTAAACATTTTGACGAAGGACCAAAATTAATATATGACTATTGTCTTAAAAGTGATTTTAAGTGTAGTAAATCAAAAACATTGCCAAGAAATTTGGGTTCGTCAGTGGAATCATCAAAGATAAAAGTGTACCCGCAAAGAAGTGTTTGCTTTTACGGCATCGATGAAGAAACTCCTTGTTCCAGGATGTGCCCAAAAACAATTTTAGTTAAAGCAGATATAGAGCCACCTAGATAACGAACATTTGGTTCTAAATGAGACCTAGAAATGTGATAAGATAGATAATAAATGTGTTTCTTTTATAAATATTTGTTAAGAAATGAAATTGTGTACAATAATTATTATAGTATATTTTATTTATTAACCATGAGGTGTGGATTTAATGAATTATGTATCTAAAAAAATAATACGAGATTATAAGAGAAAAATTATAAGAGAATTTTATAAACTAATTTCATTGAATTGTAGAGAACTGTATCAATTTTGTAACGAGTGTAAGTTTGTAGTGCTGCGTTCCTTATAACAATGTCTCAAGATATAAAAACATAATTTTAGTATTTCTAAATTTAAATACTGTAAACTAGGATTGCATTCGTTTCTGATACGAGTACTACGGTAAACACTCTTAGCAATTACAAAAAAATATGAATAGAAATCGAGTAAAAATTTTAAATAATGTAATTGGATAACGATTTTTACTTATCCATAGACTTTATTTTATAAATACAAATAATAAAAATAAAGGCTCGAGCGGTACTATAGACATCACAATCTATCCATAATCAATAGATGAGGAGGGAATTACTAAAAATATTTGTTTAAATTAGTTTCATCATATACGTTAATTAATTTCAACATTTTCAAAAATTACGCACGATAGCCGAATGTTGAGTGATCGGAATTTGAATCACGAGACCCGGGTTCGATCTCCAAGGCTTGTACCAATGGGGTTTTTTTTCAAAAACTTATGTACTATTATATCGTTTGCTTGGACAAAAGGAGTCGACGGGGTAACCACCTGTCACGTTGTCCCAAAAAAAAGTCTTTGGTGGAAGGTGGGTCGAAAACATTTAATTCCTGAGACCTGTCCCCTGTATTGGGAATGGCGTGAAGATATAACATTGTGTTATTATAAAAAAGTTATTTAGTTTATGATCAATAATTTAGGGTAAAATCGGCGACACAAAATGTCTCCCTCACTCGACTAGATATTTATTTACTTTATAAGGAGACAAAAACAAAAGGCAGTAAGACAAACTCGAGCATTGCAGTTTCGAGTATAGTTTATTAGTTGGTTGATTGTTAAAAGATATAAAAGTAATGTTATTTACATACACAGTATTCTTTAAACAAATAATATTTGCGTTTACTAAATAGCGTTCAAATGTGTTACTATTCGGAATATTCGATCTTTAACTTTACTATTTGGATTGTTTAAGTTTTTTTTAGCATAGTGGGATAGATTTTTGGGTTATTAATTTGATTTCCAAAGCACCTTTATTCTCTTTGCCTATTCATTTCTACTGGTTTCACAGAGTGCAAGGTAGTAGGTAGTAGTGCAAAGTGTATTGATTACAGGAACGCGGCAACAAATTATATAAATAATAATTAAGTTTTTATTAAAAAAAGAAACATTTGTAATTAACAAACTTTTGTAACTTAGTAACATATCACTGCCAGTAAGTTTTTTTTTAAGTTTTCAGTCAATTGTTTCTAAATGAAATTATAACTCTATTTCAAAATTGTTAAATTTATTATAACCAAATATACTTGAAAAACAAAGCTTGTTTATCAATTTTTGATTATTTTAATACTTTTCTTTGTTGGTAATAGGTTGTGATAGCTGTAACTGTTATGATGGTGACTACTTGTACATACTTTCTAAAGTGGTATTATACCTTTTCAGTAATCATATCTTTAATTAATGTGACAAATATGTTGATATAAAAAATATCGATTCATGTATTTTAATAAGTCGCCGAGTGGTAGGATGATCGTCATTCGAGTCAGTAGAACTTATTTACTTCTAATCGAAATTCAACATCCTTTAAATAGGTTGTATCCGTTTCGTTGTGTTTATTCTTTTCACAAATGAACTGTTTTGAAGAGCGATATATTTGATCTAATTTTGTTATTCCTGTTTATATACAATGCAATATTAATAAAATCAATTGAATCAAACTATAAATTGTTTGTGAATTATTTTTTGTTTTCAAAGACATTAAGTTCTGGCAAAGTTATTTTGAATAAATCTGACAGTAATGTTGCAACAAATTCTCTTCAAAGTTTCTATTTTTGTCTAATCTTAGTAATTTTAATGGGTTGATGTTTATATTTTCATCTTAAATGCATTTAGGTTCTGAAGTTTCGTTTATTTTCTTGTTTTTCGTTAAAAGTCATTTTCTTAGAAATGATTTTTTGCTGTTCGTAAAATACTGTTATTAAAATTCAATTATTTTAAAAGATAATTTAAAATATTAGTTATATTTTTTCGTTGTCCTCCCTCAATAAGTGGCGCAGACATGAGTTTTCATGGTGTCGCTTTGAGGTCTCACGGACGGGTCAATGAAAAACCATTTTTTCTACATTTTCCCGAGTCTGGGTATTTGTAGTACCTTCGTTCCATAACATCGGTGCTTAACCTTTGGGGTCAGAGAAATGTGTGTGATGTAGTCCCTATTCATGTATGTATTTATTTATTTATATCTGTATATATTTAGGTTTTAATGTCTGTTAATTTCATTGTTGGCTTTTAAAGCCTTAAAGTATGGAAGATTTTAAATATTTCAATATTTTTGTGTAAATAGAACGCTGATAGAATAATGACGCTAATTTATTGTTACATTTATAATTAATAAAAGGAGTAATTTTCTACAGATTGTTTTATTGAGCCTCTCGTTTATGTTCTCATTTCGATAACAAAGAAACACCACAAAGTAATCAACAATCGTCTTTGTTTTTTGCTTAGGATCGTTTTCATAAAGCATTTTTAGTTACTTTCTTTGCGGTTAATTGCCAATAGAAATTGGTTGCAGTTGTAAATAGGCTGTAGTTGTGATATACCACTAAATTATTTATTCTCCCGTTTTTCACCCCATTCTAATAAAAAGAGTAGTAAAATGAGAAATATTTCATGGTTCCATTCCTAACAATTCCAATCACTCAATACTGAGGTAGACAGAGGACTGGACAATTAAGTCCTTTCGACCTACCATTTACTGAAGACACTTTTTGTTATAACCAGACTGGTGGTGAGCCTGTCATGTTGTCCGAAAAAGATTAATTCGTGAAAACTAAGGAATTTTTAGACACAACGCTAGACTTAGATGTTAGTTAGTTCACAATTGCGATGAAAGCTAACAGTAGGAAATGTTCTTCAATTGTAATGTCTACAGATGATTTAACAATTCCTCGAAAAGAGATAGATAGATAAATAATTAATTAGAGACGCAGTAGCGCATAATGACTCTTTTTCATGAAAGCTTTATTAAATGTGGAAGCTTATTCTTAAACGATGTACAGATGAGAAAATAAAAATTGCTTTAATTTATTTAAATCATCCGCAACACTTCGCGTTGAGACGTATTATATTGCACGTCGCTGCCGTGCTTCTGTAAGAGCTTAGCCACATCTAGCGTCGGAGCGGCGGGCGGCGCGTCGGGCTGAGCAGTTTGAGGTGTCGTTCCACATTTTATAATTTCCGATAGCTAACTTATACTACTGCAGGTATTGATTATGAGGAGTGCATCGCGCTTCATACTATCCAGCTATTGGTACTCGACATATGTTTTTATTTAGGTTTATATATTTACTATTTCTGATGTTTATATATTTACTATTTCTGTATATTTGTATTTTATGTCTTTGTGTCTGTGTTAATGAATAAATCATTCAATCATTTATTCATTCAAAAAATACTTATTTACTTAATCTTTCTTGTACCTTACAAAAGCAAAGAAACATCAAGTAAGTCTTAAATAATACTAAAAGGGCTCTCTGTCAGTCAATGTGAAGTTAGTGGGGATAAAAATTAAGGCGAACATGAAAAAACGAATATACAGTAAAAATACAACACGACAATTTGCATGACTACGTATACTACTGTATAAACGATGCACGAATAAGCTGACAGTATGTACCTCGAGTATGACGCCCATTTTAGTGTCCGCTTCCTGAAGTTTCCAGCTTCGGATGCTACTGACCGACTGTGGTTCTGGTATCGCCGTCCGGTGGCGCCCAGCCGCGAACAGACCCCTAAATCTAGTAATCACTAGATCCGTTCCCAGGTCAGCACCTCTGAACACTCGCGTATCCATCAACTGTTTTCGCAGTCGGTCATCCACCAGGAAAAAATCGATCATACTTCTCTCATTCTTTTTTTTTCTGGTATACATATGGATTTTCTTGTGACTAATCATAGTGTTTGTCACAAGAAGACCCTTTTCCTTGCATACAGCCAGTATAAGCTTGCCAGCATCATTAACCCTTTTATCACCAAACATTCCAAGCACCGACTCGTACCCTGGCCGAACGGTACCAACCTATCCGTTCAAATCACCACATACAAAAATTCTTTTGTTTCTCCTAACCAAATCTAGAACTCTTACATTCTCCCAAAACTCCTCCAGCTCAGCCCTGGACGACGAAGCCACCGGCGCATAAACAGCCAAAAGGATTAACTTCGTCAGTCCCAATTTAAAGCGAACCCAGAGAAGTCTTGAGTTCACAGCCTTATATTCAGTCATAACATCGACCAACCGAGACGACAGCAGCATCCCCACTCCCTGGCAGGCGCTCTCGCTCTCCGAGACTCCGGACCATAGAGCTAACGCCTCGCCAGGGAGCTCTTCAGTACTACTGCCCTTCTGTTTGGTCTCCGACAAACATACGACATCTAGTTCTCTTTCTTTCATTATTTCAATCAACTTATTCGTCTTATCTCTCATACCTCCTCTAACATTCCACGTGCCAACTCTGCACTCCGTCTTCCACCTTCCGCCGTGTCGGGCTGTGCGTGACGGGTGGCGGTCCCCATCGCAGCTTTGCGCGCTGCATTCCACACCAACGGGGACGAACTGGTGTGCGTCGCCTTGGGGGGACGCCCTAACCCTCGTTGGCATGGGTGCGCAGCTGAGTAGAATTGCAGCCCGTTTCTACAATGACCCCCTATTTATTCGTATTTATTCGAAACATAAAATATTAATATAGATTCTGAAAACCTATCTACTATTAACTGCCTTTAAAAGTTAGTCAAAAAATTATTTATTTATCTTGGACATTAAGAGAGCGATAGGCTCATGAATTGTCACGTTGTCCCAAATAAGCTTCAGTGAAAAGTGGTCAAAAGTCAGAATTTTCTCGACCTTTGCCTACCCCAGTATGGGAAATAGTCTGATATGAATTTACAGGAAATGTACAAAGAATATAAATTTAATCTCAATTTTTATTATGATCATCGACGTGTTAATCAGATTTAATATCTTCTAAATAAACATCTATACATAAAATATAAAGAAAAGAATAAGATTAATTTTATAGTAGACGTAACCATAAGTAAAATGATACGTAAGCCGATTGTAATCCCCATTCTCAATAATCTAGCAGCCGTAAATCTGAGACATATCGTTAAGATTTCTTGATTATCCAATAAATAACTTCGTACAGTGGCCAAGACCTTCTTCGTACATAAATGTGATATTTACCCTTACGTAATTCCGTTTACTTTAGTTGCAGTTATCTTTGAAGAGTTTTTCCTTGAAAGTTAATATGTTTTCGAATACGATAGGATTAGCTATTTAATAAAAGTATTTTTATCTTCACGCAATTTATCGTACTGGGTAGAGAGAGAGAGGTTTAAACAAAGACGTCTTTTTGAGTCACTTTTCATCAAAGCCTATTAAGGTTCACGTAAATATTCATGTTACGTATAATAATGTTTACTTCGAAAAAGGGAAGTTCTACTATATAAACAAAAAATAAACATTAATTAAATATAAAACTTTTACAAAATCTCATACATTAATATTTCACAATCATTATGCGTTATATCAATATTATAAATTGAAAATCTCGTTATACTGTAGGTGACAAGTCGCCACTCCTAGCAACGCTATTCACGTTTGAGTATTGTGTGAAGAGACCATTAGTTCTCGTGTTATTTTTTTTTTGTAATACATAATACACATTTTATAAATAGTAGGAATAGTAACTTTATTTAACTTACTACGATTATTAAATATCAAGACTGACGTAGTTTAACAACGTCTAGCCATACAAAGCGGAAATGCAGTCATCGTTCTTGAGGAGTACGGCTGCACGATTATTGTAATTTTTAGTTAATAATTATTGTTAAAAATCATCGTCTTTTAATTCATATGAAAAACACTAGACTAGGTATTAGTAAAAAGGTGCTAACTTCTAAAATGCCTGTATAAATCATTAGCAAGGAGCGACTACTCCCGTAAAAAAATTTGCCACGCCAGATCAGACACCTATCTCTATGTAATATCTGCGTTTAGATATATTTATCAAATAAATGTAAAATAAATATTTAAATGAAGACAACATCACATACATTGCTCAATCCCAAAGTAGGTTGCTAAAGCACTTGTGTTATGTAAGCAGAAACAAGGAAATAGCACAAACAACCAAACCCGATAAAATGAATTTTTTATATTAAGCTGGCTGCTACTATATTAAGTATTAAGTACTGCTTCTATATTAAGCTATATTGAGCTGGCGACATTTTGAAAATCAGTGTGTAGCGTACACACCGATTTTCATGGTGTCGCTAGCTTTTATTTAATCGACTACGTAGGTCAAAGAAATAATAAATAAACAAGTACTTTACTTCACAAATTGCATCATTTCAATATATTTGAGTCAAGAGCACTTGTACTTGGATACTCAGAAGTGAGTCTATTAAGAAAATGAAAATGATTTGATAAAAAGCGGTATGCAATAATCGTGACACTTGGCGATCTGTTCTCTCTGGCTACCTCATCAGGGACTACGCCTGTGGATATTTTATATCATTACTATCATAATCCAACCACAAATAATTTAATTGCAACCGCATTTGAACTATGTCTATTAAATATAAATATAAACTAATAATAACAAATACATAGAGAGACTTACCAAAGTGAACGGACCAAATGCATAAGCACAATACGATATAATCCACGAAATCTTTTTAGATTAGATTTGAAATCTTATATTTTAAACGATGCACAGATGCGAAGAGAATGGCTTTGTTTCAATCAAAACGTTTAGAAAGCTTCTCTTATGAAGAGTTTTGGCATGGTTTAGCGGCCTATAAAAGTCGACTGCAGGATAAACGAGTAGGCCTCTCTTGTAAATATCATTTATGATTGGCTAGCGGATTGAAAATCGCAATACCAGACACCGTAGTGTGCTCCGGGCTCTTGAATTTTTATGCCTCTTCCCTTCTTTATGTAGCATAAAGGAACATTACAAAAAGGGTTGAATAATAAAAGAGCAGGGGTGTGTTACAGCACAATGTATTATATTACACGAAAGCTTATTAGATTTGCAAGCTTATATTTTAAACGATTTACAGATGCGCAGAGAACAGCTTTAATTCATTAAAACCATCTAGTGAGTTTCTCGTTTGAAACTGTGGGAATGTTTTTATTGTATGTCGCTACCACATGTACAAATGTTATATGAGAAAATATAGTCATGCAATAAATTCTGTTTTTTAGTAGCCGTAGACCTAATCTAAAATATTTTTACCAGGTTTTTCACTTGTTATTTACTTGCTTAGCGGTCTCTTAAAATCCACTGAAGGGTATAGACCTCCCTGTCAGTAGGATTTATATTCACAAGCAGACGAGCTAACAAGTTTTACCACTTTGTAATCATAATCATTATCATAATATCGGCTTCTAAAGTCTACTGTGAAAATAGCCTCTTGGGTTTACCTTCATCGACGTGCGTAAGCGAAATGGCGATCGCATAACATGAAACAAAACATTAGAAAAATAAGTTTAAATCAAGAAATTTTACTAGTAATGATTTTATAAAAATAGTACAGCCGATATTTTATTTATTTATATAATCTTTTTTGCCCAAAAAAATTATACAATGGCGAGCTTAATGCTATACAGTATTCTTTACCAGCTAAACCCAGGTAAAAAAATATGGTTAGGGCAGTTGAGGTAGACAAGAATAAATGTAACATATAACGCTAACAGATATAAATAAACACACACACATACATATATAAATATAGACATAAACAATGTATGTATGTCTAAAAATATAAAAAAGTTAGAATATTTTAATCGTCACTATTTTTTAATTAATTTCTTACAGACGACTTGAATGACGTTTCATTAAAAACGAATGAGGGAAAACCTTTAAAAAATATAATTTCCACTGACAGAAGGCGTGATTATCATCTCCAAAAACTCTATCTAAAGCTTAGCATATACACTCGATAGACGTCAAGAGTTTACCCATTATTATATAAAATAAAAGAGGATTCTTGAGATCGGCAGCATCATTGAAAAAACCCATTGGTTTTTTCAATAACTTATGCACGATTTACATCTTTGGCTTGGACATAGCGATAGGCACACCACCTATCACGTTGTCCCAAAAAAAAGTCTTCGGTGAAAGATGGGTCGAAAAGAATTAATTCTCTAGACCTCGGTCTGCCCCAGTATTGGAAATAGCGTTATGATGTTGTCCCGAAAATATCTTCGGTGGAAGGTGGGTCAAAGGGACTTAATTGTCTAGACTAGACCTCTGTCTACCCCTGTATTGGGAATTGAGTGAAGATATTTTTTTTGTTATGATGTTTTAAGAAAGATTGGTACGACTGTCACGATAGCTAAATGATTCGGTGGTCGGAATTTCGAGTCGAGAGACCTGAGTTCGATCCCCAGGTGGCAGGCTTGTACCAATGGGTTTTACATAAACTTATGTACTAATTATATCGTTGGCTTGGACATAAAGACGGCGACAAGATCACCACCTGTCACGTTGTCCCGAAAATATCTTCGGTAGAAGGTCTACCCCTGTATATGAATGGGAATTGCGTGAAGATATATATGTGTATGTAGGAATATGCTCAGAGTAAAACAACTTTGATTTTACACTGCTTTTATTTTAATTAGAAACTCCAAAAATCCCCAACACCCTTCTATCCGCCATTTTGCTAACAAGTCCCCTCTTAAAACTAAAAACTATCTATCTCTGTCATTCCTTCCCTTTCATCACTCTCACTCATCCTTGCGTTCCGGGCCCAACTTACATTTAGTTTCCCAAGTTTTCTGAAGGTGCTGTACGACCTGGACATGCAGCACCTACCTGTTTACTTCACTTTAACACAGAGAGTGGACTCCGTAGCGCCCAGAGGAATGAAAAAGAAGATCGACTGGGACACCTACCGAAGTGGATTAGCAAATATCTGGTACGGCGCGCCTATAATAACAGCGGGCGACGTAGAAGTGGCCGACAAATATATTAGAGATAAGATACATCAAGTGTATCTGTCGGCCACTAAGACGGTACCGGTAGTGCGCCGAAAGGACGAACTGCCACTTCAGTTGAGAACATTACTACAAGAAAAACGAAAAACCAGGAAACTCTGGTAGCGCACACGTTGCCCACCAATCAAGACCAAGTTAAATCGGCTAACGGAGGAGCAGTCGGAAGGGATTAAAGCTCACCGAAGCCACACTCGGGATAGTCGTATAGAGGAGAGCGCTGACTACCCCCATCACTACATCAACTTAACCGACAGCTTCTACGGAAACTATCCCCGATATGCCCACAAGTGGACAACGTGGGCAAACGGTACTATGGAGCCAGGGACCGGGCAGAGATCTTGGCACAACATCTCGAGGGGCAATTCAAGCCGAACACTGCTGCAGCTGTCGCCGCAAAATTTCACAAGCAAGTCGAGCAACGCGTACAGGAGTTTATGGAAGCCCCGGTGCCGCCACTAAGCGGGGATGACTTTATTTCCTCCGCTGAAGTTAGAACAGTTGCATTGCGCTTGCCACTGCGCAAAGCGCCAGCATGACGTTATAACAACCGTCGCGTTAAGACAACTGCCGAGGAAGGGATTTGTTGCGCTATCCCGTCGTTATAACGGGATATTGCGCACACATCACTACCCCACGGAGTGGAAAACGGGCAGAATAGTCGTACTGCCGAAACCCGGGAAAGATAGGAAGTCTTCAGCAAGCTACCGCCCTATAACATTGCTTTTTTTATAGAAAAGGCCGGCAAACGAGCAGGCGGCTCACGTGATGGTAAGTGATTACCGCCGCCCATGAACACCCGCAATACCAGAGGCATAGCAGATGCGTTGCCGGCCTTAGAGTCCCTCCCCCCCAAAATTGGGGGAGGAGGGGTGTGTGGGTTATCTGCACTCACCAGACGAAACGCTGAGGTTTGTTAGACTTCTACTTTACGCCGGTATTCTGTGAGGTCGTGGTACTTCCCCGATCGAGCCGGCCCATTCATGCAACAACAAAAGCTGATGCGTGGCTCTACCACTGTAAAAATATACGTATCGTGCGTAGTGAAGTTATTCGAGAAGCTACTGCTACAGAGGCTCCGCCTGCTTGTGGAGCTACGCGTAGAGCAACATGAATTCCGTAGCGGTCATTCTACAGCTACGCAACTTGCCCGTGTGTTACACTACTTAGCGGTCGAACAACATCGCGACCGCTATTGTTTGGGGGTCCTACTAGATGTCTCGACTCTGTCGAAGGCCTTTTCCATGTGGAAAAGGCCTTCGACAGAGTGTGTTACACGGGACTAATCTTCAAACTGCTGCAAGAGAAGATAATACCACCTGCCTTCGCACGAGTAGTAGAATCGTTTTTAGTAGGGCGTAGCTTCTACGTCACCGTCGAACAAGCCGATTCGGCGGTACGCACTATAGAAGCAGGCATGCCGCAGGGCAGTTGTTTTTCACCTTGCCTGTACGCGGTCTACACCAACGATATCCCCTCGCTCGAGGGTCGCGTCCGAGAGTGGGAAGACGATGTCATGCTCGCACCCTACGACAGCGCGTACTTTACGTCGTCCCGTCGGGCAAACATCGCTGCTAAGAAGATGCAGCGACTGTTGGACCTACTACCGGAATGGTTAGATAAATGACGGATGACTATTAACGTCGGAAATACATCCGCGATAACCACCAATCGCCACGAGCGCTTACCACCCCAACTTCAACTCCGAGAGAAAAAATACAGTGGCAGAACACCGTTACCTATCTTGGTTGCCGGATAGATAAATCGCTTCGCCTCATCGCGCAGATGGACCACGCGATAAGCAGCGCGAGAGCAGCGAGGGCGGTTCTCTATCCGGTACCTTCATCAAAAAAGTTACCAACAAAAACCAAGATAGGTATATGTAAGACCTACATACGATCCAGATCAACCTACGCGGCGCCTGCGTGGTACGCGTTCACTTCAACATCTCAATGTCAGCGATTACAGGTCCAACAGAATATAGCACTACGTGTTATATTGGGAGCGGGTCGCTATGTACGTAATGGCGTCATCGCCAGGGACCTCAGGATGAAATTTTTGGAAGAATTCGTGGTGCGAATGTCGTGCAGAATATACGACCGCGCTGACAACGGGCCACACGAACACCTAAATCGCCTGGCGATTACCCAGGACACACTACCTCTACGCGCTCGACCACCGGAGTGGCGACCACTCCCGAGAGATATTCTCACATTGCCATCCGCCCCGGGGGGGACCGGGGAAGTGCAATAAGACCCGACATAAGACGTAAAGTACGTAGCACGCCTACATAACGCAGCTGAAAGGCGGCACCCAAAAATCGGGGAAGCAGCAGCCCTCTGAGAAGAAACTCGCAACCAATAAGGGGGGGCCTTTTACACCCCCCTGATATGGACGACCCGGATGCGATGATGCATGATGGCTAACGTATACAATAAAATGTGTTTGTTTGGCTAGTTGGTCAATTCCTAAAAAAATATATAACTTCACGCAATTCCCAATACTGGGGTAGACAGAGGTCTAGTCTAGACAATTAAGTCCCTTCGACCCACTTTCCACCGAAGATATTTTCGGGACAACGTGACAGGTGGTGAGCCTGTCGCCGTCTTTATGTCTAAGCCAACGATGTAATTCGTACATAGGTTTTTGAAAAACCCATTGGTACGAGCCTGCCACCTGGGGATCGAACTCGGGTCTCTCGACTCGAAATTTCGACTAAAAATACTTCAATAGACTAAAAATGCTTCGGTAGTAAATTCTTATAAATGAAATCAGATGATTAATTAGAGGTAGGAAATACACATTAACCTATCAAACGACATGAAAACGAGAAAACAGCAAGCTCTTTTGAGACCAGCGGATTCGACCAATCGCGGATATAATACTGATAATTGTGTACTGAATATAAATGCGTGTTAGGGGGATAAATGTTTATATAAATATTAATTTACGCTATATCTATGTTGCTTGGAAACTAAGACGGCGGTAGGCTCACCATCTATCACGTTGTCCTTACTAAGCCCCGGTAAAGAGTCAAAAGGATTAAATTGTTTCGACCTCTGTCTACCCCAGTATTGGCAAACTGATGAAGATGGAAACATATTTGTAAATATTTCTATTTGAACCCTCTGTCAAGTAGTTTACTATTCGCACTCACTACGAATCTGTCGTTTAACCGCTTAATCTGATTTATGAGTCGGTCAATCTCCTAACCCTTAACTACATTGGGCTAATACTACTGATACTGTTAAATTGATAAAGGTTTTAATGTCCTGTACCCTTTAGTACAATAAATGGCTTGGGTCTCATTGAATGGGACTATTTTTAATTAATAATGGAACCTTTGTTCTTAATTTGCGACATTTAAGACTCTGTAATGTTCATTTAAGAGTTTATATGTGCCCATAACTATTTATTAAAATACAAAAATTTATAAACAAATAAAATAAATATCTTCACGCAATTCCCAATACAAGGGTAGACAGAGGTCTAGTCAAGACAATTAAGTCCCTTTGACCCACGTTCCTCCGAAGATATTTTCGGAACAACGTGAAAGATGGTGAGCCCGTCGCCATCTTTATGTCCAAGCCAACGATGTGAATCGTACATAGGTTTTGAAAAAATCCATTGTTACGAGCCGGTAGCCAATGACACTGAAGCTTTTTTCCCTTCGTCGTTTCTTAGGACAACCAATGTTGGGTATAAAGGGGTGGTATACTCTTACTCCGTAACCTAACGGCAAATACCTAGAGCAGAGAGTAAATTTACTTGCAAAATAACACTCTGCGTATAATCTATTAATAAAAGATAAAGTTCCACTTATACAATTCACTTTTTTTCATATGGAAAAGGCCTTTTCCATATGGAAAAGGCCTTCGACAGAGTCGAGATATCTAGTAGGACCCCCAAACAGCAGCGGTCGCGATGTTGTTCGACCGCTAAGTAGTGTAACACGGGCAAGTTGCGTAGCTGTAGAATGACCGCTACGGAATTCATGTTGCTCTACGCGTGGCTCCACAAGCAGGCGGAGCCTCTGTAGCAGTAGCTTCTCGAATAACTTCACTACGTACGATACGTATATTTTTACAGTGGTAGAGCCACGCATCAGCTTTTGTTGTTGCATGAATGGGCCGGCTCGATCGGGGAAGTACCACGACCTCACAGAATACCGGCGTAAAGTAGAAGTCTAACAAACCTCAGCGTTTCGTCTGGTGAGTGCAGGTAACCGGAGGCCCACACACGCCTCCTCCCCCAATTTTGGGGGGGGGGGGGGACTCTAAGGCCGGCAACGCATCTGGGTGTTCATGGGCGGCGGTAATCACTTACCATCACGTGAGCCGCCTGCTCGTTTGCCGGCCTTTTCTATACAAAAAACCAATGTTATAGGGTGGTAGCTTGCCCAAGACTTCCTATCTTTCCCGGGTTTCGGCAGTACGACTATTCTGCCCGTTTTCCACTCCGTGGGGTAGTGATATGTGCGCAATATCCCGTTATAAAGACGGGATAGCGCAACAAAGCCCTTCCTCGGCAGTTGTCTTAACGCAACGGTTGTTATAACGTCATGCCGGCGCTTTGCGCAGTGGCAAGCGCAATGCAACTTTTCTCACTTCAGCGGAGGAAATAAAGTCATCCCCGCTTAGTGGCGGCACCGGGGCTTCCATAAACTCCTGTACGCGTTGCTCGAAATGCTTGTGAAATTTTGCGGCGACAGCTGCAGCAGTGTTCGGCTTGAATTGCCCCTCGAGATGTTGTGCCAAGATCTCTGCCCGATCCCTGGCTCCATAGTACCGTTTGCCCACGTTATCCACTTGTGGGCATATCGGGGATGGTTTTCGTAGAAGCTGTCGGTTAAGTTGATGTAGTGATGGGGGTAGTCAGCGCTCTCCTCTATACGAATATCTCAAGTGTTGCTTCGGTGAGCTTTAATCCCTTCCGACAGCTCCTTCGTTAGCCGATTTAACTTGGTCTTGATTGGTGGGCAACGTGTGCGCGACCAGAGTTTCCTGGTTTTTCGTTTTTCTTGTAGTAATGCTCTCAACTGAAGTGGCAGTTCGTCCTTTCGGCGCACTACCGGTACCGTCTTAGTGGCCGACAGATACACTTATGATGTATCTTATCTCTAATATATTTGTCGGCCACTTCTACGTCGCACGCTGTTATTATAGGCGCGCGTACCCGATATTTGCTAATCCACTTCGGTAGGTGTCCCAGTCGATCTTCTTTTTCATACCTCTGGGCGCTACGGAGTCCACTCTCTGTGTTAAAGTGAAGTAAACAGGTAGGTGCTGCATGTCCAGGTCGTACAGCACCTTCACCTTCACCCGTTTGTACCGGGTGAGTAATACCGCGATACAGTATGACATCTATAACATCCAGTCGGTATTTCGGGTTGGTGGGGATATGTGTTGGCTATTCCGTGCCTAACACTTCATATCCCCATTTCTCTGCACCCTCGTACAATGCCTTGCCACTGGGGGATATGGTTTTCGATCCCCATGCCGTGTGTTTAGCGTTGAATTCCCCGGCAATAATGGCAGGCGATGTCCCGTCGAAGATGCAGTGGATGTCCGAGGGGCTAAGGGGGGAACCGGGAGGGCATTAAGCTGCATATATCCTATGCTCCTCATCGGCTATCCGTAGGCGTACACCTATTGTCCTTGTTGAGACATACGGCTGCAGCTCTAATTCTTCGTGTATTAGATCTCTCCTTACTAACACAGCGTCGCCTCTATAAGCTCTGCTTTCGGGAGATATCTCATCGCGTCGATACACGAAGAAATTAGGGAGTTTAAGTGGCTGAGTTGGCTTGAGCTTAGTTTCTCCCAGCAGTACCACCTGGATATCGTACTGCTGGACAAGCGTTAGGCCGGCGGTGTGGCTCTTGATACCGCCAGCGTTCGTAGAAATCGTGGGAAACTAAATGTAAGTTGGGCCTGGAACGCAAGGATGAGTGAGAGTGATGAAAGGGAAGGAATGACAGAGATAGATAGTTTTTAGTTTTAAGAGGGGACTTGTTAGCAAAATGGCGGATAAAAGGGTGTTGGGGATTTTTGGAGTTTCTAATTAAAATAAAAGCAGTGTAAAATCAAAGTTGTTTTACTCTGAGCATATTCCTACATACACATATATCTTCACGCAATTCCCATTCAAATACAGGGGTAGACCTTCCACCGAAGATATTTTCGGGACAACGTGACAGGTGGTGATCTTGTCGCCGTCTTTGTGTCCAAGCCAACGATATAATTAGTACATAAGTTTATGTAAAACCCATTGGTACTAGCCTGCCACCCGGGGATCGAACTCAGGTCTCTCGACTCGAAATTCCGACCACCGAATCACTCGGCTATCGTGACAGTCGTACCAATCTTTCTTAAAACATCATAACAAAAATATATCTTCACTCAATTCCCAATACCCCTGGTAGACAGAGGTCTAGTCTAGACAATTAAGTCCCTTTGACCCATGTTTCTCCCAAGATATTTTCGGGACAACATGAAAGATGGTGAGCCCGTCGCCATCTTTATGTCCAAACCAACGATGTGAATCGTACATAGGTTTTGAAAAAATCCATTGTTACGAACCGGTAGCCACTGAAGCTTTTTTCCCTTCGTTTTCTTAGGATAACCAATGTTGGGTATAAAGGGGTGGTATACTCTTACTCCGTAACCTAACGGCAAAGAACTAGAGCAGAAAGTAAATTTACTTGCAAAATAACACTATGCGTATAATCTATTAATAAAAGATAAAGTTCCACTTATACGATTCACATGCACAATCCGCTTATTCTATTTCTGGCTTCGAGTGATTCAATTCAATATTCATGAAAATAATCAGCTTTGCAGTTGGCAATCCTCTTATTACGCCGTTTAATATTAGAAAGTCACTTCGGGGTATTATTCGTTATTATATATAAAAATACCATATAAATAAATTCTGCCTAAATAAATTCATTGATAATAAGTTAAGCGTCAAAGTAAGTAACGATAACCAAGTGGTTAAGGTGAGTTCGTTCGAGATGGCGAAACCTTGAAAAATACTAGACCTAAATTCTGACCGGTTAAGGGCAACGGCGTCTAAGGTGTGAGGTGTCTAGAACTGTGATCGCAAATCTGTGATCGCAATGTGATTATTTACGGGTAGTTCGGCCAGTAATGATCTTGCTAGTTAATTTTGTGTTTAAAAATGTGTTAATTTCATTTAATAGCTACAAAGTTATAAAAGTTGAGAACATTTAAGTTGTGTCAATACAAATAAGTAATAGTAACTAGTGTATAACAATGATTTCATCACAAATCATAAATTTTGTGATTGACAGTCCGCCATGCGATCGACTGTCATTAGATATCCATAATATCATTAACTTTTGTGTAAAAATTGGCGCCACGCAATAAAGTTTATAATGCAGTGTTACTGTTATTGCAATATAAATATTAACTATCTATTTTAAATAAGATCTTATTTCAAAAAGAATTTTATTGTATTCGCGCCATCTTGTAACTGCTAGCGGAGTTGTGTGGATTGGAAACGATTTGAACGTTGGATGTTATTTAGTACCTAAACATGGTAAACAAGTGTAGTACCTGTGGAAAATATGCCTCAGCAGACTGCGGAAAGTGCAGTTCATGTGGTTTGATTTTTCATCGCCAATATGCTAATGTCAATTAAGATGTTCGACATCTCAGCAAATGGCGGTGAAAGAGCTGTAAAATTAAAGGAAACAAAAACTCAACTCCACAGTTGAGTAGGTCGGGGAGTGTCGATGCAGAATTTGTTGATGCTCTTCTAGATTTGCCTACGAAGACGAGTAACGTAAATGTCGCACAAGAAATAAAGTTAATAAGCACACAATTAGCAACTATAATGCAAGAATTGTCAAGCTATAGACATGAAATGACAGATCTCAGGCAAGAGGTGTTAAAGCTTAACTCCATTGTTCAAGATTTTAATAACCGTCTAAATATAGTGGAGGGAAAAGTGAGTAATTTTATAACGCGCCTGACTGATACGGAAACCAGAATTTCTACTGGTACTGGTGTTGACAAGGTATCGAGAATTGAGAGCAATCTTAATAATTGTGAACAGGAAATGCTTTTAACTGATCTGGAAATCGTAGGTCTTGATGAACAAAATAGCGAGAACCCTGCTGTGTGGCGATTATGGCAAACCCCTGCAGACTTGTGCATGCCGTTTAATATAAGGTTGCATAATTGTAAAAAGGATAATCTGGGTTAAGTTTTATTTGGTTACCAACATACATTTTTTTATTGCTTATTTGGGAAGTCAGTGTTAGTGTCCAAGTCAACGATCCAAATAGTACATAAGTTTCGAAAGAACTAATTGGTACGAACCTACTTCGTCGTATCGAACTCATCCAACGATGTTTCCCTGATCCCAATTCCGTTGAAGTTTGTTGCAGGGCAAAAGCTTCCCGTATGGAAGAATGTGCCATTATCACCACGCTTGGCAAGCGGATTGATGATCTGAATTATAGACACCTCGCACTTCTAAAGTGCGAAGTGTCTATAATTCAGATCGTCAACCCAAAGCCACTGCTCGTCACCGATCTGCTGGATTTTGGTCTTGTATTTTTGAGATTGTTATCATCCTGCCATCTATCGGTAGCAACCTGCATTTTCAAATTTTTTTTTTAATTTAACATGTTTTGGAAACATAAAATAGTCATTGTAATATCAAGAAATAAATGTATTTGAAATTAAGCGAAAAATGTTTAAAAAAACAATATTAGGATACACAAAAGTGATACAAAATTTTATGAATTGCACAATTTGGCGGCATTCATAGCGATCACTTCCAGGCAACAAATGGCGTGAAGGAAAGTTTACTACGTAGGTGGTGCAATAGGTATATACATTATACATAACTAAAAGAGATACATTCAGTAATATGTACATACATGAATAAAAAACATATATACATATACCAAATCCCAAACAATGTAATCATGAATTTAAACTTGTAAATAAAATATAAACGGCAATAGCCTAATGGTTTTCGGGCCCCGCCATTCGACTATTGACGTAAACCAACTCCAGACACAAGCATTGCAGCTTAATTGGAGTGGCTTAGCTTAACAGGAATTCTAGTAATGTTAGTCGGCATTGCTAGTATTCTGTCGGCGTGGTTGGGTGGTCGGAATTTCGAGTCGAGAGACCCGAGTTCGATCCCCAAGTGGCAGGCTCGTACCAATGAGTTTTTCAAAAACTTACGTACGAATTATATCGTTGGCTTGGACAGAAAGGCGGCGATGGGCTCACCACCTGTCACGTTGTCCCGAAAATATCTTCGGTGGAAGGTGGGTCAAAGGGACTTAACTGTCTAGACTCGACCTCTGTCTACCCCTGTATTGGGAATGGCGTGAAGATATTTTTTGTAACCACATGAGATGTTTACGAAATTGAGAAACACGGTCATATTTACGTAACCCAAATATGAACCGAATGCTAGTATTTTGAAGTCTCTCAAGTTTATTTAATTGGTCCTCTGTTATATCTATATAAATTACTGAAAGTTTTAAACCACAAATTTTTTTGATTCACTATATATCCATAAATTAATTTTACTGAGATGCACAACTATGAAAAAACTATAAAACCTATTGTATGCAGACAAATTTCTATCAAACTTAAAAATTGCTCCTCAAAGCTACCTTTCCATTATTTTCTCATATAAAGTTTCCAACCTTCTTCCTAAACAATCCTCGTCTATTCAGCGCGCGAGAAATGAAAGCATTTTCTTTTTTAAAGAAAGAGAGTAAGTAATTTTTATTTATTCCAGCGTATTCTAAAAAAATATTATTGCACAAAATAAATGCTTACAAATGATGCAGAAAATAGATTTACGCTCAGAATTAATTGCGTGTTTATTGATTTACTGATTCTCTCTGCATCAAAGACCGATAAAGGAGTCTTGAGCTGATAATGTCTTGATAGTTTTTTAAATAAAGAACTAAAAATCTATGTCGAATATCAAATCCCCGGAACGCTTCACGATTTTGCGCGTCATCCTTGTGCGATTGTCGCTTATCATTGTTGAGGTTTTCAATTCATAATATATCATTGTAATAGAGAAGTTACAAGAGAATATAGCATTAATTATTTCCCGTTCCTATGTTCTTGTTCGTGAATCTTTCTTAGACATTAGATCAAGAAACTTTCCGTCATATTTATTAATTCGTGAAACAAACATTGACACGATGATGTTGTCATGGTGGACGAGTGGTCTTGTCATGGTTTCGCCAGCTCTGAGGCCCCGGGTTCGATTCCAGATGTCAGTCAATGTACACACACTTCTACTACATTTTCTTGGGTCAGGATCTTAGTTGTTTCTGATTCTATAACACAAGTGCTTTAGCTACATACTTTGGGATCAGAGTAAGGTATGTAGTTGTCCCTCTATCTTCTTATCTAGTTATTTTATAATTTATTTAACGAAGCTGCATAGCTTTTATCTAATCCTCACGTATTCCCAATATTATGGTAGTCAAATGTCTAGATATTAATTTGTCCTTTTCTCCGGTGCTTATCTGGGACAAGTAGCCAGGTGGTGAACCCGTCGCCGTCTCAAAGGCGGAGTTAAAACATTTATACTCATATTCTTTAAACATTTATACTCATATTCTTTAAACATAATAAATCTGTTGCGCGGATTAGCGCGTTCGTACGATTCGACTTTAATATTAATCTCATAGAAGCTTCTACGACCAGTAAAAAAAGAACCGCGGTAATCGAGTGATGGGTGATCGAAATTCGAATCAATAGACCCGAGTTCGACGCGTTACAACGAGGTTGGTACATTAAATTATTTGTTTCGTTTTTTTCATTCAGGCTTAGCAAAAGGGTCGTTTTGCAGGGTCATAAAGTGCGCTTTATAGTTTCCTGTTGCAAAGCTCAAAGCCATGGTTTAATGTCGCCAATAAAAAAGATAAAACCGGAAATAGCGTAGTGTTGCCGTTCAAATGTCCTTGTTTTTCTATGAACTGTGACGATGCCGAATCAGCTCAGGTGTTGACAAAAGTTCATATAACTTTTGGGCATATGTACGTTTTACTTTAGAATCATTACGTAAAAAAAAATATCTTCACGCAATTCCCAATACAGGGGTAGACAGAGGTCTAGTCTAGACATTTGAGTCCCTTCGACCCACCTTCCACCGAAGATATTTTCGGGACAACGTGACAGGTGGTGAGCCCGTCGCCGTCTTTATGTTCAATCCAACGATATAATTTGTACATAGGTTTTTAGAACATATAGATATAGATAGATATAGATCCCGGGTTTATTGACTCGATTTTCGATCACCCAACCACTCGGCTATCGTGACTAACTACCTAATAACATTGAAATCGAAAATTCCCTTTTAAATATTATATTTTTTAAAATCATTGTACCCTTAAGGATTTATGTTATTTTTGTCCACGTAAAGCGACACTTTAGTTCATCTGAGCATGGAATCAAGTGAAGACTTTTTAACCTGATTTCTATAAGGTATAATAAATGGAAAAAAGGAAGAGAGCAATGTTAATTTACAGGAAAAGTTACATATTAAACAGTTTCTTTGGTAAAGAGAAATTTAATATTTCTATTTTCTTAAAATATTAGAATCTTCACGCAATTCCAATACAGGGGTAGACAGAGATCAAGTCTAGACAATTAAGTCCCTTTGACCCACCTTCCACCGAAGATATTTTCGGGACAACGTGACAGGTGGTGAGCCCGTCGCCGCCTTTATGTCCAAGCCAACGATGAAATTCGTACAAAAGTTTTTGAAAAACTCATTGGTACTGCCACCTGGGGATCGAACTCGGGTCTCTCGACTCGAAATTCCGACCACCCAACAACTCGGCTATCGTGACTTTTTAGAATCTTCGTAAACCAAATTAAAATTAAATCTGTCTGTGTGTTTCTTTGTATAATTTTCAGGAATCTAACGGCTAAACATATCTATACCCATCGTTCACGGAGGCCTGTTTAGAAGAACCCGAGGTGTTGAGCCAATTGCCACTGCTTTTTATATATAAAAAAAAAAAAACACCCTAGCCGATGATGACATGAACATGTATTCACGAGAGAGTCCACTCGATTCTTGTCGTTCACTGCTATTTATGTAAGATCATATTAATTGCTAAGCTTATAAAAGCAAAAAGGTTTTTTCAAGGTGATCCTACTTCAAAAACCCTTTTCCTTAAGCCTTCAAGCGTACTTGTTGAACAAAAAAGTGATATGAAATAGTGATTTTTATTGGTTAAAACTATATTTGCACAAGAATAATATACAAAACGACAAACTTGAGGCATTCTCTACCAATATACCTTTGGTTTTAGCAGGTAATCATTCTACGGCTACACTACTTAAATAATTAGAATTATTGATGATGAATTTTACATGAACTAAAAACTAATAAATAATTTTTTCAAATCAAAATTGAGTGAAAATGAAGCCACGCGGTATTTGTTACAACGACGCTTTGCTGTCGTAACAATATTTAAAGTAAAGCCTATTTTAATGGTTGGAGATATTTATAAAAGAAAATCCTTTAAGAAGAGGTTAATGACATTATTTCTATTACATTAATGATTGATGACTTTATTACATTAATGATTGTGGGAATGAGTTGATCGCTACCATGCCATTTCCAAGTACTTCATGTTCAACTTAGTATTTCTCTCTTTTAAAAATATTGAAAAGAAGATACGGAGATTCTTCCGCCTGTTTCTTCCCCGTTAGAGGAACCTTATGACGAAACGTAAAGTTGTAATATATAATTTATGTCGATGAATAAATCATTTGATTTGATAACAAGATTTGTAATAGAGTTAGTACTATATACATTCTATCCTTTGCTGTCTGAAATAATAATTCATATGTGATTGACTATTTATTTAATTTATATAATCCTTTATAGTCTTTTACGAGCTACGTGGTTGCCGTGTCGTTAGGGTAGTAGAATATACCACCCCTTCCTTCTGTCGGTATCGAAGGAGCCGACCAAGAAAAAGAGGAAAAAATCTGTTAGGGTAGACAGAAGCCCAGACAATTAAGTCCTTTCAACCGACCTATCACCACAGTATATTTTTTGAACAACGTAACTGGTGGCGAGTCTGTCACCTTCTTTTAAGTCCAAGCCAACAACATATATAAATAAATAAATAAATAAATAATACAATTATAGATAGGGACAACATCACATACATTGCTCCGATCCCAATGTAATATGCTAAAGCACTTGAGGTATCGGAAACAACGAAAGCACCACAAACACCCAGACCCGAGAAAATGTAGAAAAAGTGGTTTTTCCTACAATCACCCGACCGGGAATCGAACCCGACCTCAAGATGCCTTGAAAACCGGTGTTTACGCCACTCGTCCACGGAGGTCGCCAAATCGTATATCGTACACAATTTTTGGAAAAACTTATTGGTACGAGCACGAACTCACGATATTCAATCACGGCTGAACAAGGGTTTCTTGGCTCGAATTCCGATCACCCAACCACTCGACTATCGTGACTTTCAAAAGGCCTCGATAAATGCCTAAAAAAGACTAAAATTCAGCAGCACCTAAGATGCGATATATTTAGTATTCGCCAATCAAATACGGCCATCCGCTGGCGAAGCGTGTCGATTATGGCAAATCCTCGCTCTCGCGGGGGCTTAGGCCTAGAACTTCTACAGTGAACTTTTACAGGCCGTTATGATGATGATGATAATGATAAATTTCATTTGCGTTCGAACCTCGTAAAGTCTATTCGCTTGATAATGCCTTATTTTGAAACAAAACATATGATAACGAAACATAATATCAGTAATGGTAAATGTCACCAACAAAAACTGTGTTATCTGATAGTCAAATGTCTAGCTGCCCTAAAGGGCAACTTGACATGGGACCAGATCATGGGATCGGTGAACCGTTCTCCATGATATGGAATAACTTGAGAATGTTATTTCACCATCATTATGGCATTCAAGGATTTTACCTTACAACTACCTCTTACAACACTAACGGTAAGAATAGGTATCTTAAGCCTGATATCGACAGAGGTCCAGAAAATTGAATCCTTTCATGCCTCTTTACACAGAAAATAGTTTTTGTGACGTGACAGATGGAGAGACGTCTGTATGTACAAGATAACTATATAAATCGTACATAGTTTTGAAACAACTCATGGTACGAGATATCCACCTGGAGATCGAAGTCGAATCTCTTGACTTGAATTCGAATCACCCAACCACTAGAATTTCGTACTTTTTATCGGTGCTTTACTCATTACTGTATTTTATATTTGTTTAACATTTTTAGTACATACGTAAGTATTATTCTTGTATATGAATATTTGAAGATGATCTAAATACATAATATTTTCGAAATCGTTCTCGTAGTTTTCAAAATTGTATATTTATAATATTTTTTGTCTGTAATATATTCTAAAGTATCAAATAAAGTAAATTCCAAACTTCTAGCACTGCACTTAGAAAGATAAAGATGCAATTTCATTGCTGTTGAACTTGCAAACATTAAAAGTGCAGTACAGCCTACAATTTATCTCATATTATTTATCATTATTTATCACATTAACAGTAAAATAATTAAAACGTACCACTAAAATAAGAATAAGCTGTGCAAATCTAACGTTTAAATTTGTACAACTAATTTTTTTTTAAATACATGTTTAATAAAACCTACATGTTGCAGTTGCGAATTGCATTTTCAAGGCCAGCTGTTAGTCGCCCCATATACTACTAAGGAAAGGGGCTGGTATATACTTATGCTGCATCAACACCACGTTTTATCTCCAACTTATTTCATGAATCCCCAGCACTGATTCTCTTTAATCTTTCTATGTCTGTCTGCCTATGTCATATATCTTAATCGATCTATGTGGCGCACTGCGATCCACCTATTTCATGTATCTCAAAAAGAAAAGACAAAGACATATTTTATAGACGCACTCACATTCTATACTAAAAGTACATTATGATTAAATATGCTTTATTACGCCATGTTCTAATGGGGTAGACAGAGGTCAGAAGAATTAATACCCTTTCTCAATCAACCTTTCGCCGAATACATTTTTTGGGACAACATTGACAGATGGTGAGCGTTCACCGTCTTTATGTCAAAGCTAATTGCACAAATTTGTCATAAGTTTTGAAAAAAAAAATTGATGTGTGCAATTCACACACGATAGAAGTGAAACTTCAGTAAATCAACAAAAGAATGAGATGAATATATATAATTTAAACTTAATTTAACTTAAATTATAACAAGAGTAGAATAATTACAAAGTTTATTTATAAAATAGTAAGTATATTTCTGTCTCATTCTTTTACGGCGTCATCATACACATTTTTGTATTTGTGTCTCTTACATATTACTGTCTCATTCTTTCTTATATCTGTGTCTATTACCTGTCGTTTTTCGTTGCATCCGGTTTGAAATCTCAACGATTCTAAAGAAGTTTCACTTCAAAATGATACGTTGCGTTTCGTGGGGAGAGTACTTAATTACCTCTGTCTGCTCCAATATTGGGAATGCCGTTAAGGTATTTTTTTACTTTCTGTTACTAATGTTTCAAAATTTGGAAAAGCAATCAGGAAGTACATATTTTCACTTCCTCTTTGTATATAACGACTCGTTTCTTTAAATATTTTACCGCTACGTATTGCCACGTAATCTCGGTCTCGCATATTGTTCCTGCGGGAAATACGGGAATATTTACAACAGCTTGCCGCAACGGGGACAGTATTCAAGAGTATATATTTATTTACACGTAACAGGAATAGATTCTGTTGGAATATATTTTTAGCTCCTACTTTACTTTCTTTACAACCTTTGAGAGTCTAGCAGGAGATACTGAGTCGTAGACCCGCTTAGACTAAATGAGAAAGTTACTTAGAGGACTATGGAAAGAGTCATGACTCCATGTATCTTTACGAAAAGGCGTAGCAGTTCTTGGGTAACTTTCATAGTAGTAAGGATTAGCAAGTTAAATTGGCAAAAGTCATTCGTATCCAAAGCAAATGCCTTGACTACTATCACGACTTGACTCTCTACGACTACATGACTATATCAAACCTCCAAATTATTCCAAATCGCTGCAAATATCGTCTCAGTAATATCGTTACCACACTTAATAGCGATAATAAAATTATATTACAATAAGCAGTGACGAATTAAGTTGTGTAGCGATCTGATAACAAATAATCTTCGACTTTATGGAACTGTTAAATGCAATAATGTTAGTTTTAATGTGGACATTAGACTAATTTAGTAAATCAAGTCCTGCTAGACATAAAATATAAATTCATTTTTGAAACTAGTTTGCCGAGGGCTTACGGCGTAAGAATATATCACTCCTTTTTTCTCGTAGTTGGGGTAAGTGGCAACTAAGGGAAAAGCCTTAAAAAAGCAAAAGCCACAAACAGATGACGGGCTAACTACTTCGAAAAATACCAGAGCAAAATTCACCAGACCGGTGACAGGTGAGCACAAACCCGCTTGCCAAGCTTGGCGATTAAAGCAATTCCAGGGAGAATTTCCAAGGTGTTCAGACAGACTTATGCAGGCCATTTTGTATGTATTTATATGAGCCCCGTTGCACTTTTTGTTAAATAAATGAGTGAAGTTATGTTGAACCTATCATTTAAAATCATAAATCGTTTTTATTCTTATATGATTACTCAGTGCATCTACAAATTGAAAATGCCGGTGATGGGTACCCGAGTCTAAAGTACATGGTGTCTGGTACTACCAATCCGCTGCTTAAGTGCAGTCATATTGGCATCCTTAAGGGAAAGGACTATTTTATTCAGTTAGCATTTACCGACCGAATTGTAAACTACCTATCTATGTATAAAATAGATACATAGGAAACATAACATACATTGCTTTGATCCCGAAGTAAGAAGCAAAATCACTTGTGTTAAGGAATCGGAAATAATGAACATAAATATCCAGACAAGAGAAATAAATATATCTTCACGCAATTACCAATACAGACAAGATAAAATATTTAAAATGTGATTTTAATTGACCATTCCGAAAATCGAACTCTGAGCTGGCAACATCATAAACCTACTAGAGAAGTAATAATTAAACAAGGAATTTATTAGGCAATGAGCAAAAGATAGAACAAAAAAAGTAAAAAAAATCTGCCCAGACAAAGCGAAAAGAAATAAAAAGCGTCGTTGCTGAAGGAATCTAATTAAAAAAGTTACGCAAACAACTTGTACAACGAAAGTAATAGATCGGTTACCTACTGTAGCGGACAACACTTCAAGCTTTTGACTTTAGAATTGACGGCTCTAGAATTATTGTTAATAAATAGATATTCAGGAGGCAACATTACATACATTAGTAATTTTTTTAGCTGTCTTAATTACTTACCTAATACAGCTATCAAAAGGCATAGCTTTAAGTATAATACAACAAAAATGGTTGCCAGTAACCAACAAAAAGAAACTTGGTACACTGTTATATTCTATGGTTTTACGGATACCCGTTGATACTGCGGAATCACAAAATATGCTCCTGACTGGTCATTAATCATTTATTGTTAATTTAACACAAAATGATTTGAGTGTAAGGAAACCGACACTTGCAATAATAGCTTGCACCTAGCAACAAACGGCCTATGTCTTTATTAATGATCTGTTACAAAACTTGTTTTGCCATATTTTTAGGGTTTGGACAGAATACATATGATGACGCAGCTAAAAATTTCATTTACGCCGTCAAATACTCTATATACAAATTCTTTTGTGTATTATACGAGTAGACTTTTACCTTAATTACTAATAAATTCTACCCTGGTTACCGCGGTTCTTCTATGGATATCATAGAAGAAAAACATGTTGTGCAGAAAAACACCCTACATAGCTTTTTCAGTGGCATGGGTAAACTGGCAAATACAAAGGAAAAGCCATTGATTTATGAAAGATGGCGGGGGTTTTAATGATAGTACCAGCACTGGAGTTCGAGCACGCGTACTTTTAAATTAAAACAAAACCTTTGTCTCAACGCCCTAAATCTTACAATATACTGCTACAATCAAATGACCCTCAAACATACTTAAATACATAATGGCCTGTAAAAGTTCACTTCATACTATAAGAACTCATACCGAATAGCCTTTGCAGTACCCAGATACC
This sequence comes from Sericinus montela, assembly GCA_029286605.1. NCBI lineage: Eukaryota > Metazoa > Arthropoda > Insecta > Lepidoptera > Papilionidae > Sericinus > Sericinus montela. The sequence continues at coordinate 3,682,723 of JAGSMR010000024.1, forward strand.
TCGCACCTTAAATATGCCATCGCTCTGCTAATATTTTTCTTTTTATATTTTTTTTTGTGTAATATCGGCTTCAAAATATACAACCTTCTACCCGTGAGTGTCGCAAGAGGCAACTAAGTGAAAAGCTTTAGAATTGAAATTAGCTATCAATATATAGCGAGATAATCATCTCGAAAGATACATACCAAAATTTAAGAGATCGGTTACGGACAGCGTCAAAGGCGAGAAGTGTTTGATACGGCGATCGCCAATTCGCTTACAAAGTGTGGTGATTATTATAGTAAATTCTTGGATGGGACAATGTAGATTATTTTTTATACGAAGTCACGAGTTTACGTGTGTATGATAACTTCGTTTTTCTGATTCATAATATGGATTAATATACATATAGATGTATATTAATCCATTCCGCTTGCAAAGCGTGGCAGTTATCACAAAACTTCCACAAAACTGCATGCGCTCATAGGTTACTCTTTATATGGTTCAGCTCATTACTTACTAAAAGTAAGGCAGCCACTTAGACCACTGGAGGACAAGCGCCTCTTCCATAACGAGGAGTTGCGATAGTTACCACAGGTTATATTTTTTGAACCGGTATTCTCGCCATTTGTCTATAGTCTTCTCTGACATTAAAAAAATAAATAGGAAGAAATAGGGAGGTAAATATTTACATACATACATACATAACGGCCTGCCAAAGTCCATTGCAGAACGTAAGCCCACAGGGAGGATTTGCTATAATCGCCACGCTTGGCAAGCAGATTGGTGGTCGCAGTACCAGACCAGTCGCACCTCAGATGCTGCTGGCCATTTTTGGAATGATTATTTTGGTCTGATACTTTTAGAAATGGTTATGCTGCCATCTATCGGTTGCCATAATGATATTCAAGGCTGTTTCCCTTAGCAGCCTGCCCCACACCCACGGGAAGAAAGGGAGCGGCAGTATTCTTACGCCCTGTAGTAACGGCGTAAGAATACTTCCCAAAATCACTGAAAAAAGCAATTTATTTGTTCATGTATATAAGTAACACTCATTAACATATTGTTTTATAGATTTTCGCTTTTTTTGATCTACTACCGGTTGGCAATGAGGGTCCTCGGACGGAAAAGAAACAAGCGAAATAAACTCCGTAAATATATTAGAAATTATAATACTTAAACTAATGAATATCTCTCTCAAATAAATTGACTTTGTAAGCACAGTAAGTAACGTAAACAAGAGGAAGCGGTGGAATTTATTAAAACTCCTGTCTGCGAATATACTAAAGGTAGCGTCCGCTTGATACTTGATAAGGACTATTTTTTGGACATTGCATATCGCTGGAGCAATTTTGAATAACTGAAAATCTTACTAGGAATGCGCTATCCATATGATGCATGCTTATTTAATTTTTAGGATGTACGAATTTTAAAGTATGTGCTGGAGTTTTCTCAAGTGACGATAGTTAAGTGGTTTGGTGATTGGATTTCGAGTCAAGAGATCTGAGTTCAAAACTTTTAAACATTTCATACCGTTAGCTTGGACATAAAGAAGACGTCGGGCTGACCACCTGTCACGTTGTCAAAAATAAGCTTCGGTGAAATATGGGTCGAAAGTTTAAATTACCTAGACAAGCTCGGGCTATCGCTGTTAATTTAATATGAATGAGACATTGCAGCTTCTCAGTTCGAGGACGGGTCAATGTAGAAAATTACTTTCTCTAAATAGTTCCGGAACAAGATGTTTATGGTACTTTCGTTATCTGATTCCACAACCCAAGTGCTTTAGCCACTCATTTTGGGATAAGAACAATGTATTTTATGCTGTCCTTATCAATAGATAAATTTGTTGTTCAAAAAAAAATTAAATTATTTTTTGAACAATAAGTATGTATCTACTATTATTTATTGTTCAATATTAATAGAAGACTTGGACATAAAGACGGCGACGGGCTCACCACCTGTCACGTTGTACCGAAAATATTCGGTGGAAAGTAGGTCAAGAGGACTTAATTGACTAGGCTAGACCTCTGTCTACCCCTGTATTGAGAATTGCGTGAAGATATTTTCTTTAAATATTAAATTTATTTATTTTTTGAACAATAAATAGATACATTTTATTATACAAAATAAAATCCAATTTTTTATATTAATATTTTAGGTATATAGTTTTAGAGCCATGATAAACAAGTGACTGTGTGACAGGAATTTGAACTAGGAGCCTCGAGTTCGAACCAAAGGAGGAAGGCTCAAAAAAAAATTATCACATCGCTGGCTTGGACACTATAGTGACGACTGACTTCCCACATTCACATGTGAGGTATGAGGTGCTCCGGTGAGATGTGAATCATAACTACAAAATTATCTAGACTTCTCATATTTCCCATATTGGGAAACGCGTTAAGATAAGAATTAATCATATTAATGTAACGCTTTTATATTATTGTACAAAATTTTTATATTGAAAAAAGTTAATAAAATAAACAAATATTGTATAAGTATTTAGATGAATAAGTAGAAGTGTTGAGATGTACGGTTCAATAAAAATTTAAGAGGGTTTTTTATTCACATTAAACGGGACGTTTACTCGGATAATAGACTATTCATCATTTGAAATTTTTTTCTTTGGATGGAACGACAAATTTCTTAGGATAACTTACGCAAACTTACGAAAAAAAAATATTTTTCTAACGCTTCCCTCCCAAATTATGGAATGTATTATACTTAAAATACTTAAATAAAATAAAACAAATACATTCTTGTGTATTTCCAATACTGGGGTAGACAGAAAGAGGTCTAAACAGTTGAGCCGTTTCGACCCACCTTTCACTGAAGACTATTTGGGACAACGTGACAGACGGCAGGTAGACAGTCTATCGTCATCTTATTGTCCAAGCCAAAGGTACAATATACTAACATAGATATATATTTACACAAACATATAGTCATCCATGACTCGAGTACAAACATTCATATTCATCACACAAGTGTCACACCATCGAATCTAAGGGTTGCGGGATTCGAACCCGCAACCTTTAGATTCGAAGGCAGGTTCACTACCAATTTGGTTATCGAGTCGTCATCCTTACTCATAGTCCCTAAAATAAAACGGAAATAAAAATAAAACGCTGTGGAAAAGAAAATAAGTTTATAATAATTTTAACACTAGTTAACGACTTCATAATTAAACCCCGATGTAAACTAGCACTACACTCTTTCTCCAATCTAGCAATAAAAGTCCTCAAACTAGTACCTTCTACACCGGTATACTAAGAAAAAGTGATACTAACCTGTTAATCACGTCTCTTTCCTGTATCAAAAACGTCCTTCTACTGGGCTATTCTATATATAAACACATTCATAGTAATCATCATCATTATAACAACCTATCAAAAGTTTACTGTTAAACATAGGCCTTCTTCACAATTGTCTCAAATAACGGTCCTGTGCCATCTGCATCCATCGTCTCTCCGCAACATTGTAGGAGTACAGGTCGTATTTACATCTTGAGGGGAGACAACCCTATATTGAGTTCGTACGAGGCGGCCACTTTAGAAAAAATTTTCAACGGTTGTCAGTTCTGCGAATCAAGTGGTCAGCCCATTTCAACTTCAACGTGCTAATCCTTAAGGGTGTATCGTTTACCCAGGTTCTGCTGCGGAAGCATTCGCAAGAGATTCTGAATTTTTCATTGAAATAGAATTATTATCTTAAAAGAAAAAAATTAAGCCCTAACAGAAGCGTAAAATCTTTTAGGGTATAGAAAAAAGTGGAGGACTATTAAAATTACTTTTTGATGTTTATTATTTATGGATTTTTATTTGAGAATGACTTTTGAAATTTTGAAAAATGAGGAATGAAATTTTCGCGCATAATGGTAATAAATAGAGCGGTTATGTTGTGCGTTTCGGGGAAATTATGGACGCCTTAAATTTTTTGTCATTTATTATGTAGGGTAACCACGGATGCTAATACATATGAAATAATTTCTGTTATTTTTTCTAGCGTCTACTTCAGTTCTGGGAAAATCACACACCACACACACAAGCACACCTTCTGGCATAATTACTGGCAGAAGCACTAGATACCTATATCCTTGGAAAAACCTATGTACAAATTATATCGTTGGCTTGGACAAAAAGACGGCGACGGGCTCACCACCTGTCACGTTGTCAAAATAAGCTTCAGTGAAATATATGGGTCGAGAGTTTAAATTACCTAGACAAGCTCAGGCTATCGCTGTTAATTTAATATGAATGAGACATTGCAGCTTCTCAGTTCGAGGACGGTCAATGTAGAAAATTACTTTCTCTAAATAGTTCGGAACAAGATGTTTATGGTACTTTCGTTATCTGATTCCACAACCCAAGTGCTTTAGCCACTCATTTTGGGATAAGAACAATGTATTTTATGCTGTCCTTATCAATAGATAAATTTGTTGTTCAAAAAAATTAAATTATTTTTGAACAATAAGTATGTATCTACTATTATTTATTGTTCAATATTAATAGAATACTTGGACATAAAGACGGCGACAGGCTCACCACCTGTCACGTTGTCCCGAAAATATCTTCGGTGGAAGGTTCGGGGTCTAACGGACGTAAATGTCTAGACCTGACCTCTGTCTACCCTGTATTGAGAATTGCGTGAAGATATTTTATATTTTGTTTAATTAATTCGCTAATTCGCTTACCAAGCGTGGACGTTATGGTGAACTCTTCCACAGAGAAGAGACCTATGTCCTGCAGTGAAATAGCAAAGGCTGTAATAGACAGGTTTAGACGTAAGTGTATCGAGAAAATGACGAATGTGATAGACGCAGGTCGCCAAGTGCTCGATCCATACCTTATGTATGGATCGAGCACTTGGCGATCTGTTGTCCCTGGCTATCCCATTTTTAGCTTCCCATGGCTATTAATTTCATTTCAGTCACCTGAGACAGGCATCACTTGCTTAAAAGTAGACTACTACCATAGACTATAGTAAAAGAAATAAACAAATTAGATTTTAAGTAATGGCGAGTGCAAACACGAAACTATTTAAAGTTTAAAATAAAGCTTCCTTTTCCCTTGAAACCATTGCCTCCCTTTCCTAAGTATTTGTTTTGTAAGCAAAGTAAATATACTAAGCATGATGAAGAAATGCGAGAGACCCGAGTTCGATCCCCAGGTGGCAGGCTCGTATCAATGAGTTTTCAAAAACCTATGTACAAATTATATCGTTGGCTTGGACAAAAAGACGGCGACGAGCTCACCACCTGTCACGTTGTCCCGAAAATATCTTCGGTGGAAGGTTCGGGGTCTAAGGGACGTAAATGTCTAGACTAGACCTCTGTCTACCCTGTATTGGGAATTGCGTGAAGATATTTTATATTTTGTTTAATTAATTCGCTAATTCGCTTGCCAAGCGTGGACGTTATGGTGAACTCTTCCACAGAGAAGAGACCTATGTCCTGCAGTGAAATAGCAAATGCTGTTATAGACAGGTTTAGACGTGAGTGTATTGAGAAAATGACGAATGTGATAGACGCAGGTCGCCAAGTGCTCGATCCATACATACCGTATGTATGGATCGAGCACTTGGCGATCTGTTGTCTCTGGCTATCCCATTTTTGGCTTCCCATGGCTATTAATTTCATTTCAGTCACCTGAGACAGGCATCACTTGCTTAAAAGTAGATTAATACTATAGACTATAGTAAAAGAAATAAACAAATTAGATTTTAAGTAATGGCGAGTGCAAACAACGGTAACTATTTAAAGTTTAAAATAAAGCTTCCTTTTCCCTTGAAACCATTGCCTCCCTTTCCTAAGTATTTGTTGTGTAAGCAAATTAAATATACTAAGCATGATGAAGAAATGCGAGAGACCCGAGTTCGATCCCCAGGTGGCAGGCTCGTATCAATGAGTTTTTCAAAAAACCTATGTACGAATTACATCGTTGGCTTGGACATAAAGATGGTGACGGACTCACCACCTGTCACGTTGTCCCGAAAATATCTTCGGTGAAAGGTGGGTCAAAGGGACTTAATTGTCTAGACTTGACCTCTGTCTACCCCTGTATTGGGCATTGCGTGAAGATAAGTCTACAAACAGAGTCTATACAACATGTAGTTTGTTACGCGTTTAGTTTTTTACGTTTAAATAATGTAATACGAGTTCAATTATTTGTAAATACTGAATTATTCCTCTGAAACGTTATCAGTTCACGAATAACTATTAATGGCGTCGTGTCGACCGTAAAGTAAACATTTGTACTTAATTCATAATATTATTTCACTTTTTAGTCGTAATAAATCTTTCACAAGGAGGCTGTGAATTCTGCAGCTATTAATTTTTTTTTATAGAAAAGGGAGGCAAACCAGCAGGTGGCTCACGAGATGGTAAGTGATTATCGCCGCCCATGAACACCTGCAATACCAGAGGCATAGCAGATGTGTTGCCGCCCTTATAGTGTCCCCCCCCCCTGCCTTGGGGGAGGGGGATGTGTGGGCCTCCGGTTACCTGCACTCACCAGATGAAACGCAGAAGTTTGTAAGACTTCTACTTCACGCCGGTATTCTGTGAGGTCGTGTTACTTACCCAGTCGAGCCGGCATGTCGGCATGTCGCCGTCTATCCATCCCGTTAGCTTGGATAGACGGCGACAGCCTCGCCACCTGTGACGTTTTTCCAAAAAATATATTCGGTCACTGTGACTTCGGATCAGGTTACATATGCTATTTATGGTTTTGAACGCGGGATTTTGCTTGGTATTTATATAATTGCTTATTTTTGAAGCATGTTAGCCGTGCTGGTCTTATTTTTATTGATATATAGGAATAATAATAATAAATGCATATTTTTATAAATTTTTAAAATTAACCAGACGAGAACATGTAACTAATACATGTAAATAAAGACAACATCAAATACATTGCTCCGATCCCATGTAAGATGCTAAAGTACTTGTGGTATGGGAATCGGAAACAACGAAGGCACCACAGAAAATGTTGAAAAAGTGGTTTTTCTTCATTGAACCAACCGTGAATCTAACGAGACTCGAGATGGCAACACCTTGAAAACCGGTGTTTATGCTACTCATCCACGTTTTGTAATGTAATAATAATAATAAGTAGGCAACTAAAGAACTAGTGTTATGGAATCCGAAAAACGAAGGCACCATAAATATCCAGACCCGAGATCTAAATTCCGTATGTACTTCACTCGTCCACGGAGGTCGGAGTTCTTTATTCCTTATTGTAAACATTAGAAGATATAATGTCTAATAAAATTATTGTAATACAAATTTACAAAGGCAAGATTAACCTTTATTTTTCAGCAAACCTTTGACGAAGGAGAAAATATGGCGTAAAACTTATGTAAGTAGGTAACTGTGTATTCGAAATAAAATATACCCATGATAAGACAGCATTCCAGTTTATATATACATCTACATACATATATTTCATATGCATATACAACATATATCCATATATATACATACACATACATACGTACATACAATAATCGATTACATCACCTAAATTTCTATAAAATAAAAAGATTCTGAATAGTGTTTCTTTACGCTTTTTCGAAAAATGTCTAGATCTAGATTAGCACGAATATTATGAGGTATTTTATAAAATAAAATGAGAAATTTAAAAACCAACTGACCCGGGCGGAGTTCATCATAGTTTTTACTGAGTGTATTACAGGCGTGTATTTCTCAGCAATAATAGTGCAGGACCTGACAATGTGAGACAGTGGATAAATGGCCATCGTCTGTCTGCGGTAATCTCCGGAGATTTCTAGCAGTCGATAATTACTTTCGATGGTCTTTACAAAGTAATTAATTAGCGGATCACACGGTCTAACGTTTATTGACGGTCTAACAGCCTAGTTGGTTGTCTTGGAAGCTAAGAGTTGTAGGTTGAAATACTTATAGGAGCAAACATTTAAATGAATGTTTTTACTCATATTATGAATGTTTTTATATTTATGCATGTAAATATATTATATCAGCGGCGCCTGTTCACATTACAGTCATCGTCCTCCTCTGTCATTTCAAAGAGAAGCGGACGAGCCCCCGCACCACGCTGCAGATGTCTGTACCAGACACATCGCAACGTAGACGGTGCAGCTCATCAGCGGTCTGCTTAATTTGGTTTTATTGGTTTTCGTGCTGGTAAACCAGCCATCTAGCGCTATATTGCGATTTCGATATCGAAGGGATCAAAAAGGACGCAAAATTACTACCTCAATATAATTTAAACGTTTGTTATATACCAACATTATAAATAAAGAAATTAAATTGTCGGTCCCAATTGTCACTCTCCCACATCTGTCATACGACTCTAGTGCTTTAATTAATTCCCTTCTCGTTTCCTTATAACGATTCAATGTGAGCGTATAATAACTACGTATTTACTTTATTACCAATCATTTCTCTCGATTGTGACCGCGCAGTATCCGCAAATTAGAATAAACAGGATGAGCACTTGGACTCTCAACACATTAAATGAAAAAATTAAAAAGTGACGGTAGCAGAGTATTTGGGTAGGTGGAATTCGAGTGAAGAGACCCAAGTTCGATCCCCAGATTCCAATGTAACCAATGGGTATTTTCAAAACTTATGTACGATTTCGACAAAAAATATCTTCCGTGAAGAACTTAAATGTCTAGACCAATGTCCTACACTAGTATTGGGAATGTCGGGAAGATATTTATTTTTTCTTGAAATATAAAAATATCTTCAACCTAGAGAAATGTACTAAGTAATGAGGTAAAAATGTAAAAGGTTCCTTTATAAGAGTTTGAATCATGTTTTTTTTTCTTTAAAGGATACAGATTATTTTTTATTACTACCCTAATAATAAATAACCCAGCCGTGGTGGTATCGGCTTAAGAATATGCCACCTCCTTTCTTCTTGTGGGAGGCGTAAGAGGCGACTTAGAGAAAAGCCTTAACAATAGCAATGGCAACCAAGTAATAAAAAATTCTAAAAAACAGACCAAAATAAGCTGACCGGTGACTTTCAGCCGCGTGTAAGGTGCAATGTCTGGTACTGCGTTCGTCAATCCGCTTACCGAGCGTAGTGGCTATAGAAAATCCTCCCACGGGAGAGGCCTATTTACAGTATAGTACAGACTATTAAAGGCCGTTATGTATGCCATGTATAATAATTTACACACTGAGCCACATTAACGCTTGTCCTTGTAATTGGGTTTAGCTATCAGTAACAATAATAATTTAAGTACCGTCAGCGCGACGGTGCAAAAAAAACATTCTGTGCACGTACCACGCATATTTTTTAACTAATAACAATAACAAACGAAAATAAGTTGACATTTTACAATTATTACAAAATTTAATATTTAACAAAACATGAGATTAGTCAATACTACAATCAAAGCTTAATATCTGTGCATTATATTCCAAACTCAAATATTTTCTACAAGTATTTATATATTAAAGTCACGATAGCCGAGTGGATGGGTGGTCGGAATTTGGAGTCGAGAGACCCGAGTTCAATCCCCAAGTGGCAGGCTCGTAGCAATGGGTTTTTTCAAAACCTATGTACGATTCATATCGTTGGCTTGGACATAAAGACGGCGACGGGCTAACCACCTGTCACGTTGTCCCGAAAATATCTTCGGTGGAAGGTCGGTCAAAGGGACTTAATTGTCTAGACTAGACCTCTGTCTACCCCTGTATTGGGAATTGCGTGAAGATATTTATTTTTTCTTGAAATATAAAATATCTTCAACCTAGAGAAATGTACTAAGTAATGAGGTAAAAATGTAAAAGGTTCCTTTATAAGAGTTTGAATCATGTTTTTTTTTCTTTAAAGGATACAGATTATTTTTTATTACTACCCTAATAATAAATAACCCAGCCGTGGTGGTATCGGCTTAAGAATATGCCACCTCCTTTCTTCTTGTGGGAGGCGTAAGAGGCGACTTAGAGAAAAGCCTTAACAATAGCAATGGCAACCAAGTAATAAAAAAATTCTAAAAAACAGACCAAAATAAGCTGACCGGTGACTTTCAGCCGCGTGTAAGGTGCAATGTCTGGTACTGCGTTCGTCAATCCGCTTACCGAGCGTAGTGGCTATAGAAAATCCTCCCACGGGAGAGGCCTATTTACAGTATAGTACAGACTATTAAATGCCGTTATGTATGCCATGTATAATAATTTACACACTGAGCCACATTAACGCTTGTCCTTGTAATTGGGTTTAGCTATCAGTAACAATAATAATTTAAGTACCGTCAGCGCGACGGTGCAAAAAAAAAACATTCTGTGCACGTACCGCGCATATTTTTTAACTAATAACAATAACAAACGAAAATAAGTTGACATTTTACAATTATTACAAAATCTAATATTTAACAAAACATGAGATTAGTCAATACTACAATCAAAGCTAAATATCTGTGCATTATATTCCAAACTCAAATATTTTCTAAAAGTATTAATATATTAAAGTCACGATAGCCGAGTGGATGGGTGGTCGGAATTTGGAGTCGAGAGACCCGAGTTCAATCCCCAAGTGGCAGTACCAATGAGTTTTTCAAAACCTATGTACGATTCATATCGTTGGCTTGGACATAAAGACGGCGACGGGCTCACCACCTGTCACGTTGTCCCGAAAATATCTTCGGTGGAAGGTCGGTCAAAGGGACTTAATTGTCTAGACTAGACCTCTGTCTACCCCTGTATTGGGAATTGCGTGAAGATATTTATACATATGTTTAATATTAATATTATAAATGTGACAGTGACTTTGTTTATTACGCCTAAACTAAACCGTTTTTAAAAATTATTTCGCCTGTAGAAAGCCACACATAAAGTTATACTAAATATCATAAAATTTAAAATTATTATTTGTACTCAGTTATCAATATTCAATGAAACATTACTTCTAGTTTTCAGTTTTTCTAACAGTTGCTATTCATATTTTCTAAATAAAGTTTTAACAGTGGTGAGCCCGTCGCCGCCTTTATGTCCAAGCCAACGATATTCGTACATAAGTTTTGAAAACTCATTGGTACTGCCACCTGGGGATCGAACTCGGGTCTATCGACTCGAAATTCCGGACACCCAACAACTCGGCTATCGTGACTTTGTAATGTTACATATGTTTAATATTAATATTATAAATGTGACAGTGTCTTTGTTTATTACGCCTAAACTAAACCGTTTTTAAAAATTATTTCGCCTGTAGAAAGCCACACATAAAGTTATACTAAATATCATAAAATTTAAAATTATTATTTGTACTCAGTTATCAATATTCAATGAAACATTACTTCTAGTTTTCAGTTTTTCTAACAGTTGCTATTCATATTTTCTAAATAAAATTTTAACAGTGGTAGAGCCACGCATCAGCTTTTATTGTTGCATGAATGGGCCGGCTCGACCGGGGAAGTACCACGACCTCACAGAATACCGGCGTGAAGTAAAAGGTTCTCAAACTTCTACGTTTCGTCTGGTGAGTGCAGATAACCGGAGGGCCTCACACCCCTCTCCCCAAAACATGGTAGCGGATGAAAAATCTACCCCAGGGGGGTACCAGCACCATCGGTTCTAGAGAATCCGCCTCTGGGCACCCGCGCTCGGGCAACCAATCGCGACGCTGCAAAAAAACATTCTGTGCACGTACCGCGCATATTTTTTAACTAATACTAATGAAAAACATAAATAAGTTGACATTTTACAATTATTACAAAATTTAATATTGATCAAAATATGAAATTAGTCAATACTACAATCAAAGTTAAATATCTGTGTATTATATTCTAAACTCAAATATTTTCTACTAATATTAATATTATAAATGTGACAGTGACTTTGTCTGTTTATTACGTATAACTAAACCGTTTTTAAAAATTCCTTCGCCTGTAGAAAGGCACATTATCGGCGAGTATCACCGGCTGTATTTCTTTTAAAATAGTGATCATTATGAAAATTACAAGAATGCAACCCAAAGTATAAAGTACCCAATACAACCAAAACTTTGTCTATAAAAATTTCCAACAAATTACGAAATTCGCTGCAATTTTGTAATTTTTTGGCAAACAAAGTTAACTACGAAAATACTTTTGACACTTTAAGTGGATATGAGCTTGGATTTGTCAAAATCAAAATTTTCAAAGTTTTTTGACGCTTTGACACTTAATTTTAATTATGTATAAGGGAAAAAGATTAAGGCTGAACGAAGTACTAATAAATAATTATCAGCAGTCAACTCACTTTCAATCAAGTGTAGGATCAGTTGTTCCTATTTGTTTGTAAAATAATTTTATTATATTTTTATATACTTTGTAATGATAATGATTATAATTTTAACAGTTTACTGACTTAAACGCGAACGAAGTGGCGAGTCAAAGCATGTATTAAGTAAAGGATAAAGTTTACGCCGTTACGGACATTCGTAACATTAAATGATATTTATGGGTCACGATATTCGGTGGTTGAGTGCTCGGAACTCGAGTCGAGGCCCGAGTTCGATCCTCAGGTGGTAGAATTGTGCCCTAGAGTTTTTTTTAACTTATGTATGATTTATATCCTAAAAGTCACGATAGCCGAGTTGTTGGGAGGTCGGAATTTCGAGTCGAGAGACCCGAGTTCGATTCCCAGGTGGCAGTACCAATGAGTTTTTCAAAAACTTATGTACGAATTTCATCGTTGGCTTGAACATAAAGGCGGCGACGGGCTCACCACCTGTCACGTTGTCCCGAAAATATCTTCGGTCGAAGGTGGGTCAAAGGGACTTAATTGTCTAGACTTGACCTCTGTCTACCCCTGTATTGGGAATTGCGTGAAGATATTATTATTATTATTATTTATATCCTTGGCTTGGACATAGACATTAAAAAGCTTACCACCTGTCAAGCTGTCCCAAAAAATGTCTTTGGTGAAAGGAACATAGGAATCTGTAACCCTGTTTACCCCATTATTGGGAATAACGTGAAAATTTACTTAATTATTTAATTTTCAAAATATGTGATACTTCGATTACATTTACCAACATTGTAACCACCACATTATAAGCAATAAAACTATTCTACATTTTTAATCATTAATACATCGATGATGCATGAAGTCAGGCAACGTGCGGTACCGCAAATTTGATTCACGTTCTGTTTTAAAAAATATTTGAGAGTAGAACTTTGTCCTACAGTAGTAATTTAATAAGTGGTAAAATAAGTAAATAATAAGTGGTAGAGTCCACACCTTAGACACATATACTAAATAAGTTTTTAAAATCTCATTGTATGTATGTTTATATGAATATTTATATTTGTAAATATATAACTGATATGTAAGTAAATTGTACCGTTTTCTTGGACACGATAGTTTTACTAAATGTCACGATGTCCCAAAGTCACGATAGCCGAGTGGTTGGGAGGTCGGAATTTCGAATCAAGAGACCCGAGTTCAATCCCCAGGTGGCAGGCTCGTACCAATGGGTTTTTCAAAAAAAATTTGTACGAATCATAGACTTGTACATAAAGTCGGCTACGGGCTTACCAACTTTCACGTTGTCCCGAAACTATCTTCGGTGGAAGGTGGGCCGAAGGGATTTACTTGTCTAGACTAGACCTCTGTCTACTTCCTGCATTGGAAATTGCGTGAAGATATTTATTTATTTTATTATTTATGATGATCCCGAATAGTTTTCAGTGACAAGTGGGTCAAAGGACACCCCAGAATGGGGAATATGCGCGAAGATATTTTTTTTGTCGGGAATCGGCCTCCTGTTCATAAAACGTTACGTAAAAAGTACATAAGTTTCATGTTCGTATTTGTTACATGATAAATGTTTCCCTAGCAATATATTATAAGTATAGCCTGCAGTTGTAAGAGCCATGTGCGTTATTGCCAGTAAAATTTTACAATGGTACATATTTCAGATAATGAAACACTGTGTTCACGTATAAAAGTATTTCATTCCTCGAATTATTCGTTTATTTATGAACGTACGGGAAAATAGACTTGAATATCAATTTAAAAACTATTGAACTAATATTACTACTTCAAACGAGCTAATCACATTTCTTATGTTGTTACTCTTAGTACAATTTCCTTATAAATATAAAGAAATTTGTTCTTTGCACTTTCCGCTCCGTTAACGGTTTAGAAGTATTGCTTAGCTTTTAGTATTCCCCTGGGAATTTTCCAATTATTCTTCTTACCGTCCATAATGGTAAATCTTAACAAGTGCTTACGTCATCGTATAATACTCCAAAATTTTTTTGATATCCTGCGGAGGTTTTCGTATTTCGTTTATGAGTCGTTTGAGAACAACGTGCGTGATACATGCTCAATTATGCGTTCATGCGTAATTCCTTAATCTATACATATAAATTAAATTGAAGTAAACAGTTCCAAATTAACAGCTTTTAACATAATACAAATACATGTATATACATTTTTTTAACTATTATTTTATTTTTAGACTAAGTATGCAAATAAGGCTATAACTTTCGATGTTACAGAGAAATTTGAGAAAATCAACTAAAATTGGTGGGATTCGAACCCGCAACCTCTGCCGTACTATTTAAACCCACCGTAACTGTTGATTTTTTAATTTCTCTTTTATTTAAAAATGATTAATTCATTAGTCCTAGTGTAGTAGTGTGCAGTTTTAATTTATTCCGACGTCTTGAAGGGAGTGTAAATTACATTCAAAGATTCCGTTACACACAAACAAACATACATAGGTATACAAGCAAAAATCCATAGGCCAATCTCTTATCTTCAGGAGTATATTCTAAAAGATAAGTGATACAACTTGATCCTCGATTAAAGGTTTTCCCCCATTTGAGTACACGGTATCACTTACAACGACTGGATATCCGGATTATCCGGAAATATGGGGCAATTCATAAAGCGTCTCCAAAATAAGCATTTGCCCATTGCGTTCTAATATTCTGCGTATATAAACGCTTTGAAAATATGTGAAACAATATTTTAAGTTTTAATTAAACTTTACTGAACTTTGAATTGCGAGATTAAAATGTTACAAAAAATGTTTTCACATCATTCCCAATACTGGAGCAGACAGAGGTCTGGAAAATGAAGTCCTATCGACCCTCATTTCACCGACGACATTTTTTGGGACAACGTGAAAGATGGTGAGTCTGAGTATTTATGTAAATTTTTTATGACTGATTATATAATATAGTTTCCGTATGGATTGAGCATGAAAATATACCACCCTCTCTCTTCACGTGGATGACGCTTACGGCTTTTTCTTCTTAAGGAAAAAGCCTTATTATTAGCAATAGCAAAGATGCCACTACTTGTTAAAGATTTCGTGAGACACAATTAATCAACTAATTAAAAACGTTTAGCCGTTTTTAAGTACTTGATTAATAATGATGACTCACGTATACTATGCTGAATGTACCAAGTAGTTATAGTATAGTAGTATAACTCTTGTTTGTCATTTTATGATTTGTGTTAGTGTTTTTAACATCTTCACAGATATACACTCTGACAGATGACGAAAGGTAACCATCTCTTCGCGAAATTTTCCATACGGGGTCTAGAAAGTGAAGTCTTACGACTCACTTGCCATGACTCATTTACAAATATTCACAATATTCATCACACAAATGTTTGCCACAAGCAGGAGAAGTACCCATAACCCTTAGCTTCGAATGCAGGGTTACTAGCAACTAGGCTTTCCCGTCGTGGTTAACTATCGTGGTTTCAGTTTACTAAAATTATTTAAAGAATCGTAATTTGTTTATCGGGAATTTTGTGAAAATAATTCGTCAGTGCATAATCGTATTTTAGCTGTGTTAGTCAAATTTTTTAAATGTCTATTTGATCATTTGTCTTATAAACCAGGTGCTTTTGATGTGGTTGGTAATGGTTCTCAGCGACAATTTCAACTTTAGAAATAATATTGGGAATATATATTATTAAAAATATTTAAAAGTTTTTTTTTTTCATTTATTAACATGGACCACAAACAGGTTAACAATACATTTTTAAATTACAAGAGAGACACAAATAAAAGAGAATATCATTGTGAACCCAACACTGATGGTCACAGCTTTGATTAAAAACTAAAAGGAGCAAATAAAGGCGTGTAAAATTCACAAAATATGTCCATTTAAAGTTATATTGGCGTGAAATGTAGCAATTATTTCTTTGTGTATGTGTGCATGTACATGCGTGTAAACATTTTATGTATGTGCGTGTGTATGCTTGCATCCAGTAAGTGAGAAATGTTTATTGTATTAAATTATTAAGGTACTAAGGTAAGGTTATTAAGGTAAGGTATCTTACTTCTATAAATACAGGGGCCGTAGGTAAATATGTCAATTTCATTGAAGAATTTGTGAATGGACAACATACGATTGATGGGATACCTAACTCCAGCATTAGTTCTACATAGTGCGGTAGCAAATAAATCATGATTACGCGTGGATAGCATGTATAGCCTTGATGGAATTTTATAATCTAATTCATTAGTAAGTTCAATACAATTAAATTTATTAAGACATATATTGTATAAAATCATTGCATCTAATTGAATGCGTCTAGATTTTAAGTCTAACCATTTATATTCGTATAATAAGTTTTTATAAGACAGTCGTTTTTTATTGCATTTATATTCAATATATCTAAGAAATTTCTTTTGTACTCTTTCGATATTGTTTATATAGGTATAGTAAATAGGACTCCAAATAATCACTGTATATTCTAGTTGGGGTCTTACTAGCGATTTAAATAAATAAAAATATGTAGTAGGATCATTGAAAAATTCTCCGGAGTGAATAACAAAGCCATACATTTTATACGCCTTATTAACAATATTTTCTATATGTATATCAAAATGTAATTTAGAATCTACAGTAATTCCAATATCCACAACTATGAAGTTTAATGAGTAATCTAAAAAATCTACGGATACAGTCGAGATTCGAACCAGCGACCTCTGCTGTACCTTGGACTGACTTACATGTTTTAAAAATAAACAAAATACATAAACATATTTAAATAAATAAATAATAAATAACTACATATATAGATAGGGACAACATCACATACGTTATAATACCTATTTTATATTATTAAAACATGCTTTATAATACCTATTTATTTTATTAATGAAACTGGAATATATTGCTTCTCATTAATCACAAATTCTTTCAGTAACCATGAATGTCGATATTTCACAGCTGCGCGGCGTACCTTAACAATCAACTTTTTTTCGTATAAAGCAAAAAATAGAAAGCAATTCTGAAGATGTTTTGGATATTCAGATTGGTATGTCGCGTGAGTGCAAATTCCTAGCCTATCAAATTCTTGTTCAGTTTTCTATCGAAATCGGATGATTCAACTTTTATTGCGCAACCTTCTCTGAAAATGCTTTGCATGTTTGCTATGGGCTGTAGTCAACACCTACCATCAGCTGATCATTCTATTTCCAAAAACAATAGTCTATTGATGTAATAATCCATTAATTGATAAGCCATAACAGATAAAAGTGGCATAAAATTTCAAGTGATATTTGTTGGTCTCGGTAGCTAGGAGGGAAGAGCGTTGCCACTTTATAGCAGAGGTTTCGGGTTCAATTCCGCCCGTGTCAATTGATTTGCTTAAAATTGCTATTTAATTACTCAATTGATTAATTAAATGATTAATCTCTTTAATTACTGGATTTATTAAAAGTCGCGGTATCAGAATGGCTGGCGGACCGGAATTCGAGTCAAGAGACCCCAGATCGATCCCTAAGTGGCCAGCTCATACCAATGGGTGTTTTCAAAATACGTATGTGCGACTTATATATCGTTGACTTGGACATAAAGACGGCTACGGGATCACTGCTTATCACGCTGTGTCAAAAAATGTTTACTGTGGAAGGTGGGTCGAAAGGACTTAATTATCTAGACCTCTGTCAACTCTTTTATTGGGAATGGTGTGAAGATATTTTTGATAGTTATAAATACATGTATTTGAGAGTCCTATTATTTTTCTATAGTGGAATCCACTTGCGATAGCTATTTTGGAATCCAATAATATTATTATACTACTTAAACCATAAATAGGTTGAAAAAAAATACATTTTTGACATTATTAATACAAGATAAAACATTTAAAGTAAGCGAATTTTCTTTAACATCTGTTGAAGGTAACCGTCATTAGAATAATAAAAAATGAACGAAATGAAAGAATAGAAGTGATTTATTTACGGGGCAATTTTAAAGGTTTTTATTATGAAAAGAGACTTTGTTTATAAGTAAGGTACGATAAACGTTCTGTAGCTCGCAACTTTACATTTCTATTTTTTTTTACATTTATATATAAATTTATTGGTAATAAGCTTATAGTACATTAAATGTTCACATAAGAAAAACTTATAACAAAATTAAGGTTAAAAATAGTGAGGGTAAGGTTCGAATAAGGTAACTTTAGTGATTAAATTTTTTTCATAACAACATAAACGTCATCAAGTTATCCTCACTCTCGACTTTCAGTCTCTGCGGGATAGTGATATGTCTACACAATAGAAGCTTAGTCAAGGACAATTACGGAAACAACTACATTCTTCATTATGCTATTGTGTTTCTTACGATTAGAAACATAGCAAGCTAGTAATAAACATACCTTTACCCGCAAGGTCTCCCCTACTACGGATAAATGATAATAGAGTGTTTCCGTTAGTTTACGTGTATTTAAAGACTCTGACGGGGCGTTTATTCATCTATTTATTTATAAAATAAATAAATAAAAAAATATCTTCACGCAATTCCCAATACAGGGGTAGACAGAGGTCTAGTTTATACAATTAGGTCCCTTCGACCCACCACATATTTATTTATCCTTTCTAGTATATGGTTTACAATGCACATACATATACATACAAAGATACATAGATGGGGACAACATCTCATACATAGATCTAATCACAAAGTAAGTAACTCAGGCACTTGTGTTAAGGAATCAGAAACGATGAAGGTACCACAAAAACTCAGACCAAAGAAAACGCAGGATTAGTGTTTTATACAATGACCGCATTGAAAATCAAACCCCGAGAACCCCGAGTTTGAAGAAATTTTTCACGTAAATAAATCATATTTATGATTCGAGTATAAACGTTTGTATTCAGGAAATAAACGGGATTCGTACCCGCAATCCAACTTGAAGAAAGGATAACTATAAAATTTGTATTATTTTCACTAAACTTGACGTAATTTACGTCTGTATCGAAAGGAAATTATAACAAAAATAGTAATAAAAGTTATACTGATATATCAGTAACCGTAGTAGTAGTAGTACGCCCAGGCTTCGTGATTGATTCTTTTGAATTTCTCCCCATATCTCATTTGTATATTGTGGAATCTATTTTAAGGTACACATCCGGAAATAATAGAAAAGGGATTCGTGTATGATAAAATGATGATAAATAAATTGATGATTTTGAAAGAATCCAAAGCGTTGTGTAAGGATCTTGCTCCCCGTCAAGGACTATGCGTAAAGATATTTTAGTAGCGTAAAGATTAATAATTACATTGAAAAATAAAACTTTAACATAGAAAAATATAAAAAACAAATTTCTAGTCTTTTCTTTTTAACACTTTAACGGGACGGCCATGTGCACGGAAATGTATCATTTGCAGAATTTACAAATAGAGCTTATGCGTTAAACGTTTATAACTTTTTGTAATAAATAAAAAAGTCCCAAATACTGCTTCGGAAGATGGTCGGTACAAAAGACTTAATTGTCGAGAAAAGCCTCTGTCTACCACTATATTGGGAACGGCATACTTTCAGTAATGGAGTCCAGATCGAGATAATGAAGACCTTTCGGCCTACATTTCACGGGTGCTCATTTGACAACTATAATGTATTAAAAGTTTTTTGTTGCATTGGTAACGCTTCGTTGTTTGAACATAGTAATTATGAAGTAAAAATTGTCGACGATAGTAATATACCTCTTAATTATTTATTTACATATATGACTCCGACAGAATACCAGCGTTGTAGTTGTAACAGCATGGCTACAGCATTACTCTGAGTCAGGCCATTTTGTTACTGCAACCCAAGAATAAATTTTGAAAACTATAGTTGTTTTTTTTTATTTTTGTGTGTTTTTTAACGTGTTTTAAATAACGGTATTAAATATTTTATGTTATAATTAAATTTCTGGTTGTAGCAATAAATAAACTTCTTTCGTTCTTTGTTTCTTTCTATCTAAAACTTTATATGCCGACTAAGAATCTTGATTTGCGTCGTTTCCGTCATTCGAAATATGAGGAAATTTTAGTGACATTCCACTAAAACAGTTTTAACAATGCCCAAGGGATTTAATGGGACCGCTAATGTACTTACAAGACCATAAGAATTTTGAATGTACTTCTTGAAACTTACGAATACTTATAAAAGGACGAAGAAAAACTCTCATTTAAAGTTTCAAGCAATAATGTCTTATGAGAGTCAAGACTATTCACAAGGAGGTGTGGTGGAGGCGCTGGGTGATCTGTATTGAAATCCGAGTCACTTTTTAGATTTTCAATAAATAAATATCTTCACGCAATTCGCAATACAGGGGTAGACAGAGGTCTAGTCTAGACATTTAAGTCTCTTTGACCCACCTTCCACCGAAAATAATTTCGGGAAAACGTAAAAGGTGGTGAACCCGTCACCGTCTTTATGTTTTTTTTATAGAAAAGGCCGGCAAACGAGCAGGCGGCTCACATGACGGTAAGTGCTTAACGCCGCCCATGAACACCCGCAATACCAGAGGTATAGCAGATGCGTTTCCGGCCTTAGAGTCCCCCCAAATTGGGGGAGAGGGGTGTGTAGGTCTAGTCTAGACATTTAAGTCTCTTTGACCCACCTTCCACCGAAAATAATTTCGGGAAAACGTGACAGGTGGTGAGCCCGTCGCCGCCTTTATGTCCAAGCCAACGATGTAATTCGTACACAAGTTTTTATAAAACCCATACGAGCCTTCTACCTAGGGATTGACCTCTGGTCTTTTTACTCGAAATTCCGACCACCCAGCCACTCGGTTATCGTGACATTGTTTTATTTAACTTTTATTATAAACAAGAAACCCTTAAAATTTATCTGTAATTTGATGTTTTACAGACGGTAACTATACCGTCTCCAGACGCTGAAAGCGTCACTAGACGCTGTTGTCGATACTTTTTTTGAGTTAAATTGATTTTCCATCATAAAACATGTACTTGACTACGAAATTTTATGAAACAAGCAGCACAACGTCTGATGTGGTAAGCTTTATTATTATATGTAACTATGATAATATTTTAAGCGAATAATCAATACTATTCTTCCGACTTTGTCTAAAGTCCTCGAGAATGTAGTGCATAAGCAACTTTCTCAATATCTTACTTTGCACGGCCTATTGAATCCATTTCAATCCGGTTTTCGTCCTGGCCACAGTACAGTCAGTGCCTTAACTAAGGTATCTGATGATATTCGCTGGGCCATGGACAACAAATCCCTCACTATTTTAATATTTTTGGATTTTAGAGTCACGATAGCCGAGTGGTTGGGTGGTCGGAATTTCGAGTCAATAGACCCGAATTCGATCCCCAGTTGGTAGGCTCGTACCAATGGGTTTTTCAAAAACTTATGTACGAATATCGTTGGCTTGGACATAAAGACGGCGACGGGCTCACCTACTGTCACGTTGTCCCGAAAATATCTTTGCTGGAAGATGGGTCGAAGGGACTTAATTGTCTAGACTCGACCTCTGTCTACCCCTGTATTGGGAAGTGCGTGAAAATATTTTTGTTTTTTGGATTTTAGCAGTGCATTTAACTTAGTTGATTATGACATACTTCTTGGTATACTTTCTTCCTTAAACATCTCAACCTCAGCAATTGCTTGGTTCGACTCATACCTTAGAGAGCGCTCGCAGTGTGTTCGCCATGAGGAGGAGCTCTCTGAATGGTGTGATATCACTGCGGGTGTTCCCCAGGGTGGTGTTCTTTCTCCACTTCACTTCTCTGTTTTTATTAACTCTCTCACTACTGTTATCTCCTCTCACTTTCATCTCTACGCTAATGACCTTCAACTATATCATCACTTCACACTTGATAATTTAGAGGAAGCTATTTACCTGCTTAATCAGGACTTCAATAAAATCAGCTGCTGGGCTGAATCCTTTGGTCTTCTTGTTAACCCTGATAAATCTCAGGTTCGATTGGCAGGTCTTATATGCTTAAACTATTAGACCATACGAAACTCCCTGCAGTAACTTATAATAGCATTGAAATTCCATATACAGAGTCGGCTAAAACTTGGGAGTTATCTTTGATACAAATATGTCTTGGGTGAAACATGTTGCCATGGTTAGCAAGAAAGTTACACATGCTTTCCACTCCATAAAACGCCTCCAAAAATTTTTACCTCTTGAAGCTAAAATAACTTTAGCCCAAACTCTTCTCCTTCCTCATATAGACTATGCAGATATTTGTTTTCTAGACGCTACGGAAGAATCATTGAACAAACTCGAACGTCTTCAAAACTTATATATACGCTTTGTTTTTGGTCTCCGTAAGTTTGACCACGTCTCTGAGTTTCGATTAAAGTTGAATTGGCTACCTATCCGAAAACGACGCGACCTACATGTGCTATCCTTTCTTTATTTCCTACTTTTTAACCCTCACGCTCCTCCCTATCTTGGTGAACGTTTTAAATTTCTTGAACCTCGTGTAGTCCCATGCCGGACCATAAAATCACTACTCCTTAAGACACCCTCTCATTCTTCTAGTAGATATTCTGAATCCTTTACTGTAAAGGCGGTTAAGTTGTGGAACTCTCTCCCACATGATATTCGTGCTAGTCCATCTCTAGACAATTTTCGACAAAGAGTAACGAAGCACTTTTTAGAATTATAATTATTTTATATATATTTGTGTGATGAAATCGTTTAGTGTACGTGTTTATGTATATGTATGTATGTATATGTATGTATGGTATGTATGTATTTGTATATGTGTATGTAGGAGAATGTATAAGAATATGTTTATCTTATTATTTTTTAGTATACTTAATTTCGAGTACACAGTTACCCACTTGCATAAGTGGTAAGCTATATTTTCTCCTTCATCAAAGGTTTGCTGAAAGAGAACTCTTGTTAGGGTTAAGCTCGCCTTTGTACATTTTTATTACATAAATTTTACTGTATATTTCTTTTAATGTGTACAATAAAGAATAAATAAATAAATAAATGCAGAAAGAAAATAAAGCGGTTGCACGTCAATAAAAATTTACGAACGCAAACCGCATGAAACAAACATGTCACAATTTAATTAAAAATTCCGAATGTTTTGTATTATGTAAAATTTGTAAAATTGAGACCAACAAAATTTTTAAACAAAAGCGAATTTTTGTGTTAAAGTATGTAACCATAAGCGTCGCGTGGTATCGACGTCTACATCCCCTGTACCAATGACGTTACTTCGTTAGCAATTATTCGCCTAAGACTGCGTCCAGATCTGGCGAAAGCGCGCCCGCGCGCCGCTCGCGAGGTGCTGGCATGCTGCTCGCGTGCTGCACGGCTGCCTATATAAACATTCATGAGTACAAACATATTCATCAAACAAATGTTTGCTCCTAGCGAGACCGAACCCTCAACCAGCTATCACCAACTAGGCTATCGGGTGGATAGTACATGTAGATATTACGACACCCACGGGAAGAAAGAGAGTGGCAATATCACACCTTTACCACACGGTCAAGTACTACATACGTTATTAAAACTTTGAACAAGTGTGATATTTTTTTAATTTTACTAATAGTTACTGATCTGAATTTGAGTCAAGATACCCAAGTTCGATCCCAAAGTGGTAGACTTGTATCAATGTTGTTTTTAAACTTCTGTACGATTTAGTTTCAGGATAGAAACGTAGAAGTCTTTAATTCATTTTATTTGATAATGTGAAGTGGGAATTAAAACTCTAAAATTATATAGTTTAAGGCGCACTATGCATCGCGATAGAGACCTACGCACTGTGGTTGTTCAATAGAGGTCGTAAATCGTGTTATAAAAGTAGAGCTTACAAGATCTCTTGACAATGTAGCTAGGTTTAAGTTATTTTATTATTCTCATTTTATCTCGTGACAAAACTCTCTTCCTCTTTTTCTTTCTCATATAATAATAGTATTTCCTAGTGGTCATGGCATAAAAAATACCAACAGATGTCAGGATAACCATCTCAAAAACTATCAGACCAAGATTAAGCGCTCCGACGACGGGCAGCAACTGTAAACTGCAACTGAAGTAGGCACTCCTGTATGGGAGAGTTTCCTACAGTAAACTTTTACAGGCCGATATTTATGCATCTAACAATAGTGTGGGTCGCTGGATAGAATAAAATACAGAAGTAAGTTTTTAAATGTTCTATATTAATAAAAAGGTGTGACCATAGCTCACAAATTTTAAGACTTTTTCTCTTGTCGGTGAAGAAATCTCCAATCGAAACATATCTTTTATTATTTTTCTGACCGGCAAGTTTTCTCACGATGCTTAACTTCACCACCGTGCTCATGTTAATCAGTGTTTTTCTATTGTGTAACATTTTTGAGACGCAGCAGCAGCCGCACAAAATACTAAAGTTTCGTGGAGTTGTGCCATAGTTTTTATAGAGAAGAAAATCTTTATTAGCATTATTAATATTATAAACATACATACACATTAAGAATTTTACATCAAAAATGTTTTGATATAAAGAATAGGGATACCAGCAATGCCAATAACATTACTAGTATTCCTGTTAACTACTCCAACTAAGTCGAAACACTTGTGTCTGGAGTGGTTCACGATAGTAGTCGAACCTCGGGCCTGAAAATCCCCGGAACACCCAGACCTGAGGCAATGTAGAAAGACTAGGTTTCTACATTTACCTCGAGTTCGAATCACTTGGAGCGCACAGCGCATTGGTGATTGCAGTACCAGACACTTTCCACCTTAGACGCTCCTGTCCGTCACCGGTCTGCTGAGTTTTGATGCGGTATTTTTAGAGACAGTTGTTCACCGTCATCTGTCTGTAGCCTTGTATGGAATCGATATTCTTCCATTGTGACCATACAGCAAGTATTCTACATATTTTTTTTATCTTGTATTCTTTTTTATTATTACTCTATTTATAAATTATTAAATATCTTCACGCAAACTCCCCGCTGGGATAGCGGAGGGCACAGATTGAAGATCGTGAATCCTTATATACCTCTTTAGCTTCTTTTAAATTCACTATTTTCTTCATACATGCACGTAGACATGGTATCCGAGTACTCTTGGTACATAGTATTCGTACTATATCATTATATTAGATTATATGTTGACATTATCCTTTATTACAGGGCTGTTCATGTTATCGCGTCGTGTTATAATATAACATAATAAATACATACATAGGTAGGGCAACATAGCTTACATTGCTCAGATCCCAAAATAAATAGCTACAGCACTTGTGTTTTGGAACCAGAAAAACGAAGGTACAATAGGCACCCCGAATTTTGTAGAGAAAGTGGTTTTCTATTCGTATATTGACAAGTTCGGGGATCGAAGCCCGGATCACAGAGCTGGCGATATCATGCGGTGTGGGCGCCACTTGTCCATTGGGATCTATAAAAATAATATATAGATATGGATTTACAAAAAGGCAAAGTAATTACTTTGATAAACTGTGATAGCCGAGTGGTTGGGCGATCGTAATTCGATTCAAGACACTGAAGAACGATTCCCAGGAAGGTGGATGTGACAGGTGGTGAGATAGGCTCACCACCTGTGTTAGTATCCAAACCAACGGTGAAATATCCTTACATGGATACGTATTCAAAACACTTAAAAATTCGTTATACATTTACATTTTTTTTGGATACATTTTTACGTTCGTACATATTTACATACTGGTATACATATCCGTTAATTTCGAAATATAATCATAAAGAGCAAGTAATGCGAAATGAATGCTTTATTATCATATTTACATGGTAACTTTCGTGCTAGAGCAGATTTTATTACCTCTACAGAAATAAAAAAGTTTATCTATGTACATATCTCTGAAAGTGGTTGGATATATTGTGAGCTTGGAAATATCGTGAGATTGGATACTAAGACTTCGAAAAGTAGACCAGCTGTCGCATTGCCCCAAAGAAACTCCGAAAATGGATCGAAAAGACAACTATTTCTAGACCTCTGACTACCACAGTATTGGAAAATGTGTGAAAATACATAGTATAGTTTTGAAATGCCCAAAACTTTGCTTGTGCTATTTTCTATGACAATAACGGCCATAACATAGCATACATTTATTTAATCTGGATAATACAAAAAAAAAAGGGAATAACTTCTCAAATAAATTATCCACTTATTTATACAATGTAAAACACTGTCGCTGCTCGACGTACTGCGAATCCTAATTTACATGAACAGGACTAAAGTGATCCCTTGGCTCGAATCCTGAGAGAGATCATGTTTTAAAATTAATACTATTTAAAAATATTATTTAAAAAACAATGTAATTTTTCCATCCACATAAACAAACATCTACATACCTATGAATGCTATATATGTCGCTACCTTGGCCACTAATACAAACTGATAGTACATAAAAAAAGGAACGTTTAGATGTATTGCGTTAAAGTATTAATGGTATTAAAGGACTCACGGGAAACTGAACTTGATTAATGAGTAACTAAAGGTTGAGTGAGTAACTAAAGGTTGTCTTCGGTTAATAGATCCTCTGTCCGGCGAAATGATATTAATTCGCAAAGGTTAAAAGCAAAAACGGCCTTTTAATAGAAATACATTTGTTCCCATTGCCTTATTTTCGTTGAAAGCCAACAAAAATAAAAAAATATCACAGCCGGGTTTAAGAAAGGTTTTTATCTAAAAAAAAAAACCTTAAATACTACCCGACAGCCTAGTTGCCCAGTAGCATAGACAGTAACACTACCACCGAAGCTTAAGGTTGAGGGCATTTGTGTAATGAATATGAACGATTGTACTCGAGTCATGGATGTTAAAATATCTTCACGCCATTCCAATACTGGGGTAGATAGGGGTCTAAACTATTAACTTTTTTAGACCTACCTTTCACCGAATTAGTTTATTGGTACAACGTGACAGGTAGAGAGCAATATTTATGAAAATACATGAGAGAGTAATATTTATACAAATACAAAATAAATAGAAAAAAAGATGTATGTGCGATTTACACACGTTAGAAGTGAAACTACAGTAAATCGACAAAAGAATAAGATAAATATATCTAACAATGGTAGAATGATAACAAAGTTTTTTTATAACATGGTATGTATGTTTGTGTCTCATTCTTTTGTATTTGTGTCTCTTACCTGTCGTTTTGCCGTTGCATCCGATTTGAAATCACAACGATTCTAAAGAAGTTTCACTTCAAAATAAAATAAAAATACAAATTTTTACTAGCTTTACACGTTTATCTATAATAACTGCCTTCATAAATTAGTTTAGTTAAATTATTTTATATTATTTAAGATGGCGAGATACATTGAGACGGCGATAGGTTCACGAACTGTCACGTGGCCCCATATAAGCTTCAGTGAAAACTGGGTCGGGATTGTCTAGACCTCTGTCTACTCCGGTATGGGAAATAATCTTATATGAAAAAAAAACGTTAAAAGCGTAATCATGTAACAGTAAAATTTACAGAAAATTAAATAAAGAATATAAATTAAAATTTCTGTGTACCTATCATCGATATACTATCTTCTAAATAAACATCTATATATAAAATATATAGAAAATAATAAGATTAGTTTTATTGTAGGCTTAACCATAAGTAAAATGATACGTAAGCTGATTGTAACCCCCATTCACAATAATCTACCAGCCGTAAATCTGAGACATCTTATAAAGACCTCTTCATTGTCCAATAAATAACTTCGTACGGGATACAGTGACTAAGAACGTCGTCGTACATAAATGTGATAAGTACCCTTGCGTAATTCTGTTTGCTTTAGTTGCAATTATGTTTGGAGAGTTTTTTCTTGGAAGTTAACATTTATTTGAATACGACAGGATTAGCTTTTTAATAAAAGTATTTTTATATTCAATCAAATTCTCGTACTGGAAAAGGGAGAGGCTAGACCATGACGTCTTTTTGAGTTACACTTTCATCGAAGCCTATTTAGGTTCACGTGTCAGGTAGCTAGCCAATCACTGTCTATATGTCTAACCTTATTGTACAGTAATACTTACATATATATTATTTGCAGAGATAAATATTCATGTTTTGTATAATAATGTTTTCTTCAAAAAACGGAAGTTCTGCTATAAAAACATAAAATAAACATTAATGAAATACAAAACTTTAATAAAAATCTCTTGAATAAATATTGGAGACGGGCTCACCACCTGTCACGTTGTCCCGAAAATATCTTCGGTGGAAGGTGGGTCAAAGGGACTTAATTGTCTAGACTTGACCTCTGTCTACCCCTGTATTGGGAATTGCGTGAAGATATTTTATATTTTATTTTACAAAAAATAAGAAAATTAAATATAGTAATAATGTCACAGTAGCGGTATATGCATTAAATAAATTTATTAAAATTGTATTAAATTATTAACATAGTATAATAATACTTCGGAACAGTGAAATTATTAAATCTTTGCATATACAAAAAAAAATATTTTAGTAAACTTTATTTTTATTGGCGACCAGATGCACTTCATTCACGACTTATTTTCTAAATAAAAATTAATTGATTAACAACGCTATCAGAGGAATGAAATAATTTTTTTTATGATACAATTTACAGCGCCCTGTCTTTCTTAATTTACCTTAAAATAGCCGTAGAATACTTATGCAAACAATTGAAATTAGATTAAAATACTGTCAAGAACGAAATATATTTAATAATATATTTAATTTGAGAACTACAATTTAGTTGCAATGGAATTGAATTGATTTTTAAACCTTCATGGTTCGTTTACAACACAGTCGGTCTCAGTAAAATGTTGTAGTATTTTCTCAAACATAATAAGCATACGACTCGATAGTCTTGTTGCTAGTGAATCTGCCTAATGGTCGAACCCTAGCGTTGGTTCGAATCTGGCTAGGAGTAAACATTTCTTTGATGAATATAAATGTTTGTACTGTAGTTATTGTTTTCGTTTTATGTAGTAAGTATCTATACTTACAGAGATATATACATAGGAATATGTACATGTAAGTATTTTGTGTGTGCTTGGATACTGAGACAGCGGCATGCTCACCGCCAATCGCGTTAACCCAAATAAACTCCGAATTTGGATCGAAATGACTAAATTGTCTAGACCTATGACATATACATAGTTTTGAAATCCATAAGCTTTGCTTGTGCTATCTTCTATGATGACCGGAATAATATAGCAGATATTCATTTAATGACAATAAAGTTAATAGTCGCTGCTCGACGTGCTGTGAATCACAATTAACATAAACAGGACTATAATGATCCTTTGTCTCGAAGGCAGGGAAAGCTCACGATGTTCTAAAATGTTAATAGTAAAAATACCATTTACAAAAAAAATATTTTGTTAGTTATCTTAGACATTAAGTCAGCGATAGGCTCACCACCTGTAACGTTGTCCCAAAGAAGCTTTGGTGCCAGTGAGTTAAAGGCTTATTTGCGTTTACCTCTGCTTAATCCATCAGGTTGTCAACTATTTGTGCGATCTGTGTGTAATTTCATTTAAATTGGTGCAGCAGTTTTTGCGTGATTGATTGATAAACTTCCTGAAAATGCGAACACACAAACATTCACATTTTTAATATTGAAACGATATTAATACAAATACACTTTTCATTTGAAAACTAAAACTACGTGAACTTACAAAAACAAGTTTTCGCAAAGCGGCCGTTAATACGTCCGTAGACTATGAATCCTGTCGTCCCTCGAAATAACCGGAATGATTGTAATCTACTAACCGTAAATCTGAGACACCTCATAAAAGCCACGTACCTTTCTAATAAATAACCCCAGTTATACTACAGTATTAAATAAATAGCACTTACATAAAACTGCGGTAGTCGATATGAAAACATTTTACATATCTTACTTACTTACTTGCTTATTTAAATACCTGTAAAAATACAGTCGAGGATTTTGCCGCAAAATTGTAGCATAAAGGAGAGTTAGCAGTTATCGCTGCGCTTGGCAAGCGGATTGACGATCGCTGTACCAGATATCTCGTAATTTGGAATCTGTTAACTTTAAGGAGATGATCGCCATGTTTCGGTAGCGTGTAGTATTTGGAATCCTTTTCCATTAGTTGCTTCTTACGACACACACGGGAATAAAGGTGGTATATTCGTGCGCCGATATCATACGACAATATTTATTAATATTTCCTATGTACTAATATTATTTCATCGTCACTTTTAATGGTGGGGTAACCAAAGAGAATAAAAGATCGCCAATAATCACAACGCAATATTTGTAGGTAAGACATATACTTTATACTGGCGATTGACGGTTGCAACTTGGCAGAACACCATATTCACACCATTGACTTAAGACATATATTTGAAACTAACATACGTTCTGATTAATATTAGGCTAGTTCCAACAAGTTTTTCCACTATATTGTTTCTAAGGTTCCTATACGCCCTAGGAAAATTTAGGAACTGGACCTCCAGTATGCCCTACCTGCTATCATAATCGAGAACTACAATTTAGTTGCAATGGAATTGAATTGATTTTAAACCTTCATGGTTCGTTTACAACACAGTCGGTCTCAGTAAAATGTTGTAATATTTTCTCAAACATAATAAGCATACGACTCGATAGTCTTGTTGCTAGTGAATCTGCCTAGTGGTCGAACCCTAGCGTTGGTTCGAATCTGGCTAGGAGTAAACATTTCTTTGATGAATATAAATGTTTGTACTTTAGTTATTGTTTACGTTTTATGTAGTAAGTATCTATACTTACAGAGATATATACATAGGAATATGTACATGTAAGTATTTTGTGTGTGCTTGGATACTGAGACAGCGGCATGCTCACCGCCAATCGCGTTACCTCAAATAAACTCCGAATTTGGATCGAAATGACTAAATTGTCTAGACCTATGACATATACATAGTTTTGAAATCCATAAGCTTTGCTTGTGCTATCTTCTATAATGATGACCGGAATAATATAGCAGATATTCATTTAATGACAATAAAGTTAATAGTCGCTGCTCGACGTGCTGTGAATCCCAATTAACATAAACAGGACTATAATGATCCTTTGTCTCGAAGGCAAAGCTCACGATGTTCTAAAATGTTAATAGTAAAAATACCATTTACAAAAAAAATATTTTGTTAGTTATCTTAGACATTAAGTCAGCGATAGGCTCACCACCTGTAACGTTGTCCCAAAGAAGCTTTGGTGCCAGTGAGTCAAAGGCTTATTTGCATTTACCTCTGCTTAATCCATCAGGTTGTCAACTATTTGTGCGATCTGTGTGTAATTTCATTTAAATTGGTGCAGCAGTTTTTGCGTGATTGATTGATAAACTTCCTGAAAATGCGAACACACAAACATTCACATTTTTAATATTGAAACGATATTAATACAAATACACTTTTCATTTGAAAACTAAAACTACGTGAACTTACAAAAACAAGTTTTCGCAAAGCGGCCGTTAATACGTCCGTAGACTATGAGTCCTGTCGTCCCTCGAAATAACCGGAATGATTGTAATCTACTAACCGTAAATCTGAGACACCTCATAAAAGCCACGTACCTTTCTAATAAATAACCCCAGTTATACTACAGTATTAAATAAATAGCACTTACATAAATTGCGGTAGTCGATATGAAAACATTTTACATATCTTACTTACTTACTTGCTTATTTAAATACCTGTAAAAATACAGTCGAGGATTTTGCCGCAAAATTGTAGCATAAAGGAGAGTTAGCAGTTATCGCTGCGCTTGGCAAGCGGATTGACGATCGCTGTACCAGATATCTCGTAATTTGGAATCTGTTACCTTTAAGGAGATGATCGCCATGTTTCGGTAGCGTGTAGTATTTGGAATCCTTTTCCATTAGTTGCTTCTTACGACACACACGGGAATAAAGGTGGTATATTCGTGCGCCGATATCATACGACAATATTTATTAATATTTTTATGTAATAATATTGTTTCATCGTCACTTTTAATGGTGGGGTAACCAAAGAGAATAAAAGATCGCCAATAATCACAACGCAATATTTATAGGTAAGACATATACTTTATACTGGCGATTGACGGTTGCAACTTGGCAGAACACCATATTCACACCATTGACTTAAGACATATATTTGAAACTAACATACGTTCTGATTAATATTATGCTAGTTCCAACAAGTTTTTCCACTATATTGTTTCTAAGGTTCCTATACGCCCTAGGAAAATTTAGGAACTGGACCTCCAGTATGCCCTACCTGCTATCATAATCGCGCGCGTGCATTAGCTATGCAATGAAGCATATATTTCTCTCGGATAATTTTGTTACAATACGTAAACTAAGTTGCAGGATAACTCGAGTAATTAATATAAGACTGAACCCCATGAAACCGTCATCGGTTTTTTTAAATAATATGTATGAAAACGACGTGTTAACCGAATCGGTAGTAAACTGATAATAAAAGAACTGAAAGATATGGGTGGCGGGTTCGAACCTTATGAGGTGCAAATTACAAAAATATTTATTATAAAATTAAAGAGAAAAAATGTTTTAAAAATTTCAACCGACACGGACGGGATTGAAACCAGCAACCTTTGCCGAACCGTGGCAAGGCTCTTACCTCTGATCCACCGTGTCTAACACGCATCAGTTGAAATGTTAAATCTCTATTCTGTTTCTTTATTTATGCCTATATTAGGCATTAGCGCCATCTACTATCACTTTTGAAAATGACAGCTTGACATTCCTGACTTTTCAGTCAAGAAATATCAATAAGATAAAGCCAAATAATTTATTACGCAATTTTTGAAGGATTTTAAAACATTATTTAAAATTTTCAACTGACACGGGCAGGATTCAAACCGGCGACCTTTGAATTTGCTTTAAAATCAATAACAAAATACGTAATGAATATTTATACTCGAGTCTCGTTTACATTTTTATATAAATATGTATACATGAAATTATAATATTTATATGTACATTGTACGGATAGCTTGGACACTAAGGCGGCGATAGTTTACATCCCAAATAAACTTTTGGTGAAAAGTGGGTTGAAAAGACGTCATTGTACAAACCTTCGCCTACCCCAGTATGTGACGTACGTGTGAAGATAAAGAAAACCTGTGAGATTCAGAAAATTTCAATTATAAGTTTAAGTAAAGTGACGACATGAAAGCACCCAGCTATTGGATGTCGCTCATTTTGAGACGAAGAGCCAATTATAAACTTTCATATCTGTTAAATTAATAAATTAAATTACAATTGACTCAAAGCAATTGAAATTTTCTTGTGAAAGCTGTCATGTGTTTTCATATCATCAATTATCATGTTGACAAAAAATGAGAATTCTTCAGACAGAAGTTTATTTGTAAATCTTAAATCTATCGAGCATAACAAAAAACTTAAACGTTTTAAAAACTATATTTTAAAGCTGATCATAATGATTCTAATAATATCAACTGACTAGCATTTATAACAGGCCATCTCATAGCCATAACACAATATTCTTAAACATTGCTTAAGAACGCTTTATTAAAATTTGAGAAAGTGAGTGTGGAAGAGAAACTAGAAAGTAGATAAATTATAGATTAATAGACATGGATAGCATCAAATACATTTCTCCAATCACAGAGTAAACAGATAAAGCAATTGTGTCATGGAACCACAAATGACGATGGCGCCACAAACACCCAAAAGTACCATGCTTACATTAAGCATCCTGCGGTGCCCCGTCTATGCGACGAGACTGGCAATTTTTGCGTTTCAAAGCTAGTGACCACTTTTTACCTTTACGCATTTTCTCTGAACTAGGATAGACAGATCAGGATATTCATAATATCGAAGCCAAAGGCGAATCTAACAAGAATATCGTTGTTCCAATTTATTGCTGGATGATAAAAACAAAGATATCATGTCTGGCGCATTCCTTGAAATATAACATTGTTCTACCAACGTGTCACCGTGAAGATTCTGTATGGGTAATCGGTGCTCATCGCCCAGCCTCCGCAAACGTCTCATTTTAAGCGTAAAGATGATGCTGGCCACCTCTGCGGTTTTTAATACCACCTCGGTGGTAACAACGTCTCACCATTTTATGTCAAGTAAATGATGGAGACAGCGAAGGCGTGAAGGTGAAGATGACTTGAGTTCGTTCCCCAAGTGGTAGCCTAGTACCAATGTTTTTTTTTTTTTCACTTTTTCAAAAACGTTTTCAAACACGTTTTTCAAATCTTATGTACGATTTATATTGTTGAACATAAAGAGGGCGATAGGCTCGCCACCTGTCACATTATCCCAGAAAATGTCTACGGTGGAAGGTGGGTCGAAAGGACTGAATTGTCCAGACCTCTGTCTTCCCCAGTGTTTAGAATAGCGGGAGGATATTTTTATATGCATATATGTGTGACTAAATAAATATTTAAACAGATAAAATATTTATCATATAGTTATAAACTACTTTTATAAAAAAGTGCCTTCATTTAAGCTTCATTAAATGTTCATAGAAGTTGTATTTCACAAAACTACTCTTGAAAATTATTACGAGCTCGTGATCTTACAATTTCGTTGAAAAACGAGTTAACACACAATTACACTAAGACATAAATCTGGTAAAAGTTAACTAAGGAAAGCTGCATTTTTACATGCGTATATTACATACACAAGTAGGCTTATACATAACTGTTTTGTACATAATTGTTTACTATCCAGAACTTTTCTCTAGAACAAGAAGTATTTTTCCAAATAAAATATGTGTTTTGTTTATTGATTTGATTATAAATAATGTCCAGAGGGTGGATCCACCAGATTATCTGTCCGATAACTGGTTGGAGCCACTACGGGTACGCGACCCCGGACCGCTCTAGCTTCCAGTGTCACACACCTCTCTGTCTCCGTGGCACTGTTATCCCACCCATCCCCTCCCAATTCCCTCCTATACCCAATCTATCCTTCTTCAAACCAAGAATTCCCAAGGAGGGTTGGTGT
The DNA here is from genome assembly GCA_029286605.1 of Sericinus montela. Classification (NCBI taxonomy): domain Eukaryota; kingdom Metazoa; phylum Arthropoda; class Insecta; order Lepidoptera; family Papilionidae; genus Sericinus; species Sericinus montela. The sequence continues at coordinate 3,717,855 of JAGSMR010000024.1, forward strand.
CAGGCAGGCGGCCGATCGGAAAACATTGCTAAATACTGCACAACATGAGTACAACAGGAGATAGAATATGCGACAATGCTAGGGCGTAGGCGACCCCGCAGGCGACGCGCAAGCGCAGCACCCGGCGGCTGTGAGAAATGGACGAGGGTTGCTGCACCAAGGACGGGGGCAGCGTAAGAAGCTAGTCCGGGAAGTAAGACTGAGGATGGCAAGTTGGAATATAGGTACAATGACTGGAAGAGGAAGAGAGTTAGTGGATGTTTTTGAAAGGAGGCGTATAAACGTTGCGTGTTTGCAGGAGACGAAGTGGAAGGGACAGAAAGCAAGAGAAATCGGGGCGGGTTATAAATTCTATTATTGTGGAAGTGATGGAAAAAGAAATGGAGTGGGTGTAGTATTAGATAAAGAACTTAAGAATAAGGTGATGGATGTAAAGAGAGTGAATGATAGAGTTATTGTAGTTAAGTTGTTGATTGAAAATTTGGTTTTTAATATAGTGAGTGTGTATGCACCGCAGAACGGTTGTGACGATAGTTAGAAAGAAAAATTTTGGGAGGATTTTGATGCTGTAATTACGGCGATTCCAGAATATGAGGATATATATATATATAGGAGGGGATTTTAATGGTCATGTGGGAAGAACAAGTGACGGATATGAAAGAGTACATGGGGGTTATAGCTACGGAGTCAGGAACCAACAGGGGGAAACTCTACTGGAAGCAGATTTGGCCTTTGACTTAGCCGTAGTAAACACCTGGTATCAAAAGAGAGATCAACATCTGATCTCAATCCGTAGTGGCCAGCACTCTACACAAATAGATTACTTTCTTATGAAAAGGAGCAAAATTAACTCGGCCAAAGACTGCAAAATAATTCCCAGTGAGAGCCTAGTTTCCCAGCATAGGTTGTTGATTCTAGACTTGAGTCTTAAAGTAAAATGTATGCAAAAGAACTCTAAACCCCCACCCAGAACGAAATGGAACAAACTAAGTGACAGAGAGTTAGCCGAAGAGTTTCGGAAAAGAGTAGTAGATAAGATTGTAGAAATGGGTGATATGGCAGAGATTAGAGTGAATAATTGCTGGAATGAGATGGCGATATGTGTAAGGAACGTAGGAAGGGATGTTTTTGGAGAAACGAAGGGGAAAGGGAAGATTGATAAGGACACATGGTGGTGGAATGAAGAGGTGCGGAAAATTTTGAAAGAAAAGAAGGATGCTTTTAAGGAATGGAAAAGTTTGAAAGAGGGAAATGAGAGAGATCAAGAAAACAAAAGGTCTGCCTATCAAGTTATTAAGAAGGCGAAGAAAGTAGTTGCAATCGCAAGGGCTAAGGTACAGGAAAAGCTGTACGATTTCCTGGAAACTCCACAAGGCCAAAAAGATCTGTATAGAATATCTAGAGAGCGAGAAAGGAATTCAAGAGATGTGAATCACATGATATGTATGAAAGACGAAATGGAGAGGATTTTGACGGAAAATGAGAGCATAAAAGAACGTTGGAAGAGCTATTTTAGCAAACTTTTGAATGAGGAAAATCAGTGGAATGGAGTACTAGAAGATGCTAGGAGTAAAATGGGCATGGTTAAAGAGCTGACTGAAGACGAAGTTAGGGTGGCAGTACAGAGTATGAAAAATGGAAAAGCAGTAGGGCCAGATGGTATACCAGTAGAAGCATGGAAGTATCTGAAAGCAGATGGATGGAAGTGGCTGACTTTGTTCTTCAATAAGTTATGTCAAGAAGAGGTGATCCCCGATGAATGGTGCAACAGTTCACTGGTGCCCGTTTTTAAAAAGAAGGGTGATGTACAAGATCGCAACAGCTATCGGGGAATAAAGCTCATATCACACAGCATGAAGATATGGGAAAAAGTGATAGCAAAACGAATGAGAGAGGAGACTGAGGTAACACAGAACCAATTCGGGTTTATGCCGGGCCGGGGAACAACGGATGCCATATTTGCACTTCGGCAACTGATTGAAAAATACAGGCTTGTGCAAAAGAACTTGCATATGGTATTCGTGGACCTGGAGAAGGCATACGATCGGGTACCTCGTAAGGTTCTGTGGTGGTGTATGAGGGAGAAAGGGCTGCCAGAGAAGTATGTACGGCTTGTTGAGGCAATGTATAAAAGAGCCAATACTTGCGTCCGGTCTGAGGCTGGAATCACAGACAAGGTCAATGTGTCTGTAGGTTTACACCAGGGTTCGGCTTTAAGTCCTTATTTGTTCCTTCTGATTATGGATGCTCTGTCATCGAACATACAGGAGGAAGCACCCTGGTGTATGCTATTTGCTGATGACATTGTGCTTGTCGGAGAAAATGCACTTGAGGCACAGAGCAAGCTGGGAAAATGGCAAGAAAAACTGGAAAGTGTCGGATTAAAAATAAGCAGAACCAAAACCTAAACATCCAGTTTTTCTCATTTTGCCTTGAATGGTGTTCTCCTACCAGTCTGCTCCGAATTCCGTTACCTTGGGTCAGTGATCCAAAATGATGGCAATGTCGACCGGGACGTAAAGAATAGAATAAATGCGGGATGGATGAAATGGCGACAGGTCTCGGGAGTAACTTGCGATCCACGCATGCCTCTTAAACTTAAGGGCAAAGTTTACAGAACGATCGTGAGACCTGTCGTATTGTACGGATCAGAGTGCTGGGCAACGAAAGTGACGGATGAAAGAAGAGTGCATGCTGCAGAGATGAGAATGTTGAGATGGATGTGTGGAGTGACTAGAAAAGATCGCATAAAGAATGAGTATATAAGGGGAAGTTTGAAAGTAGCACCAGTGACAGAGAAAATGAAGAGTGGTAGGTTAGCATGGTTCGGGCATGTAATGAGGAGGGAAGAATGTAATATAGGCAAAAGAATGTTGGAGATGAGTGTGGATGGACGAAGAGCTATGGGGAGACCAAAAAAACGATGGATGGATTGTGTGAAAGAAGACATGAGAAAGGAAGGAGTAAGTATTGACATGACGGGAAATAGAGGAGAGTGGAAGAAGAAGACATGTTGTGCCGACCCCATATAGCATGGGATAAGGGCAGGAAGAAGAAGAAGAAGAAGGTTTGATTATAAATAATACGATGGATAGGGACAACATCACATACATTGCTTCGATCCTAATGTGAGTAACTAAAGCAATTGTGTTATGGAAACGAAAATAACAAAGATGCCATCAACACCTAGACCAGAGACAATACAGAAAAATGCGGTTTTCTAGGTCTACAGTCACGATAGCCGAGTGTTTGGGTGGTCGGTATTTCGAGTCGAGAGACCCGAGTTCGATCCCCAGGTGGCAGGCTCGTACCAATGGGTTTTTCAAAAAAGTTATGTACGAATTACATTGTTGGCTTGGACATAAAGGCGGCGACGGGCTCACCACCTGTCACGTTGTCCCGAAAATATCTTCGGCGGAAGGTGGGTCGAAGGGACTTAATTGTCTAGACTAGACCTCTGTCTACCCCTGTATTGGGAATTGCGTGAAGATATTTATATTTTTTTATAAAAACCCCTTTTAAAGTATTCACCACCTACACACCTTTCACGCTATACAAACGACGGCAACTGACTTAAGAGAATTCAATGTAAAAATAAATATATTCTTCCGAAATAAAATAATATGTACGGCACGAGACTTCGCAATTTGTATTACCTGTAATTTTGAATGATCTCCCAAATAAATTGCAGCATACTATTGTAGATTTGGTGAAAAGATTGTAGGTTTGTTTTATTTAATTATGGCTTCGTTTTATTTTATTTTCTGACGACTTTGCAACGCAGATAAAAGTTTGAGTATTGTAGTGGCTCTATTTTTTTGACAATGTGAAAAAAAAGGTTATCAATGTTTACATTTTTAGTCATGATAGCCGAATGGTTGAATGGTCGGAATTTTGAGCCAAGAGACCCGAGTTCGATCCCCAGATGGCAGGCTTGTACCAATGGTTTTTTTTTTTCAAAAACTTATGTCCGAATTTATTATTACTTTTTTTACATTTTTACGCGCGCATTAGTAATTTGGAATGCCAGCCAAACCTGTTTCTTTAAGAGTTAATATTTATTCTTTAGCTTCCACAAGATTCATGCGTTCCTTCATAAATAATTTAATTTCTTCTAAACTATCTATCAAGGCTCAGACTCCCGGCACAAGTGCATTTCATAGGTGTACCCGACCTACTTACTTACTTACCTACCCACTTACCCAATACCCGACCTACTTAAGTAAAGATAAGCTTTATTTTTGTTTCTCAACTACCTAGGACTGGCGGAAGTAAATCAATTTCGAGTCAAGAGGCACATTCCTTATTCTCTAAATTATCAAAATAAAATATGGAAAGTGTCAACGTGCGTTTTAAAATGTATTGTTATCTATTAAATGTCATCACTGTAGCTAAGATAAGCACTATAGTTGTTAGACGAAATTCCAGAGAAACACGAGTTTGATCCCCTAGTTGTAGGCTCGTATCAATCAGTTTTTTTAGACATTATGTACGTTTATGTCGTTGGCATGGACATAGCAACGGGCTCACTACCTTGTCACAACACTTTGTCCTTAAATAACCTCCGGTGAAATTTAGGGCAAATGGACAAATTTTTCTGACCTCTGGTTATCCCTGTATTAGGATAAGTGTAAAGATAAAAAATCTTATTACATACTTAGGTAGGTAACCGTAGACGTTTGTCGTGTGGTATCGGTGAAACAATGAATTACGCACCCACAGCCTGCTTGGTAGCATCCCAGTCTTCGAAGGCATGGGTTGCAAGTCGTAAAGTAAATATGAATATTTGTTTTCGAGTCATAGATGTTAATATAAATATTTATTTATAAAAGTATAGTCAAAGAAGAACTGAATCGATTAGACTTCTGTCTACAAACAATATTGAGAAAACCGTCAAGGTAAAAAAAAGTTTGTATAGTGTAACACGGCGGAGTAACAAAGGTTCTGGGTGAATTACCTCTGAAAATAAGCGATCCGGAAGTTATTAGGGTTTTTGTTCGAAGAACGCTAAAATGGTCGCTTAGTGATTGAAATGAATCCCTTTTGATCTAAAAATTATTGAAGAGCTGAGTTTGGAATACTTTCGAAAACAAAAGTCATTCAAATTCTTTTGTGCTCTAATAATTCCGACGTCTTTCGAATGTTTTACGAACTGCATGTTTTTTTTCTGTTTAATGTCATGTTTTGACATACACTCTTTGTTCTGTTTTCTTTAAACGGAATTGTTTTTGTGTTTTGCTGTCATAACATTACATTACGTCTGCTGTATTTCCTTATACGAAGTATATAAAATCAATACCTTTACTTATCTGCATTGAAATGTTTATTTCACTTGTCAGAAGAGAGCTATTTTGAAGAACTCTATCTGATAGTTTACTATCGAAGTCATACCTTTGCAGAATGTATGGCTGAAGGAAGGGTTTGCAATAATCGCCACGCTTGGAAACCGGATTAGCGATTGCAATATCAGACTTATATAAAATTGGCCCACTTTTAGATTGTTATTATTTGAAAAGGCTATGCCGATCCAGCTGGTAGCTAATGACACTGAAGCTTTTTTCCCTCAGTAGTTTCTTAGGATACCCAATGTTGGGTATAAAGGTTTGGTGGGTGTGGGGCTGGTATACTTTTACGCTGTAACCACACGGCAAACACACGGCACAGCCAAAAGTAAATTGACTTGCAAAGCAACACTACGTGTTTAACCTATTAATAAAAGATATAGTTTCACCAATAAGATTCACACGCACAATCCGCTTAATCTATTTCTCCTGGCTTCGAGAGATTTAATTCAATATCCAAGTAAAGAATCAGCTATTACAAAGTCACTACTGGTGTATTATTCGTTATTATTTATAAAAAAAAAAAACATAAAAATAAATTCAGCTAAAAAAATTTCTTTGAATATCAATTAAGCGTCAAAATAAGTCACGGTAACCAAGTGGTTAAGGTGAGTTCGTTCGAGATGGCGTGACCGGGGAAAGGCATCGGCGTCCAAGTTATGAGGTGTCTAGAACTGCGATCGACAATCCGGTTGCTAAGCGTGGTGGTTATGGCAAACCCTTCCGTATGCGAGATGCCTATGTCTTGCAGACTTGGGCATGCCGTTATGATGATGATACTGATGTATTACTCATGTCACTATTACAATTTTTGTCATGATTCTAACGGTAGACTAGTTCCAAAATGACAATACTCGTTTTCCCAATAATCGCACCTTATTAAAGATTATTTCCAGTTCTCTGCAATACGAAGAGGAAACATATGTAAGCAATCTCTTTCTTTTAGCCGACCGCCTTATTTTATACTCTTAAGTAGATTATAACAAATCTCATAAAGTCTTTAAAGTACAAACCAAGCCTCGTCTTTTAATACAAGGTTGCATAATTATAAATAGGATAATCTGGGTTGGGTTTTTTTTGGTAAAGTAAATAAATTATATTTTGACTATCCTATAAATTGAAATCACAGGGATATTTTGAAACCATTTTTTTAACTAGACAGACACAGGTCTAGACAATTAAGTCTTTGACTCACTTCTCACCATACAAAGTAATTTTGAAGCACTTTCTTTATTATTCTCTACACAAATTCTCCTAATACCTTTATCAAGGATATATGTATGTATATCGTGATTTAAGAGACGATAGCTGAGTGGTTGTATGATCGGAATTTCGATTCAAGAGACCAGGGATCGATCCCCAGGTGGCAGGCTCGTACCAATAGGTTTTTCAAAAACTTATGTACGAATTATATCGTTGGCTTGGACATAAAGACGGAGACAAACTCACAACCGGTCACGTTGTCCCGAAAATATCTTCGGTGGAAGGTGGGTCAAAGGGACAAAATTGTCTAGACTAGACCTCTGTCCACCCCTGTATTGGGAATAGCATGAAAATGTTTATTAATATTTATTTATTTATTTATTTATATTGGTCAAGTCACGATAGCCGAGTTGTTGGGTGGTCGGAATTTCGAGTCGAGAGACCCGAGTTCGATCCCCAGGTGGCAGTACCAATGAATTTTTCAAAAAACTTATGTACGAATTTCATCGTTGGCTTGGACATAAAGGCGGAAACGGGCTCACCACCTGTCACGTTGTCCCGAAAATATCTTCGGTGGAAGTTGGGTCAAAGGGACTTAATTGTCTAGACTTGACCTCTGTCTACCCCTGTATTGGGAATTGCGTGAAGATATTTATTTTTTTATATATATTTTTTTTATTTATTTATATCACTATATATATCATTTGATTACCCTGATGTATATTAATTAAGATAGGTTTAATATTTTTAACCATCGTCATTTATGAATTTGTACGTAATAAAACCAAAAAAAATACCTAATTATCAAACAATAAATGTTTGATAATTAGGCTTCTGTCATTTGTAGTAGTCCACGGCGGGGAAAGTAGCTGGTTGAAGGTAAGTTAATACGTATTACATAATATTTGTAATATATAAAAGTTACATTCAATATAAAATAAAGACAGAATAAAATATGAGTCTGGCTGTCTAAACAAGCTTGGTATTTTGTAGCGTAATGAGTTATCCTGAGATAAAATTTTAAAATGTTATTATTCTCTTAACTTTATCTCTTAGTTCAATTAAAAGTGTAATTTTCCACTTTTATAAACAATTAACACTGTGGAAGACCGTAATCTTAAAAATAAAGTACCCAATAAACTGCTCACGCTTTCTTTGCAAGAGAAATAAGATATGAGAATAATACTAAAAATTTATAACATTTTTATTAAGTTTTTTTACAAATCTCTGAATACTTACTATTCAGTCGGGAAGTCTATAAAATTTAAGTTCGTCCAACCCACATTTTATTACGTACTTGGGAAGTGGTAGGTAGTGAATCTATCAGTCTTAGTGTCCAATTCAACGATCATAATAGTACATAAGTATCGAAAGAACTCAGTGGTACGAGCCTACTTCGTCGTATCGAACTCATCCAACAAGGTTCTCCTGTTCCAAATTCCGATCTCCATAAGTCATCATAATCATCATCATAATGGCCTGTTAAAGTTTATTGCAGGGCAGAAGCTTCCCGTACAGGAGAATGTGCCATTATCACCACGCTTGGCAACCGTATTGACGATCTGAATTATAGACACTTCGCACTTTCTAAAATGCTACTGCTCGTCACCGTTCTATTGGATTTGTATCTTGTATTATTTTATGATGTTATCATCCTGTCATCTATAAAGCCAACTGCATTTTAATAATTTTTAGCTAGATCGCCTCTTATCGGAATGTTATTACACGATAAACACACAGCAAATAATAGTTACTGCCAATACTAATTTGTTTTCGCAGAATCCAAACATCAAACTCGCGAGAATAATCTCGGTATAGCATAAGCTACTGAGATCCTTTGGATGCTGTAAGGAACGTAAAAGAATTGCTGACATGTCTACGTGGAAGTAACAAAAATATTTCACCCGTATCACGGAAAACTCAGAGGATGATTTAGTGATAAATGGTCTTAGGATATATAAACCGGAAGGAAACATTTTTTTGATTTATAAATTGTGATATAAATCACGTAATATTTTACTGGTTTTTATTCATTTTCAATGTTTTAGCTCCTTACTTTATTTTTCCAAATGGATTATACGAAGTTGTACAAAAGATCTCTAAAAATGAAGAGGTTCTATATTTGATGCTCGTGTCTCGTTCAACTGAGAAAAAAGAAGCATTTTTTTTATTTTAACCCTTAAATACAATGACCATTTTAAGTGAAGCCTTAACAGTGGTAGAGTCACGCATCGACTTTTGTTGTTGCATGAATGGGCCGGCTCGACCGGGTAAGTACCACGACCTCACAGAATACCGACGTGAAGTAGAAGTCTAATAAACTTCTGCGTTTCGTCTGGTGAGTGCAGGTAACCGGAGGCCCACACACCCCTCCTCCCCAATTTTGGGGGGCTCTAAGGCCGGCAACGCATCTGCTATGCCTCTGGTATTGCGGGTGTTCATGGGCGGCGGTAATCACTTACCAGAACCTAAACGCAGAAGTCTAACAAACTTCTGCGTTTCGTCTGGTGAGTGCTGGTAACCGGAGCCCCCCCCCCCTCTCCTCCCATGGTCATCGTAATATGAAAAATAAACGAAAACGATAATAAGCAAAAAAATCCTAATAAAAATTATGAAAATTTAAGACCACAAAAAATAACAAACACCACTTTATATTCATCTATTCATTTTAGCAGAACAAAAGAAAATACTATGTAACCTTTTGTATGTAAACAATTTCTATCAAACTTTAAAACTGCTTCTCGGAGTAACCGTTTCCATTATTTTCTCATATATATTTTCCAAACTTCTTTCTAAATATTCCTCGCCTATTCACAAATATTCCTGAAAACTTATGTAGTAGCGAGAAATGTGTAAAGTATTGTAATTTTTAAAGAAAGGAAGTAAGAAATGTTTATGTGTTGCTTATTATAAACAAAATATATATTTATACACAATACTTGCTTACGAAATATGTATGCATTAAATGGATTTGCGCTCAGAATTAATTGCGTCTATATTGCAATACTGATTATCAGTATATAAATGATCGGTAAAAGAGGCTTGAGCTGATAATGTCTTATATAACTTATTAATAAAGTAAAATTAATTATTAAAGAAAAATTTAATTAACAGTCAGGGATACACATCGTAACTTACCTGTCCGGTAGTTGTGGTATGGTATACGAGTATGCGACCCCGACTTTCCTAGCTATTACTGTCCTATCCCTTGCCCTCCTGGACGGTCCCCCCCCCCCCAATTGGGGGGGGGGAGAGCACTCTAAGTTCGGCAACGCATCTGCTATGCCTCTGGTATTGCAGGGGTGTTTATGGGCGGCGGTAATCACTTACCATCACGTGAGCCACCTGCTCGTTTGCCTTCCTTTTCCATTAAAAAAAATAACTGTATCTTCCGTAAAACAAAGAACACAAAAAGCAACAACGAAATAATCATCGCATAAAGAAATTCTTACTTCGAGCCTCAGGAATCGAACTCGGGTCTCTCTTGATACGAATTCCGATCACCCAAATTCTCAGCTATCGTGACTTTTATTATAACAAAATATAATATGACGTATTCAAAATAATAGTTTGCAAAACAGCAATATAAATTACAATTCGTAATTCCGAATAATATTTAAATCGAAAATATTCTTTTAAATAATAAATATCTTCACGCAATTCCAGACAGAGGTCTAGTCTAGACAATTAAGTCCCTTTGACCCACGTCCCACCGAAGATATTTTCGGGACAACGGGACCGGTGGTGAACCCGTCGTCGAACATAAGTTTAACAGTGGTAGAGCCACGCATCAGCTTTTGTTGTTGCGTGAATGGGCCGGCTCGACCGGGGAAGTACCACAACCTCACAGAATACCGACGTGAAGTAGAAATTAAACAAACTTCTGCGTTTCGTCTGGTGAGTGCAGGTAACCGGAGGCCCACACACATCCCTCTCCCAATTCTGGGGAGGGTAGCTTCTAAGGCAGGCAACGCATCTGCTATGCCTCTGGTATTGCGGGTGGTCATGGGCGGCGGAAATCACTTACCATCACGTGAGCCACCTGCGCGTTTGCCTCCTCATTCTATATAAAAAATTTTTTGAAAAACCCATTGGTACGAGCCTGCCACCTGGCGATTGAACTCGGGCCGATAATTTTCAGGAATCCAACGGTCAACGTATCTATCACTGAGGCCTGTTTAGAACAACATGAGATGGGGGGCTCCCCTGCTTTTTATATTAAAAAAAAACAGCCGATGATAATATGAATATGTATAAATCCACCCGAATTTTTTCGTTTACGGCTATTTATGTAAGATCATATTAATCGCGTCCTTTCCTCGCAAAGCTTATTAAAGCAAAAAGGTTTTTTAAAAATGATCCTACTGCAAAAACCCTTTTCCATAAGCATTCAAGCGTACTTTTTGCGTTTCGACCTCTGTCTACCCCTGTATTGGCAAACCGATGAAGATGGAAACATGTTTGTAAATATTTCTAATGGTACACCATCGCGCTCACTACGAAATCTGTCGTTAAGCCGCTTAATCTGATTTATGAGTCGGTCAATCTCGTAACCCTTGACTACATTTGGCGAACCCTACTGATACTGTTTAATTGATAAAGGTTTTATTGTACTGTACCCTTTAGTACAATAAATGCATTGGGTTTCATTGAATGTGACTATTTTTTAATAATGGAACCTTTTTGCTTGTTCTTGATTTGCGGCATTTTAGGCGCTGTAATGTCTATTAAATAGTTTATATATGTCCTGTGTGTGTTATAAATATCATATTTTATTAAATTACAAAAACTTATAAATGTCCAGTCCAGTGTCCAGTATTTTTTAAATATCCGTTTTTCATTGCGATCTGCAATAATCGCCACGCTTACCAGACTTACACAAAACTTTTACTTTCCCACTTTTAGATTGTTATTTTTCAAGATGGTTATCCTAATCCTGCCGGTAGCCAATGACACTCAAGCTTTTTTCCCTACGTCGTTTCTTAGGATATCCAATGTTGGGTGTAAAGGGGTAGCATACTCGTATTCCGTATCCAAACAGCAAAGATCCACAGCCGAAAGAAAATTTACTTGCAAAATAACACTATGCGTATAATCTATTATAAAAGATGAAGTTCCACTTATACGATTTACATGCACAATCCGCTTATTCACTGGTCTGTAAAGAGGGTAAACGCTCGACGATCCCTCGAAGCTCGAAGAGGTCAATTACAAGGCTTCAAGTAGTATTTTATCTGCATTCTACGTCACCATGTTCAGATCAGTTCACAGCTACCAGCAACGCACAATGTAGCAGCGTGTCGTGCGCAGTCGTGAAAGCTCAGGTTAAACCTCAAGGGTAGGGCTGTAAGAGGTGTCTTCTTAATTTACTCCATCGTCACTCCATCCAAGCCACATTCAAGATAAGACCAGTGGCACTTAACGAATAAGACTTGGATTGAGTGAATAAAATTAAATTACAATTTATATAACACGCACACTAGAGTAGTATTTACAAAGAACATACAACACGTACCTGCTTAGTTTGCAGCTCTTACATATAAGTTATATGCAGTTTATTGATTTGTAAACGTAGTAATACTATTTACACCTCCCTTTACAATGATATATACAATCATTTGGTCAATTTAGACAATTAAAAGATAATATTTTATTCAAGTTATAATTCAGCTCGCTCCGAGACCAACAAGATTTGTAGTGTGCCTCCAATGAAAATAAACAAAATCGAATCGCCACTTTGGAAAGCTCGCCAAGCGGCCAGACGCTGCACCACTGAGGTTTGCCATGTTACAATATATGTATGTATGCGTGATTTATATCACTATATCATTTGACTACCCTGATGTATATCGATTGAGATTGGTGTTATTTAGCATAGATATTTAGCCATCGTCATTTTTGAATTCGTACGTAACAAAACCAAAAAAAACCTTATTATCAAACACCAAATTTTTGCGTCTTCTGCCATTTTTAGTAGTCCATGGCGGGGGAAGTAGCTGGTGGAAGGTAAGTTTATACACGTTACACAATATTTGTAATATATAAAAGTTACATTAAATATAAAATAAAGAATAAGAGTCTGGCTGTCTAAACAAGCTTGGTATTTTGTAGTGTAATGAGTTATCCTGAGAAAAAATTTTAAAACGTTATTATGCTCGTCACTTTATGTCTCAGTTCAATTAAAAGTGTAATTTTCTCAGTTCAATTAAAAGTGTAATCTTAAAAATTATGTACCCAATAAACTGCTCAAGCTTTTTTTGTAAGTGAAATAAAAATAATGCTAAAACTAAGTCCAAGCCAATGATCCAAATAGTATATACGTTTCAAAAGAACTCGGTGGTACGAGACTTCCTCCTCGAATCGAACTCGGACTCTCCTGACTTAAATTCTGATCTGCAAACCACATGGCTATCATGATAAATAATTATAATCATCATCGTAACGGTCTGCAAAAGTCCACTCCAGGACAGAGACCTCTCCCGTAGTCGCCACTCATGGCAATCGGATTTGCGATCTGCTGAATTTTGTTCAAAGTGTTTGAAAATTAAGTACCCAATAAACTGCTCAAGCTTTCTTTAAAGATAAATAAGATATTAGAATAATGCTAAAAATTTATAACATTTTTATTCAATTTTTTTTACAAATCTCCGTATACTTACTATTTATTCGGGAACACAACACAATTTAAGTTCGTCCAACCTACATTTTTATTACTTATTTAGGAAGTGGTAGAAAGTGAATCTATCAGTCTTAGTGTCCAAGTCAACGATCCGAATAGAACATAAGATTTGAAGGAACGCAGAGGTAAGAGCATGCTTCGTATCGAACTCGTCCATCCAACGAGGCTTCCCTGATCCCAACTCCGATCTCCATAAGTCATCATAATAACGGCCTGTTAAAGTCCCAATTCTGAAAATATGTGTGAAGATAAAAAATATAGTCTCTAAAATTCTTGACTAAAGATTATAGAAATAATTTCGTGCTAGACCTCATAACACATATGTATTTAAGTGGACCCCGCGTACATTCAAGATTGTAGTGGACCTTAACCGACAGATTAAAAAGTGGACGATACCACAAAGGAGTAAGTTTTTAGTCGATATTACTTTTGTTTGTGCAAAGATTTTGTTTCTTAGACGAAGAACAATTTCTGGACAGATCACTGTAGAAAAATACGTTTTCTGCGTTGTCTCGGGTCTGGTTGTATGAGGTGCTTTAACTTTTTATTCTGCGATAAAGGAAATTTTTGTGATGTTATTCTTATCTCTCTACTTATTTATTAAAAATAAAAAACCGAAGTGCACACGAAATGTTTTCAGAACTTCGGCATTCATAGATAAAGTACCAATAAAGAGATAGCAATTAAATTAGACAGTAATTAAATCGAGTAAAAAGTTGATGTTTCTTTAGTTAATGTTCGAATAATCGATATTAATTAAATCAAACATCTCCTGCGGTAGTGGTTATCTGTCCGATCTGGTTATTTGATTTCCGAAGTTTAATCCACCTTAATTAATTTAAACGTCGCCTACACTAGAGTCTTCATTGTATCGTTTGATGGTACGATAAACGAATCTTTTGGTTATATTCAAATTTTTCAGTATGTCAATAACTTAAATTGGCGCATAACCGCAACGATGCAACGCAATAACTGGAACACGGTCTTCTTTAAGCGTCCACTCCATATTTAAAAATAAGTAAAATTCTAAAAAGTATGCAGTTTTATTTTCATGAACAAATCGAAATTCGAATTCAATAAACTTTTTTGTGGCCAGCATTCTAAAAGAAAAGTTTTTACTGTGTGACAATACTTTTTACCTGACCGTGTATATCCATATATTACTTTTACTGAGATGCACAACTATGAAAAAACTATAAAACCTATTGTATACAAACAAATTTCTATCAAACTTAAAAATTGCCCCTCAAAGCTACCGTTTCCATTATTTTCTCATATAAACTTTCCGACCTTCTTCCTAAACAATCGTCGTCTATTCGCAAATATTCTCGAAAACTTATGTAGTAGCGAGAAATTAAAGCAGTTTCTTTTTTTAAAAAAAGAGAGTAAGCAATTTTTATTTATTCCAGCGTATTTTAAAAAAATATTTTTGCACAAAATTAATGCTTACAAATGGTGCAGAAAATAGATTTACGCTCAGAATTAATTGCTTGTTTATTGCAGCACCAATTCTCACTGCATCAAAGACCGATAAAGGTAAGACACCTTTATCGGTCTTTGAGCAGATAATGTCTAGATAGTTTTTTAATAAAGTACTAAAAATTTATGACGAATATCAATTCCCGGATGGGACCCTGTAGAAAGCTACGTTTTTTGCGTTGTCTCGGGTCTGGGTGTTGTTGGTACCTTTATTATTTCTGACTCCATAATATAAGTGCTTTTACTTCTTACTTTGGGATTAGATAAATATTGTGGTGTGATCCTTATCCATGAGCGTATTTATTATAAGACAACCTTTTTATTTTAGCTGATCTCCGGCAATCCTTTGATAAAGTCACAAGAAAGAGATAGTAATTAAATTAGACAGTTATTAAATCGAGTTAAAAGTTGAAGTTCCTTTTAGTTAATGTTCGGATAATCGATATTAATTGAACCAGAGAACTCCTGCAGTAGTGGTTATCTGTCAAAGATGGCTAATTGATTACCAAAGTTAATCCCCCTAATTAATTTAAACGCGATTGTCGCTTTTAAAATAAAATGATTTTCGGATTTTATCGCGTTTTAAAATATTTTTTACAAACTATTTTTATTTCCCAAAAATGTGGAACGCTTCACGATTTTGCGTGTCATCCTTGCGCGATTGTCGCTTATCATTGTTGAGGTTTTCAATTCATAATATATCATTGTAATACAGAAGTTACAAGAGAATATGGCATTAATTATTTCCCGTGCCTATGTTCTTGTTTGTGAATCTTAGACATTAGATCAAAAAACTTTCCGTCATATTTATTAATTCGTGAAACAAACATTGACACGATGATGTTGTCATGGTGGACGAGTGTTGTTGTCATGGTTTCGCCAGCTCTGAGGCCCCAGGTTCAATTCCAGATATCAGTCAATGTACACACACTTCTACTACATTTTCTTGGGTCTGGATCTTCGTTGATTCTGATTCCATAACACAAGTGCTTTAGCTACTAACTTTGGGATCAGAGTAAGGTATGTAATTGTCCCTCTATCTACTTATCTAGTTATTATATAATTTATTTAACGAAGCTGCATAGCTTTTATCTAATCCTCACGTATTTCCCAATATTATGGTAGTCAGATGTCTTTCCCAATCCTCACGTATTTCCCAATATTATGGTAGTCGATGCTTCTACTACCAGAAAAAAAAGAACCGCGGTAATCGAGTGATGGGTGATCGAAATTTGAATCAAGAGACCAGAGTTCGACACGTTACAACGAGGTTGGTACATTATATGTATTATTTGTTTCTTTTTTTTCATTCAGGCTTAGCAAAAGGGTCGTTTTGCAGGGTCATAAAGTGCGCTTTATAGTTTCCTGTTGCAAAGCTCAAATCCATGGTTTAATGTCGCCAATAAAAAAGATAAAACCGGAAATAGCGTAGTGTTGCCGTTCAAATGTCCTTGTTTGTCTATGAACTGTGACGATGACGAATCAGCTCAGGCGTTGACAAAAGTTCAAATAACTTTTGGGCATATGTACGTTATACTTTAGAATCATTACGTAAAAAAATGTCTTCACGCAATTCCCAATACAGGGGTAGACAGAGGTCTAGTCTAGACATTTGAGTCCCTTCGACCCACCTTCCACCGAAGATATTTTCGGGACAACGTGACAGGTGGTGAGCCCGTCGCCGTCTTTATGTCCAAGCCAACGATATAATTGGTACATAGGTTTTTAGAAAAACCCGGCCACTTGAGGATCGAACTCGGGTCTCTTGACTCGAAATTCCGACCACCCGACCACTCGGGTATCGTGACTTCAATCATTACGTAAATACAAAATATTGGCAAAACCATTAGAGTAATTACCATTAAAAAAAGTCACGATAGCCGAGTGGTTGGGTGGTCGGAAATTCGAGTCAATAGACCCGAGTTCGATCCCCAGTTGGTAGGCTCGTACCAATGGGTTTTTCAAAAACTTATGTACGAATATCGTTGGCTTGGACATAAAGACGGCGACTGGCTCACCACCTGTCGCGTTGTCCCGAAATTATCTTCGGTGGATGGTGGGTCGAAGGGACTTAATTGTCTAGACTCGACCTCTGTCGACCCTTGTATTGGGAATTGCGTGAAGATTTTTAAATTTAAATTAGAGTAATTCATATGTGCCAACTTGTATCATAAATACAAAAATAAGTTTGTTTGTTTGTTATGCTATTACGCCTAAACTAATAAACTGATTTTAAAAATTCTTTCACCAGAAAGCAGCTTTATCGGTGAGTAAAATAGGCTTTTTTAAGTTAGAGATCTTCACGCAATTCTCAATACAGGTGTAGACAGAGGTCGAGTTAAGTAAGTCCTTTCGGCTTTTAGGTCTTTTATGACCAAGCCAACGATTAAATTCGCACATAAGTTTTGTAAAATTCTATCGGTACGAGCCTGCCACCTAGAGATCGATCCCGGGTTTATTGACTCGATTTTCGATCACCTAACCACTCGGCTATCGTGACTAACTACCTAATAACATTGAAATCGAAAATTCCCTTTTATATATTATATTTTTTAAAATCATTGTACCCTTAAGGATTTGTGTTATTTTTGTCCACGTAAAGCGACACTTTAGTTCATCTGAGCATGGAATCAAGTAAAGACTTTTTAACCTGATTTCTATAAGGTATAATAAATGGAAAAAAAGAAGAGAGCAATGTTAATTTACAGGAAAAGTTACATATTAAACAGTTTCTTTGGTAAAGAGAAATTTAATATTTCTATTTTCTTAAAATATTAGAATCTTCGTAAACCAAATTAAAATTAAATCTGTCTGAGTGTTTCTTTGTATAATTTTCAGGAATCTGAACATATCTATACCCATCGTTCACGGAAGCCTGTTTAGAACAACGTGAGGTGGTGAGCCAATTGCCACTCCTTTTTATATATAAAAAAACACCCTAGCCGATGATGACATGAACATGTTTTCACGAGAGAGTTCACTCGATTCTTGTCGTTCACTGCTATTTATGTAAGATCATATTAATTGCTAAGCTTATAAAAGCGAAAAGGTTTTTTCAAGGTGATCCTACTTCAAAAACCCTTTTCCCTTAAGCCTTCAAGCGTACTTGTTGAACAAGAAAGTGATATGAAATAGTGATTTTTATTGGTTAAAACTATATTTGCACAAGAATAATATACAAAACGACAAACTTGAGGCATTCTCTACCAATATACCTTTAGTTTGAGCAGGGAATCATCCTACGGCTACACTACTTAAATAATTAGAATTATTGATGATGAATTTTACATGAACTAAAAGCTAATAAATAATATTTAAAATCAAAATTGAGAGAAAATACGCTGACCGATGACGATTAGCAGTATCTGAGTGAGGTTGGTGTTCTGTTCCCCAATCTGCTTGCCACGCGGTATTTGTTACAACGACGCTTTGCTGTCGTAACAATATTTAGAGTAAAGCCTATTTTAATGGTTGGAGATATTTATAAAAGAAAATCCTTTAAGAAGAAGAGGTTAAAGACATTATTACTATTACATTAATGATTGATGACTTTATTACATTAATGATTGTGGGAATGAGTTGATCGCCACCATGCCATTTCCAAATACTTTATGTTCAACTTAATAATTCTCTCTCTTTTTTTTTAAATGTTCATAAACATTTATTTACAGAAAAAATTATGTTAATATTTACAATACTTATTAACTAAAAACTATTATAATCGTAGAGCCCTACTCCTCGTGGCATGGTAACAAGAACGCTGAATTAAAAGTGCAGTACAGCCCACAATTTACCTCATAATCTATCACATTAACAGTAAAATAATTAAAACGTACGGCTAAAATAAGAATAAGCTGTGCAAATCTTATGTTTATATTTGTACAGCTAATGTTTTTTTTTAAATACATGTTAAATAAAACCTACATGTTGCAGTTGCGAATTGCATTTTCAAGGCCGGCTGTTAGTCACCCCATATACTACTAAGGAAAGGGGCTGGTATATACTTACGCTGCATCAACATCACGTGTTATCTCCAACCAATTTCATGAATCCCCGTCACTAATTCTATTTAATCTTTCTATGTTTGTCTGCTTATGTCATATGTCTTAATCGATCAATGTGGCGCACTGCAATCCACCCATTTCATGTATCTCAAAAAAAAAGACAGACATATTTTATAGACGCACTCACATTCAATACTTAAAGTACATGATGATTAAATATGTTTTATTACGCCATGCTCTAATGGGGCAGACAGATGTCAGAAGAATTAATACCCTTTCTCAAACAACCTTTTGATTTCGCTTTCGTTTACCGTCTTTATGTTCAAGCCAAATGTATTAATTTTTCATAAGTTTTGAAAGAAAAAACAATGATATGTTTACGTCCTGATTACGTCCTGCGGGAAATACGGGAATATTTACAACAGCCTGCCGCAAGTGGGACGGTATTCAAGAGTATATATTTATTTACACATAACAGGACTAGATTATGTTGGAATATATTTTAAGCTCCTACTTTACTTTCTTTATAACCTTTGAGAGTCTAGCAGGAGATACGGAGTCGTAGACCCGCTGTAGACTAAATGAGAAAGTTGTTTAGAGGACTATGGAAAGAGTCAAGCCTCCGTGTATCTTTACGAAAAGGCGTAGTAATTTTTGGGTAACTTTCATCAAACCTCCAAATTATTCCAAATCGCTGCAAATATCGTCTCAGTAATATCGTTACCACACGATAATAAAATTAAGCTCTCCTGCCACGTTGTCCATAAAGTTAACATGCTGCAAGCTATTACAATAAGCAGTGACGAATTAAATTGTGTAACGATTTGATAACAAGTAATCTTCGTCTTTATGGAACTGTTAAATGCACTAATGTTAGTCTTAATGTGGACATCAGACTAGTTTAGTTAAATCAAGTCCCGCTAGACATAAACATTGTGTAATGAATATGAATGTATTTGCTCGAGTCATAGATGTTTATAGCTGTTCAACACTTAGCACTTTGTCCCAAATAAGTTTCGGTGAAAGGTGGGTCGGAAGGACTTTATTCTCTAAACCTCTGTCTATCTGGCTATTGAGAAAGGGCATGAAGATACAAAAGTAAGATAGTTGTAAACTTTGAAGCACTTGATTGAAAAACATTTGAAGGAAATTCTTAATTTACGTTTACTCCTATACTATTATATGTACAATAAATAATTACTAAAATACAAATTCATTGTTGAAACTAGTGTGCCGAGGGCTTACGGCGTAAGAATATATCACTCTTTTCTTTTCGTAATTGGGATAAGTGGCAACTAAGGGAAAAGCCTTAAAAAAGCAAAAGTCACAAACAGATGACGGGCAAAGTATTTCGAAAAATAGCAGACCAAAATTCAGCAGACCGGTGATAGGTGAGTAC
This sequence comes from Sericinus montela, assembly GCA_029286605.1. NCBI lineage: Eukaryota > Metazoa > Arthropoda > Insecta > Lepidoptera > Papilionidae > Sericinus > Sericinus montela. The sequence goes on from JAGSMR010000024.1 coordinate 3,737,961, forward strand.
AAACCCGCTTGCCAAGCTTGGCGATTATAGCAATTCCAGGGAGTATTTCCAAGGTGTCCAGACAGACTTATGCAGGTCCATTTGTATGTATTTATATAAGCCCCGTTGCCTTTTTGTTAAATAAATGAGTGAAATTATGTTAAATCCTTCATTTAAAAACATCTAAACTGTTTTTCATCTAATATTATTACTCAGTTCATCTACAAATTGAGAAGGACGGTGATTGGTACCAGTGTCTAAAGTAACGATGTACTTTAGACACTACTGTCTGATACTACCAATCCGTTGCTTAGTGCACTAGGGACTAGTGCTTAGCCACTAGGAGAAAGGACTATTTTATTTAGTTAGCTTTTACCGACCGTATTGTAAACTAACTATCTATGTTTAACATAGAAACATAAGTAACATAACTTTTTAGTATAATAGAACAAAAATGGTTGCCAGTAACAAAAAAAAAGAACTTTATGTACACTGTTGTAGCCACATTCTATGGTTTTACGGATGACTTACCCATTGATACTGCGGAGTCACAAATTTTTGCTCCTGACTGGTAATTAATCATGTATTGTTAATTTAACACAAAACGATCCAAGTGTAAGGAATCCGACACTTACAATAATGGCTAGGTACAACAGCAACATATGACTTTATTAATGATCTATTACAAAACTTGTGTTGACTTAGTTTTAGGATTTGGGCAGAATACGTCATGATGACTCACATGATGACGCAAGTGAAAATCTTATTAATGCCGTCAAAATACTCCAGATACAAGTTACTATATTTAATATACGGGTAGACTTTTGCTTTAATTATTAATAAATTTTACCTTGGTTACCTGCTTCCCCTGGTTCTGCTGTGGATATCATCTTTGCGGATTCTGTCACGCAGAAAAATACCCAGCATAGCCTTTTCCGCGGTATGGATAAACTGGCAAATATGAAAAAGGTCTAACTTTATTTCTATTTAATAATTTAAAGATGTCAAATGATGACAATAATAACTTAAGTACCTAAATAATAGAATATAACTAATTTTAATTTTATATTTACTTATCATAATAAATAATAAATATCTTAACGCAAATCCCAATACAGGGGTAGACAGAGGTCTAGTCTAGAAAATTAACTCCCTTCGACCCACCTTACACCGAAGATATTTTCGGGACAACGTCACAGGTGGTGAGCCCGGCGCCGTCTTATTTCCATGCCAACGATATAATTCGTACATAAGTTTTTGAAAAACGCATTGGTACGAGCCTGCCACCTGGGGATCGAACTCGCGTCTCTTGACTCGGAATTTCGACCACCTAACCACTAGGCTATCGTGACTTTTTTTACTCATCAAGAACACAAAAAAGATTCTATTTAAATCATCCTCGCTTAAACTATAATGATCTCTATAAATAAATTATATATTCATTGCCGCGTGGTTACACCATAGTAATATGCAATTTCCTCTCTGCCATTGAGTGTTCTAAAGCCTATAAAGGGAAAAGCCTGGCTACTGAAAGATGGCGAGCAGTTTTAATGATAGTGCTAGCACAGGAGTGCGAACGCGCGTACTTTTAAATTAAAACAAAAACTTTGTTTCTTCGCCCTATCTCTTACAATACACTGCTGCAATCAAATGACCATCATACATACTTAAATACATAACGGCCTGTAAAAGTTCACATCAAGATATAAAAGCGCATGCATTTGCGATCGCAATGCCAGATACCAGATACGTCGATAACCTTATATGTTTCTGCCTGTCACCGATCTGTAAATTTTTTTCTTGACTGTTTTTTGTACTTTTGCCGTCTGGTATTGGCGTAAAAATAAACCACCCCTTTTTTTATTCGGGATGTCGTACACGCAACAAGGGGAATAGCTTTAGAAATTCAATTGGTTACCTACATATGCGTGGATAAACATAAGGACACTTAAGAGAGAAGTGACGGGAAGCGGCGTATAAGGTACGAGGTGTCTGGTACTGTAATCGCTAATTCGGTTGCGATCCGTAGCTCGCAGTGGCCTTCCCTTCCTTACGGGAGCGAAGTATATCCTGCAGTGGACATGTCGTTATCTGTGTAAGTAATTTTTTTAAATGTCTTTTGCCATCTATGGGTTGCTATTACCAAATAGTCTCCCCTTAGAACATCCATGGAAAGATACTGGTTGGTGAATGAGTACGATACCGCCACGGCATATAAGTATCATTTAACCACTATTACAAATAACTATTGTGAGACCAAAGCGCGAAACACATGATGCAAGAAATCTAGATGCGGTAAACCTCGCAGACAATTAATCAAACTAGCAATTACGCTCAGAGCTTTGTGCTGCTCCCGGGTTGTAATATATTTATAGTCGGCACCCCTTAGCGCCAATACTTCAGTGATATAGAAGGCTGCTTTTTTTAATCAATTTCCTTCATTGTTTTCAAATTATTGCACATTGAAATGGAATTGAACGGATTTTTTTAGAAAAGGATTTATTTTAGATCATTCGTGGACGAGCTCCTTCGCCAGTTCTTGGGACTGGGTTCGATTCTGAATGAGTCAATGTAAAATTTCACTTTTTCTACGTTACCCCAACTACGTTTTGGGTTTACCATCGTTACGATGGTAAACCCAAAAGGGTTTACCATGGTTTTTCTGATTCCATAATATATGGTAATTCTAACACCAATCCGCTTGCAATGGCGATGATAGCAAAGATACTTCCTTACAGAGTTGTTTGTTATGTTTTTCTTTTAATTTCCACATTAATTATCGCTCAAAATAATGACAGGTGTATTTTTTAAATGAAAATAACGAGTAATTCAATTTTTTTTACCGTAACTACATACATACTGAATAAGTCAACTCCCTTATCTCTCCAGGTAAGATCATCATACATACATATGCCTCTCCCGTAACGGACAGATTGTGCGTTGAGGGTTGAGATCATCAACAAAATCATATCTACAAAAACACAGTATATCACGGATATCGTCACGTCTGTATAAGAAGACTAAAAGGATACTACGCGTTTGTAAAGAATATAACAACTTTAAAAGAAACGAAAGAGATAAATACTTGAGAATATAATACTAGGCGATCTGTTCGGTCTAGCATTTTCAAGGATTTTGCGTGAAGATATGATAATAATAATAATTTTCTTTTTATTTTATTCTATAGCCTGTGGATAGCCATAGGCTATAGAATAAAATAAAAAGAAAATTATTATTATTATCATATCTTCACGTATTAGTTATCAACTGGTAATATCTGAAGTAATTATTCAATTAATCTGGTGATTAAGCAATTCTTAAGTTAAGTTAATCTGGAAAATTCTTAAAGATATCCGCAGCAGAACTAGAATAATCAAAATTAGTTTTAGACTCAGCAGGATAAAGTGCCAATAGGCTAGCCGCATGACTGGCAAAACTGACAACTGGTGGTGAAAAAGGTTCTCTAGTGACTATCTGTGATCCCCACGTTTCCCAAGCGGTGATGACAAGAGTACTTTAACCTTAACACTGCCGCCCATCACAGGTCTCTTTAATTTTGTCCACGCTGCTAACAGATGGTTAGTATGCTCGCTATCTGTAAATAACATTTTCTATTTTAGCAGTTTTAGTCTGTAGGTGCCTCTTACGACATCCACGTAAGGAGATGTACATTTTTATAATGATATAACTCAGTGTTCGCCACATTGGCAACTTTTTAGTCACATTCTCGGTAAAAAATTTTATTGACATTGATTTATCAGAAATTCCGACGTTGTAGGGAGCTTTGAAGCTACTTAATGACATCCGTTTCATTACAACACCGGAAAGTGTGCCGAGTGCTCAAACGATACGCGGGTGTATGAAGTTACGTAACTTTGTCCAAATAATTTAAAATTATATTAACACTTTTGGAACAAAAAGTTAGACAGACAGTGCGAGAGGTATAGCGTTTGGTAATCCGCTTGCCAAGCGCGGCGATTTTTTTTTATAGAAGAGGGAGGCAAACGAGCAGGTGGCACACGTGATGGTAAGTGATTACCGCCGCCCATGAACATCTACAATACCGGAGGAATAGCGGATACGTTGCCGGCCTTTGAGAAAGGTATAGGCTCTTTTCTTGAAGGTCTCTAAGTCGTATCGGTCCGGAAAAACCGCTGACGGCAGCTCATTCCACAAAGTGCAAGTGCGTGGTAGAAAATTACGCGAAAAACGCACTGTGGTGGAATACCAAGCATCAAGGTGGTGTTGATGAAATATTTGGTTATGCCTTAAGGTGCGATGGTGATATTCAGCGGCTGCAACTAATCCGAACAATTCCTCGGAGCACTCCTCGTAGTAAATCTAATAGAAAATGCAAAGAGATGCAACATCGGTTCGCAAAGCCAGGGGATCCAGCCGATCGGATAGACTATGGTCGTCGACAATTCGAGCCGATCTTCTTTGGATACGGTCAAATGGAAGGAGCTGACACTGGGGGGCCCCCGCCCAGAGATGAGAACAGTACTTCATGTGCGGCCGAACCTTACAAGGCCGAACCTTAACCGGCCAAGCCTTATAAAGTTGCAAGCGGTGGGCTGGCATGAAGTACTGTCGTGCTCTACTGAGGACGCCTAGCTTTTTAGAGGCCAATTTGGCCTTTCCTTCCAAATGACTGCGATACTGAACGTTGCTCGATATGTCGACGCCAAGGATTCCGATGCTGGCTGAAGCAACTAGGGGAGTCTCTCAAAACGAGGTGATGCGACGAAACGTTTCTTTTTTGCCGTAAATGCGCAAACTTGTGTCTTTTTAGGGTTGAACTGGACTAAATTTTGTCCAACAGAATCTCGACTTCAGACACAAGTTTGTTCCGGTACTCGTCGAAGTGGTCCCGAGAAATATTGGCACGGCCGGTATAAAGGGCATCACCAGTGCTGTCACCTGCATAGCAATGAATGTTACTAATTTGTAACAAATCATTGATATGCCGAAGAAACAGGGTTGGCGATAGCACACAGCCTTGTGGGACACCAGCATACACAGACTTGGAGTCCGAACATGCACCGTCAACTACGACCTTGATGCTCCGGTCTGTGAGAAAACTAGTGACCCAATTGCAAAATTTCTCGGGAAGCCCATATGACGGAAGCTATGAAAGAAGCGCTTTGCGCCATACCCGATCAAAGGCTTTCGCAATATCCAAACTAACTGCCAGGGCCTCACTCTTGCTCTCTACTGCCTCCGCCCATCGATAAGTGAGGTACACAAGAAGATCACCAGCCGAGCGACCCCGACGGAAGCCGTACTGGCGGTCACTGATCAACTGGTGCTCCTCTAAGTACCTCAAGAGCTGGCAGTTTATAATGGACTCCATTATTTTGGAGAACAAGGAAGTGATAGCGATCGGTCTGTAGTTACCTGGATCGGAGAGGTTGCCTTTCTTAGGGATCGGGTGCACCAAAGCTGTCTTCCATGTTATCAGGACGCGTTAGAACCGGTGCCAACTCTGGAGCACACATCCTCAGCAAAATAGGGGGGACACCATCGGGCCCACTCAACTTCTGGATGTCCAGGGAGAGGAGTGTTTTCGCACTTAGCTCTGAAAGAACCGGATGTCCAGCATAGAACACTCATTGCACGGGATGGTCGGCGGTGAGTTCCCCTTGTCATCAAGAGTCGAGTTGGACTCAAAAAGAGAACCCAGAATATCGGCTTTCTCTTTTGCGTCATGGGCCAGCGAGTTGTCTTCCCTGTGCGGCGATGGTAATGATGGCTGACTGAAATTCCCTTGGACAGCCTTGGCGAGGGACCAGAACACACGAGTTCCCGAAGGAAGACGAACTAGTTTCTCGCCAATTCTGACAATGTGCTCGGACTTTGCCACAGAAATTACTCTTTTGAAGGACCTGGCGGCAGAGTTATACTCCTTCTTATAAACGCTTGTTTTTGAATCCCGAGACGCCAATGCTTTAACCCAGGCGCGGTAGCACTATTACTTTTGGCGAGATACCATTCTGCAGGTCGATGGGCACCACAGAGGAAGGAACGAAGATTTCCATTCCTTGGAGCACCACATCGGCGACGGAAGTAGCAACGGCGTCGGGACTATCTAGCGAGAAGCAAACCTGCCCCCATGGGAAGGATGCAAAGAAAGATCGCATCCTTTCCCAATTCGCCGACCTGTAGTGCCTTACACGGCGGTGGCCTGCATATCGCGACCGCGATGGGCAAATGATGGGCATTTTACTCCGGATCAGGCAGTGGTCGGAAGAACCCAAAGGGGCATCAACGGAGACCACATAGAGGTCAGCAGAAGATCCAGCAGGGAAGGTGTATGATCCTCCTCATCCGGAACCCGCGTTGGCGAAGTAACCAGTTGTGTCAGATCATATGCTTGGGCAAATTCAAAAACAGATCTCCCCGCATGATCAGTGGTTCAAGATCGTTGCCATTCGGCGTGATGGGCGTTGAAGTCGCCGAGTACCACGATCTCCGCGGATGGGATCTGCTGTAGCAGGGAATCTGCAGCCATTTGGATGTGTTCAATGAGTCGTACAATTTCGGCATTACCGCTGTGGGACCTATAGAGGCACCCATAGACGTGAGGGTGGTCGTCGCTGTCTATGCGTAGCCAAAGGGTGGACAGGTCCCTACTTTCAAGACTGCCGAGGCGTTGAGAACATATATCCTCACTGACGTACACACAAACTCCGGCCCGAGGCATAAAAGAATGTTCTAGCTTGTACCCCTGGTAGGCAAGACAAGAGGTATCCGCCGGAGAGGATATCTGCGTCTCGGTAAGAAAGAGCAAGACCGGCTTTGCCGTCTCCAGATGGTAGTGGACGGCATCGAGATTCCCCTCCCCCCCACACAGAATACGAGGGGCAGCCTGAGAATCCACACTCGGGTAGCGATAAGTTGCCCGAGCGCGGGTGCCCATAGGGGGATTCTCCAGCACCGGTGGTGCTGGTACTCCCCTGGGGTAGATTTTTTTCTTCCGCTACTTGTGTTGTACAAAGTGGGTCAAATTGTGTTTTCTTAACCGAACTTCCAACCAAACAAAATTAATAACGAAAGCTTCTTATCTATGTTTACCATGTTTATATTTTTCGTTTTGAAAATTTCAAAATTTTTGTCTTGAGTGCACTTCAGAACTTGCAGAGACACGTACAACTTGTCTCAAAGGATTGTGATCGGCTGGAGACATATAACCGTCGCAGAATTTTGCTTATCCATGGTGTCCCTGAGGAAAAAAAGGAGACTGTTCCAGAAACTGTAATAAAATCTTTACAACACACAAAGGTCTCCATTGCCCAAGAAAGTATGAGTCGGTGTTACAGGATGGGTAAAATGAAAGATAAACCCAGACCCTTGTTAGTTGAATTTAAAGAGCTCAGCCTTCGTGACGACATCTGGGCATCAAAAACTTCTTTCAAAGGAACTGGGATAACTTTGTCAGAGTTTTAAACCAAAGTGAGACATGAAGTTTTTCTAGCAGCTCGCAAACGTTTCGTCGTTTCAAAATGTTGGACCAGAGATGGCTATATATACGTACTGACAAGTGACAGCATTAGGCACCGTATATTCACCATGGCGGATCTTCAGTCCATCCCCGAACTAAGGTCATACTCAGTCTACAAGTCAGGAAGAAGCAAAGTCTGCCGATAAAACAAGGACAACAAAATCTCGAGCCCGCATCGCGACGCGGCGATAAAGTATCTCATCTAATTTGAGGTTACATTCTAACAACTACTACATTTGAATACAACATTGGAATCCTAAACATTATTTTCTTTTGATCCTCTTAGTATTAAGATTCTTTCAATTCACTATTGTTTTGCTGATAAACTGTGTAAGTAATATTTTATTGTTTTTATAATCAATTTTTTCTGTTTACATCATTCTACAGTACAAAACACCATTAGTGTTATTATGCCAGGCAGTATTTTGTTTTTCATGTAATTATTTATTTACAGAAAAAAATATGTTAATATTTACAATACTTATTAACTAAAAACTATTATAATCGTAGAGCCCTACTCCTCGTGGCATGGTACCAAGAACGCTGGCTGCATTTCCACGTTGAATAGCTAAACTTATCCGTTGAGCGAGAAAAGAACCAGCCCTCTTTTCACCAGCGGCAACGATAAGTCGCGGATACAATTCCTTTAGAAACTGCATCGCGCGGGGACCCCACGGACCGATTGTCTCTACGGCAAATGGAACAAATATATAGTCTCCTTTCAAAGACTCATATTTACGCCATTTACCCGATTCAGCTGCCTCTAATGCCGCCCCGGCCCTTATTGAAGTACCCTTGATATGAGGCCGCTAATGTATCGACGCAAGTTGCGTCCCACACAAAACTTTGCCTCTCTCCCAAGGGACTAAAGTCAAGCCGTCAGGTCTCTTACCATCCTCCCTAAATATTCCACAAGGCTCTAAATCCGATGGAATATTTATGGAAACAAGAGCTCTTCGGATGATTTCATTCAAGGAACCGTGACGAGACAGTCTGCCGGCACTTTTTTGGCATGAAAGTCCGTGGAGGCCTAACTCGTCGACGTCGCTGCCACAAGGACATCGATGTGGTTGACAAATCGATGCTCCCAATCGTATTCCTACAGCTATACGTAAACTTTCGTTATCTAGTAATGTACCAAGGTTACTTGATGGTAAAGCATGTAGCCTGTAACTGGATTCCTTTGTCGAAACACTTAGAATGCGGGCGTGGTCTCTGTCACAGTGAAAATTGTTCAGTAAGCATTTCTGCACATTCTGAACCAACAGGATATCCACCGTTTTTTGTGAGTTAGGTTCCAGTAGAATATCCTCGCCGGGACAGAGACGTAACCATGCTTCTCTTGCCTCAGTAGGAAAGGTCAAGTCCAAATCATTCTTAAGAATTTTACGTGACAAATCATGAACACTGTGTACGGAGGCAATGAAAGCCGGCAGCGCAATATTTGAAAACTCTCTTATACCGATACCTCCAAATCTAACAGGTAAAGTACCTTGAGTCCAGCTAGATGAGACTAAAGATAATTTTAGAATATATTTTAAGCTCCTACTTTACTTTCTTTATAACTTTTGAGAGTCTAGCAGGAGATACGGAGTCGTAGACCCGCTGTAGACTAAATGAGAAAGTTGTTTAGAGGACTATGGAAAGAGTCAAGCCTCCGTGTATCTTTACGAAAAGGCGTAGTAATTTTTGGGTAACTTTCATCAAACCTCCAAATTATTCCAAATCGCTGCAAATATCGTCTCAGTAATATCGTTACCACACTTAATAGCGATAATAAAATTAAGCTCTCCAGCCCCGTTGTCCATAAAGTTAACATGCTGCAAGCTATTACAATAAGCAGTGACGAATTAAATTGTGTAACGATTTGATAACAAGTAATCTTCGTCTTTATGGAACTGTTAAATGCACTAATGTTAGTCTTAATGTGGACATCAGACTAGTTAAGTTAAATCAAGTCCCGCTAGACATAAACATTGTGTAATGAATGAATGTATTTGCTCGAGTCATAGATGTTTATAGCTGTTCAACAGTTAGCACTTTGTCCCAAATAAGTTTCGGTGAAAGGTGGGTCGGAAGGACTTTATTCTCTAAACCTCTGTCTATCTGGCTATTGAGAAAGGGCATGAAGATACAAAGTAAGATAGTTGTAAACTTTGAAGCACTTGATTGAAAAACATTTGAAGGAAATTCTTAATTTACGTTTACTCCTATACTATTATATGTACAATAAATAATTACTAAAATACAAATTCATTATTGAAACTAGTGTGCCGAGGGCTTACGGCGTAAGAATATATCACTCTTTTCTTTTCGTAATTGGGATAAGTGGCAACTAAGGAAAAGCCTTAAAAAGCAAAAGTCACAAACAGATGACGGGCAAAGTATTTCGAAAAATAGCAGACCAAAATCCAGCAGACCGGTGACAGGTGAGCACAAACCCGCTTGCCAAGCTTGGCGATTATAGCAATTCCAGGGAGTATTTCCAAGGTGTCCAGACAGACTTATGCAGGTCCATTTGTATGTATTTATATAAGCCCCGTTGGCCTTTTTGTTAAATAAATGAGTGAAATTATGTTAAATCCTTCATTTAAAACATCTAAACTGTTTTCATCTAATATTATTACTCAGTTCATCTACAAATTGAGAAGGACGGTGATTGGTACCAGTGTCTAAAGTAACGATGTACTTTAGACACTGCTATCTGATACTACCAATCCGGTGCTTAGTGCACTAGGGACTAGTGCTTAGGCACTAGGAGAAAGGACTATTTTATTTAGTTAGCTTTTAACGACCGTATTGTAAACTAACTATCTATGTTTAACATAGAAACATAAGTAACATAACTTTAAGTATAATAGAACAAAAATGGTTGCCAGTAACAAAAAAAAGAACTTTATGTACACTGTTGTAGCCACATTCTATGGTTTTACGGATGACTTACCCATTGATACTGCGGAGTCACAAATTTTTGCTCCTGACTGGTAATTAATCATGTATTGTTAATTTAACACAAAACGATCCAAGTGTAAGGAATCCGACACTTACAATAATGGCTAGGTACAACAGCAACATATGACTTTATTAATGATCTATTACAAAACTTGTGTTGACTTAGTTTTAGGATTTGGGCAGAATACGTCATGATGACTCACATGATGACGCAAGTGAAAATCTTATTAATGCCGTCAAAATACTCCAGATACAAGTTACTATATTTAATATACGGGTAGACTTTTGCTTTAATTATTAATAAATTCTACCTTGGTTACCTGCTTCCCCTGGTTCTGTTGTGGATATCATCTTTGCGGATTCTGTCACGCAGAAAAATACCTAGCATAGCCTTTTCCGCGGTATGGATAAACTGGCAAATATGAAAAAGGTCTAACTTTATTTCTATTTAATAATTTAAAGATGTCAAATGATGACAATAATAACTTAAGTACCTAAATAATAGAATATAACTAATTTTAATTTTATATTTACTTATCATAATAAATAATAAATATCTTCACGCAAATCCCAATACAGGGGTAGACAGAGGTCTAGTCTGAAAATTAACTCCCTTCGACCCACCTTACACCGAAGATATTTTCGGGACAACGTCACAGGTGGTGAGCCCGGCGCCGTCTTATATCCATGCCAACGATATAATTCGTACATAAGTTTTTGAAAAACGCATTGGTACGAGCCTGCCACCTGGGGATCGAACTCGCGTCTCTTGACTCGGAATTTCGACCACCTAACCACTAGGCTATCGTGACTTTTCTCATCAAGAACACAAAAGATTCTATTTAAATCATCCTCGCTTAACTATAATGATCTCTATAAATAAATTATATATTCATTGCCGCGTGGTTACACCATAGTAATATGCAATTTCCTCTCTGCCATTGAGTGTTCTAAAGCCTATAAAGGGAAAAGCCTGGCTACTGAAAGATGGCGAGCAGTTTTAATGATAGTGCTAGCACAGGAGTGCGAACGCGCGTACTTTTAAATTAAAACAAAAACTTTGTTTCTTCGCCCTATCTCTTACAATACACTGCTGCAATCAAATGACCATCATACATACTTAAATACATAACGGCCTGTAAAAGTTCACATCAAGATATAAAAGCGCATGCATTTGCGATCGCAATGCCAGATACCAGATACGTCGATAACCTTATATGTTTCTGCCTGTCACCGATCTGTAAATTTTTTTCTTGACTGTTTTTTGTACTTTTGCCGTCTGGTATTGGCGTAAAATAAACCACCCCTTTTTATTCGGGATGTCGTACACGCAACAAGAGGAATAGCTTTAGAAATTCAATTGGTTACATACATATGCGTGGATAAACATAAGGACACTTAAGAGAGAAGTGACGGGAAGCGGCGTATAAGGTACGAGGTGTCTGGTACTGTAATCGCTAATTCAGTTTGCGATCCGTAGCTCGCAGTGTCCTTCCCTTCCTTACGGGAGCGAAGTATATCCTGCAGTGGACATGTCGTTATCTGTGTAAGTAATTTTTTTAAATGTCTTTTGCCATCTATGGGTTGCTATTACCAAATAGTCTCCCCTTAGAACATCCATGGAAAGATACTGGTTGGTGAATGAGTACGATACCGCCACGGCATATAAGTATCATTTAACCACTATTACAAATAACTATTGTGAGACCAAAGCGCGAAACACATGATGCAAGAAATCTAGATGCGGTAAACCTCGCAGACAATTAATCAAACTAGCAATTACGCTCAGAGCTTTGTGCTGCTCCCGGGTTGTAATATATTTATAGTCGGCACCCCTTAGCGCCAATACTTCAGTGATATAGAAGGCTGCTTTTTTTAATCAATTTCCTTCATTGTTTTCAAATTATTGCACATTGAAATGGAATTGAACGGATTTTTTTAGAAAAGGATTTATTTTAGATCATTCGTGGACGAGCTCCTTCGCCAGTTCTTGGGACTGGGTTCGATTCTGAATGAGTCAATGTAAAATTTCACTTTTCTACGTTACCCCAACTACGTTTTGGGTTTACCATCGTTACGTTAAACGATGGTAAACCCAAAAGGGTTTTACCATCGTTTTCTGATTCCATAATATATGGTAATTCTAACACCAATCCGCTTGCAATGGCGATGATAGCAAAGATACTTCCTTACAGAGTTGTTTGTTATGTTTTCTTTTAATTTCCACATTAATTACCGCTCAAAATAATGACAGGTGTATTTTTAAATGAAAATAACGAGTAATTCAATTTTTTTTACCGTAACTACATACATACTGAATAAGTCAACTCCTTATCTCTCCAGATAAGATCATCATACATACATATGCCTCTCCGTAACGGACAGATTGTGCGTTGAGGTTGAGATCATCAACAAAATCATATCTACAAAAACACAGTATATCACGGATATCGTCACGTCTGTATAAGAAGACTAAAAGGATACTACGCGTGTGTAAAGAATATAACAACTTTAAAAGAAACGAAAGAGATAAATACTTGAGAATATAATACTAGGCGATCTGTTCGGTCTAGCATTTTCAAGGATTTTGCGTGAAGATATGATAATAATAATAATTTTCTTTTATTTTGTTCTATAGCCTGTGGATGGCCACAGGCTATAGAATAAAATAAAAAAATATTATTATTATCATATCTTCACGTATGAATATCAACTGGTAATATCTGAAGTAATTATTCAATTAATCTGGTGATTAAGCAATTCTTAAGTTAAGTTAATCTGGAAAATTCTTAAAGATATCCGCAGCAGAACTAGAATAATCAAAATTAGTTTTAGACTCAGCAGGATAAAGTGCCAATAGGCTAGCCGCATGACTGGCAAAACTGACAACTGGTGGTGAAAAAGGTTCTCCAGTGACTATCTGTGATCCCACGTTTCCCAAGCGGTGATGACAAGAGTACTTTAACCTTAACACTGCCGCCCATCACAGGTCTCTTTAATTTTGTCCCCGCTGCTATCAGATGGTTAGTATGCTCGCTATCTGTAAATAAATATAAATAAATATAAATATAAATATCTTCACGCAATTCCCAATACAGGGGTAGACAGAGGTCAAGTCTAGACAATTAAGTCCCTTTGACCCACCTTCCACCGAAGATATTTTCGGGACAACGTGACAGGTGGTGAGCCCGTCGTCGCCTTTATGTCAAGCCAACGATGAAATTCATACATAAGTTTTGAAAAACTCATTGGTACTGCCACCTGGGGATCGAACTCAGGTCTCTCGACTCGAAATTCCGACCATAACAACTCGGCTATCGTGACTTTCGGTCATCTGTAAATAACACTCGGTTATCTGTAAATAACATTTTCTATTTTAGCAGTTTTAGTCTGAAGGTGCCTCTTGACATCCACGTAAGGAGATGTACATTTTATAATGATATAACTCAGTGTTCGCCACATTGGCAACTTTTTAGTCATATTCTCGGTAAAAAATTTTATTGACATTGATTTATCAGAAATTCCGACGTCGTAGGGAGCTTTGAAGCTACTTAATGACATCCGTTTCATCACAACACCGGAAAGTGTGCCGAGTGCTCAGACGATACGCGGGTGTATGAAGTTACGTAACATTGTCCAAATAATTTAAAATTATAATAACACTTTTGGAACAAAAGTTAGACAGACAGTGCGAGAGGTATAGCGTTTGCTAATCCGCTTGCAAAGCGCAGTGATTTTTATAGAAGAGGCAAACGAGCAGGTGGCACACGTGATGGTAAGTGATTACCGCCGCCCATGAACATCTGCAATACCGGAGGAATAGCGGATACGTTGCCGGCCTTTGAGAAAGGTATAGGCTCTTTTCTTGAAGGTCTCTAAGTCGTATCGGTCCGGAAAATCCGCTGACGGCAGCTCATTCCACAAAGTGCAAGTGCGTGGTAGAAAATTACGCGAAAAACGCACTGTGGTGAAATACCAAGCATCAAGGTGGTGTTGATGAAATATTTGGTTATGCCTTAAGGTGCGATGGTGAAATTCAGCGGCTGCAATTAATCCGAACAATTCCTCAGGCACTCCCCGTAGTAAATCTTATAGAAAATGCAAAGAGATGCAACATCGGTTCGCAAAGCCAGGATCCAGCCGATCGGATAGACTATGGTCGTCGATAATTCGAGCCGATCTTCTTTGGATACGGTCAAATGGAAGGAGCTGACACTGGGGTACCCCTGCCCAGAGATGAGAACAGTACTTCATGTGCGGCCGAACCTGCGCCTTATAAAGTTGCAAGCGGTGCGCTGGCAATAAGTACTGTCGGGCTCTACTGAGGACGCCAAGCTTTTAGAGGCCAATTTGGCCTTTCCTTCAAATGACTGCGATACTGAACGTTGCTCGATATGTCGACGCCAAGGATTCCGATGCTGGCTGAAGCAACTGAAGTCTCTCAAAACGAGGTGATGCGAAGAAACGTTTCTTTTTGCCGTAAATGCGCAAACTTGTGTCTTTTTAGGGTTGAACTGGACTAAATTTAGTCGGCCTCAGTCCGAGATTTTGTCCAACAGAATCTCGACTTCAGACACAAGTTTGTTCCGGTACTCGTCGACGTGGTTCCGAGAAATATTGGCTCAGCCGGTATAAAGGGCATCACCAGTGCTGTCACCTGCATAGCAATGAATGTTACTAATTTGTAACAAATCATTGATATGCCGAAGAAACAGGGTTGGCGATAGCACACAGCCTTGTGGGGTGGGACACCAGCATTCACAGACTTGGAGTCCGAACATGCACCGTCAACTACGACCTTGATGCTCCGGTCTGTGAGAAAACTAGTGACCCAATTGCAAAATTTCTCAGGAAGCCCATATGACGGAAGCTATGAAAGAAGCGCTTTGTGCCATACCCGATCAAAGGCTTTCGCAATATCAAACTAACTGCCAGGGCCTCACTCTTGCTCTCTACTGCCTCCGCCCATCGATAAGTGAGGTACACAAGAAGATCACCAGCCGAGCGACCCCGACGGAAGCCGTACTGGCGGTCACTGATCAACTGGTGCTCCTCTAAGTACCTCAAGAGCTGGCAGTTTATAATGGACTCCATTATTTTGGAGAACAAGGAAGTGATAGCGATCGGTCTGTAGTTACCTGGATCGGAGAGGTTGCCTTTCTTGGGGATCAGGTGCACCAAAGCTGTCTTCCATGTTATCAGGACGCGTTAGAACCGGTGCCAACTCTGGAGCACACATCCTCAGCAAAATAGGGGGGACACCATCGGGCCCACTCAACTTCTGGATGTCCAGGGAGAGGAGTGTTTTCGCACTTAGCTCTGAAAGAACCGGATGTCCAGCATAGAACACTCATGCAGGATGGTCGGCGGTGAATTCCTTGTCATCAAGAATCGAGTTGGACTCAAAAAGAGAACCCAGAATATCGGCTTTCTCTTTTGCGTCATGGGCCAGCGAGTTGTCTTCCCTGTGCGGCGATGGTAATGATGGCTGACTGAAATTCCCTTGGACAGCCTTGGCGAGGGACCAGAACACACGAGTTCCCGAAGGAAGACGAACTAGTTTCTCGCCAATTCTGACAATGTGCTCGGACTTTGCCACAGAAATTACTCTTTTGAAGGACCTGGCGGCAGAGTTATACTCCTTCTTATAAACGCTTGTTTTGAATCCCGAGACGCCAATGCTTTAACCCAGGCGCGGTAGCACTACTACTTTGGCGAGATACCATTCTGCAGGTCGATGGGCACCACAGAGGAAGGAACGAAGATTTCCATTCCTTGGAGCACCACATCGGCGACGGAAGTAGCAACGGCGTCGGGACTATCTAGCGAGAAGCAAACCTGCCCCCATGGGAAGGATGCAAGAAAGATCGCATCCTTTCCCAATTTGCCGACCTGTAGTGCCTTACACGGCGGTGGCCTGCATATCGCGACCGCGATGGGCAAATGATGGGCATTTACTCCGGATCAGGCGGTGGTCGGAAGAACCCAAAGGGCATCAACGGAGACCACATAGCCGTCCGGATGAGAGGTCAGCAGAAGATCCAGCAGGGAAGGTGTATGATCCTCCTCATCCGGAACCCGCGTTGGCGAAGTAACCAGTTGTGTCAGATCATATGCTTGGGCAAATTCAAAAACAGATCTCCCCGCATGATCAGTGGTTCAAGATCGTTGCCATTCGGCGTGATGGGCGTTGAAGTCGCCGAGTACCACGATCTCCGCGGATGGGATCTGCTGTAGCAGGGAATCTGCAGCCATTTGGATGTGTTCAATGAGTCGTACAATTTCGGCATTACCGCTGTGGGACCTATAGAGGCACCCATAGACGTGAGGGTGGTCGTCGCTGTCTATGCGTAGCCAAAGGGTGGACAGGTCCCTACTTTCAAGACTGCCGAGGCGTTGAGAACATATATCCTCACTGACGTACACACAAACTCCGGCCCGAGGCATAAAAGAATGTTCTAGCTTGTACCCCTGGTAGGCAAGACAAGAGGTATCCGCCGGAGAGGATATCTGCGTCTCGGTAAGAAAGAGCAAGACCGGCTTTGCCGTCTCCAGATGGTAGTGGACGGCATCGAGATTCCCCTCCCCCCCACACAGAATACGAGGGGCAGCCTGAGCATCCACACTCAGGTGGCGATAAGTTGCCCGAGCGCGGGTGCCCATAGATTCTCCAGCACCGGTGGTGCTGGTACTCCCCTGGGGTAGATTTTTTTCTTCCGCTACTTGTGTTGTACAAAGTGGGTCAAATTGTGTTTTCTTAACCGAACTTCCAACCAAACAAAATTAATAACGAAAGCTTCTTATCTATGTTTACCATGTTTATATTTTCGTTTCGAAAATTTCAAAATTTTTGTCTTGAGTGCACTTCAGAACTTGCAGAGACACGTACAACTTGTCTCAAAGGATTGTGATCGGCTGGAGACATATAACCGTCGCAGAATTTTGTTTATCCATGGTGTCCCTGAGGAAAAAAGGAGACTGTTCCAGAAACTGTAATAAAATCTTTACAACACACAAAGGTCTCCATTGCCCAAGAAAGTATGAGTCGGTGTTACAGGATGGGTAAAATAAAAGATAAACCCAGACCCTTGTTAGTTGAATTTAAAGAGCTCAGCCTTCGTGACGAAATCTGGGCATCAAAAACTTCTTTCAAAGGAACTGGGATAACTTTGTCAGAGTTTTAAACCAAAGTAAGACATGAAGTTTTCTAGCAGCTCGCAAACGTTTCGTCGTTACAAAATGTTGGACCAGAGATGGCTATATATACGTACTGACAAGTGACAGCATTAGGCACCGTATATTCACCATGGCGGATCTTCAGTCCATCCCCGAACAATCGTCTACAAGTCAAGAAGAAGCAAAGTCTGCCGATAAAACAAGGACAACAAAATCTCGAGCCCGCATGGCGACGCGGCGATAAAGTATCTCATCTAATTTGAGGTTACATTCTAACAACTACTACATTTGAATACAACATTGGAATCCTAAACATTATTTTCTTTTGATCCTCTTAGTATTAAGATTCTTTCAATTCACTATTGTTTTGCTGATAAACTGTGTAAGTAATATTTTATTGTTTTTATAATCAATTTTTTCTGTTTACATCATTCTACAGTACAAAACACCATTAGTGTTATTATGCCAGGCAGTATTTTGTTTTTCATGTAATTATTTATTTACAGAAAAAAATATGTTAATATTTACAATACTTATTAACTAAAAACTATTATAATCGTAGAGCCCTACTCCTCGTGGCATGGTACCAAGAACGCTGGCTGCATTTCCACGTTGAATAGCTAAACTTATCCGTTGAGCGAGAAAAGAACCAGCCCTCTTTTCACCAGCGGCAACGATAAGTCGCGGATACAATTCCTTTAGAAACTGCATCGCGCGGGGACCCCACGGACCGATTGTCTCTACGGCAAATGGAACAAATATATAGTCTCCTTTCAAAGACTCATATTTACGCCATTTACCCGATTCAGCTGCCTCTAATGCCGCCTCGGCCCTTATTGAAGTACCCTTGATATGAGAGGCCGCTAATGTATCGACGCAAGTTGCGTCCCACACAAGAGCTTTGCCTCTCTCCCAAGGGACTAAAGTCAAGCCGTCAGGTCTCTTACCATCCTCCCTAAATATTCCACAAGGCTCTAAATCCGATGGAATATTTATGGAAACAAGAGCTCTTCGGATGATTTCATTCAAGGAACCGTGACGAGACAGTCTGCCGGCACTTTTTTGGCATGAAAGTCCGTGGAGGCCTAACTCGTCGACGTCGCTGCCACAAGGACATCGATGTGGTTGACAAATCGATGCTCCCAATCGTATTCCTACAGCTATACGTTATCTAGTAATGTACCAAGGTTACTTGATGGTAAAGCATGTAGCCTGTAACTGGATTCCTTTGTCGAAACACTTAGAATGCGGGCGTGGTCTCTGTCACAGTGAAAATTGTTCAGTAAGCATTTCTGCACATTCTGAACCAACGGGATATCCCACCGTTTTTGTGAGTTAGGTTCCAGTGGAATATCCTCGCCGGGACAGAGACGTAACCATGCTTCTCTTGCCTCAGTAGGAAAGGTCAAGTCCAAATCATTCTTAAGAATTTTACGTGACAAATCATGAACACTGTGTACGGAGGCAATGAAAGCCGGCAGCGCAATATTTGAAAACTCTCTTATACCGATACCTCCAAATCTAACAGGTAAAGTACCTTGAGTCCAGCTAGATGAGACTAAAGATAATTTTAGAATTTTTTCCAAAGCTTTTTTGAGATTAAGGTCAATTTGTCTCAAAAAATCTGAACATTTCCATGCTGGACTCGAGCGGCGTAAATAAGTAAATTTACGAACAAGAACGCAATATTTTGGCTATTCTACGTTCTATTAACGTATCTCCAACAGCGACTGACTGGTTTCGTAGTTACTTATTCGGTAGTCGACAGCGCACTCGTATAGAAGAGAGATATTTTTCTTGGTGTTCTATCGAGGCCGGTGTACCACAAGGTGGCATGTTGTCTCCTCTCCTTTTTACAATTTTCATTCGATCCATTACCTCTCAGATGACTTCTCTCTACCACTTGTATGCAGACGAACTCCAAATTTATTCGTTTTTACTAAGGGGAACAAGGCGTATATTTCTTTGCAATAATAATGCAGAACCTGATAATATGGGACAGTGAATAAATGACCATCGCCTGTCTGCCGTAATCTCCGCAGATTTCTTTCTGTCGATAGTTACTTGCGACGGTCTTTTGCGAAGTAATTAAACGGTGGGTTGCACCGTCAAAAGTTTAATGGCGATCTAAGAGTAATAGCTAGTTTGTTGTAACATTGGCTTGGCAACATTTTTATTATATGTTTGTACTTGTGTGATGGACGTTTTTATGTTTAAAGTATAAATATTTATCTATGTGAGTATACATGCATGTAAGTAATATTGTATCGTCTGTACGGACGCAAAAATAGCTACATCATTGGTAGAATTGTACCAGTGGGTTTTTCCAAAACTTATTTACGATATATATCGTTGGTTTGACTATGATGTAGGCGACAGGCTCACCACCTGTCACTTTGACCCTAAAAATGTCTTCAGTGACCGGTAGGTTCAAGGACCTAATTGTCTGGATCTTTGTCTGATGAGTATTGGTACCCCCGCGCTTTGTGCGTGAAGCAGACGTGTTTTCTTACTTTGTTTTAATTAATTATTTCAACCGTGGTTAGTGTAAACAAACTGTAGCACATATAGAAATTTCATTAAATTCTGCCCAGAAATGTTTGTGAAATAACCTAAATTAAAAATATAGTTTGAGTAATATCCAGACATGTGTCAAAACTTTCCATTAGCTTGTGCTATATTAGTGAGTGAGCAATAGTGTGCAACAACTAATTTATTACAATATAGTACCGACGTATTTTAAAACTGTTTTGAAAAGTGTTCTTTAAACTAAATAATTTTGCTAATGACGGTAATGAATAAAAACTTATGCGCCTTTCAATGTGGGTTATGCTAAATCGTTGCTAATTTGTTATCGCAGGCGCTCTAATTATTTTTAGTTATGGCTATTTGCGGTTGTTGTAATAAAAGCGTAATTGTGGCACATGCAATTAACTGTGCGCAACGCAAAGCAGCCTATCATCGTAAATGCATTGGTGCTACTAAGTTGCCTAGAGAGTGGTTGTGTCATGTGTGTGCGTCAAAAAAACCAAAGTCTGACAGCACTCCTATTAAAATGGCAGAGGAAAGCCAAGACGAGTCATTTAGCGATAGCGAGGATGATGTAACACTCAGACGAATTGGTAATATGTTGGATAGAAAATTGAAAAAACGTTTTGATACCTTGATTGCTGAAATGAAAACCGCTCTGATGAATGAAATCAAATTGCTTGTACATACTGAGGTAGAGGAAGTTATTGGCACGTTGAAAAGTGATCTGACGGAAACTACAGATTTTTCAATGAAAAATTGTAATAATGGAAAACGAATTGCAGGCCAAATATGAATAAATTCATATTTTGTCGAAAAAAAGCACAGAATTGGAAAAAGAAATTAGTCAGCTAAACCATAAAATTTATAGAGGCATAGCAGATGCGTTGCCGGCCATAGAGTGCATTGGCGTCTCGGGATTCAAATACTAGCGTTTTAAGAAGAACTATAACTCTGCCGCCAGGTCCTTCAAAAGAGTACTTTCTGCGGCAAAGTCTGAGCACATTGGCGGAATTGGCGAGAAACTAGTTCGTCTTCCTTCGGGAACTCGTGTGTTCTGGTCCCTCGCTAAGGCTGTCGAGGAATTTCAGTCAGCCATCACTACCATCTCTGCACAGGAGGACAACTCGCTGGCCCATGACGCAAAAGAGAAAGCCGATCTTCTAGGTTCTCTTTTTGCATCCAACTCGACTCTAGATGACAGGGGAACTCACCGCCGACCATGCCGTGCAGTGAGTGCTCTATGCCGGACATCCGGTTCATTCAGAGCTCAGTGCGAAAATACAGAGAATCCCTGGACATCCAGAAGTCGAGTGCCTGACGGTGTCCCCCTATTGTACTGAGGATGTGTGCTCCAGAGTTGGCACCGGTTCTAATGCATCTTTTCGGTACTCCTACTCTGAAGGCGTCGTCCCGATGACATGGAAGACAGCTTTGATGCACCCGATCCTAAGAAGGCGATCTCTCAGATCCAGGTAACTACAGACCGATCGCCATCACTTCCATGTTCTCCAAAATAATGGAGTCCATTATAAACTGTCAGCTCATGAGGTACTTAGAGGAGCACCAGTTGATCAGTGACCGCCAGTACGGCTTCCGTCGGGGTCGCTCGGCTGGTGATCTTCTTGTGTACCTCACTCATCGATGGGCGGAGGCAGTAGAGAGCAAGGGTGAGGCCCTGGCAGTTAGTTTGGATATTGCGAAAGCCTTTGATCGGGTATCGGGATCGATTGGAAATTGCTTTACCGACAAGTCTTAAAATTTGTAAGCTATGGTCAAACCTTTTTAATAATACAGAACATTTGAAAACTTACTTCTGTATTTTGTTCTATCCAGCGACCCACACTATTGTTAGATACATACGTATCGGCCCGTAAAAGTTTACCGTAGGATATAAGACTCTCCCGTACAGGAGTGCCTACTTCAGTCGCAGTTTACAGCTTCTGCCCGTTTTCAGACTGCTTTTGATAACATCTGTTGGTATTTCTTACGCCAAAATCACTAAAGAAAGAGAAAGAGAAAGAAAGAAAGAGATATTTTATTTCAAACTTTTATTTTTCACTAGACAATACTATTATTATTTGAGAAAAAAAAGAGGAAGAAAGTTTCGTCAGGAGATAAAATGATAGTAATAAAATAACATAAACCTCGCTACATTGTCAAAAGATTTTGTAAGCGCTACTTTTATAACACGATTTACGACCTCTATTGAACAACCACAGTGCCTAGGTCTCAATCACAATGCATAGTGCGCCTTAAACTATATAATTTGAGAGTTGTATTTCCCACTTTATACCATATTTACTGTTCTTTTGTGCTATATATCGCACAATCAATTAAAATGAATTAAAAGACTTTTATAAATTTCTATCCTGTATCTTATTACTTTAAACAATATAATCGTGTATGATGTGTTTGCACCCTTACATAGAAAAACTTTAGATGAAATCATTTTCTATCCTTTTTGATAAGTTCAGTATGTTTTTGGTTACCACCTTATAATATTATTGGTCTCAATTTTACATAATACAAATATTAAATTTTACATAATACAAACCATTCGGAATTTTTAATTAAATTGTGACGGAAACATGTTCGTTTCGTGCGGTCTGCGTTCGTAAATTTTTATTGAGGTACAACCGCTTTATTTGCTTTTTGTATTGATTATTCGCGTAAAATATTATCAAAGTTACATATAAACAATAAAGCGGACCAAATCAGACGTTGTGCTGCTTGTTTAATAAAATTTCGTGGTCATGTACATGTTTTATGATGGAAAACCGAATTAACTTAAAAACATTAGGTACCGACAACAGCGTCTAGTTACGCCTTCAGCGTCTGGAGACGGGATGGTTCCCGTCTCTAAAATATCTAATAACAATTTTGAATGTAGTTCTTGAAAGATACGAATACTTATAAGGGACCAAGAACAACTCTCATTTAAAGTTTCAAGCAATAATGTCTTATGAAAGTCAAGACTACTTACAAGGTGGTGTGGTGGAGGCGCAGGCTGATCTGTATTGAAATCAGGTCACGTTTTAGGTTTTCAATAAATAAATATTTTCACGCAATGCGCAATACAGGGGTAGACAGAGGTCTAGTCTAGACAATTAAGACCTTTGAAGAAGAACCTTTGACCCCCTTTCACCGAAGATATTTTCGGAACAACGTGACAGGTGGTGAGCCCGTCGCCATCTTTATGTCCAAACCAACGATATAATTCGTACATAAGTTTTTGAAAAACCCATTGGTACGAGCCTGCCACCTGGGGATCGAAGTCGGGTCTTTCAACTCAAAATTCCGACCACCCAACCACTCGGCTATCGTGACTTTATAGTTGTCAAATAAGCACCCGTGAAATGTGGGACGAAAGGTCTTAATTATCTCGATCTGGACTCCATTACTGAGAATATGCCATTCCCAATGTAATGGAAGACAAAGGCTTTTCTTGACAATTCTTTTGTATCGACCATCTTCCGAAGGAGTATTTGGGACTTTTTATTTTTACAAAAGTTATAAACGTTTTACGCATAAGCTCTATTTCAAAATGATCTTCCTATTTCAAATCTCAGCGAAAACATCCGTCGTGACAGAACGTGTTTTGGAGTGTGGCTCGAATATAGAATGTTTCATACATGCAGTGTTCTCTGCAAAAATAAACAGAAAGCGTTTTAAGCGGGATTCGCGCGTTGACTGCAAATCATACATTTCTAGGAATCCAGTACTATACATCACTCCTACATGGACCTTGTCAAGTGAATGCCATTTAATGGGGTTTAGGTTGACTAGAAGACTGTTTTGTCTAAATCCACTACAATTTGTAAGTGAAAGAGTACAAACTAAAACCTTTATGAGATTACATAATGAGTTTATAAAGGAAATTGGGTATCGCACGACGCTTCTCAGTAATGGAAGTAAACGTTATCTTGTTCGTAGTTAAAGAAACAATAAAGTGAAGTAGGCACCCGTGATTTTTCGCAAAGTGATCAAGTATTCACTCTAAAATAATCACAATAGTTGAGTCCTACATATTATAACTACATAGTCTTCGAAAGTTAGTTTTAGCCTACCTCTACTCCTTTTAACGCTAACTATCGCACTATATATCTTCTTCGCCATTCGGTATTTACTCATTCGCTCGACGTGCTCAAGGTAATTAATGTATCTTAATAGACCTATATGTTCTAACTACGTTGACACTTAAATTGTACCGATCTGAATATATAATTCGGAAAATATATTTAACTTACTTCGAAATTAGGAACTGTCTAGGGAGGCCAATTAATTTCGTAGTTTTTTTAGATTTCGTTCGTAAAGTTTAACTAATAGTACTATGCAGCTTTAGTTAGTGTCTTGTGACTAGCGTCCATCAAAGCTAAAAACACCATTACACAAGAGTGCAATCATTTACTCTACTCGAATACACTAGAGTAACAGTTTACGAATTATATCGTTGGCTTGGACATAAAGACGACGACGGGTTCACCGCCTGTCACGTTGTCCCGAAAATATCTTCGGTGGAAGGTGGGTCAAAGGGACTTAATTGTCTAGACTACCTCTGTCTACGCCTGTATTGGGAATTGCGTGAAGATTTTTATTTATTTATTTATTTATGTATATTTAGGGATTCTAAAATTATATCAGTAGATTAATATGATGCTCTGTTTCAGAGGATTGATGATGTGTGTGTGTGTGTGTGTGTGTGTGTGTGTGTGTGTGTGTGTGTGTGTCTGTCTCTCTCTCTCCTCTCTCTCTTAGTTTTCTTGTAGACTTAATCATAAGTAAAATGATACGTAAGCTGATTGTAACCCCATTCATAATAATCTACCAGCCGTAAATCTGAGACATCTCGTAAAGACCTCTTCATTGTCAATAAATAACTTCGTAGGGGTATACAGTGGCCAAGAACTTCTTCGTATATAAATGTGATCCGTACCCTTGCGTAATTCTGTTTGCTTTAGTTGAATTTATGTTTGGAGAGATTTTCCTTAAAGTTAATGTTTTTAAAACGGCAGGATTGGCCATTTAGTAAAAGTATTATTATCTTCACGCAAATTCTCGTACTGGGGTAGGGAGAGATAAATATTCATGTTACATATAATAATGTTTTTCCGAAAAGGAAAGTTCTGCTATATAAACAAAAATAAACATTAGTTAAGTATAAAACTTTTATAAAAAATCTCATAAATTAATATTTCACAATCATTATACGTAATATCAATATTATAAATTCAAAATCTTGTTATACTGTAGGTGACAAGTCGCCACTCCTAGCAACGCTATTCACGTTTGAGTATTGCGTGAAGAGGCCATTAGTTCTCGTGTTGTTTTTATTTTTGTAATACTTAATACATAGAAAATAAATTTTCTACATTAACCCGCCCAGAAATAGAATCCGGGACCTCAGTCCTGGCGACATTTTGAAAATCGGTGTGTGGCGTACACAACGATTTTCATGATGTCGCAAGCTTTTATTGAATCGACTACGTAGGTCGTCAATAGCAATATTCAAATATAATATTTGATATTTTTGAAAATCAAAGAAATAAGAAATAAATAAGTACCTTACATCAGAAATTGCTCCAATCCAATATATTTGAGTCAAGAGAACTCGTGCTTTTATACTTCGAAGTGAGTTTATAATGAAAATGAAAATTATTTGAATGAAAGCGGTATAAAGAATCGTGACACTTGGCGACCTGTTCACTCTGGCCACCCCGTCAGGGACTACGCGTGAGGATATTTTATATTATAACTATTACAATCCAACCACAAATAATTTAAATATTAAAATTATAAATGGAACAACATTTGAAAGATTTTTTGAAGTTTGTTTCAATACTTAAGTATCTATTCTTTGTTGCGAGTATATTTACCGTTTTATTATTCTTATTGTTTTACATTAATTTCCTTCATGTGGCTTTTTTATATTAAAATAAACAATACAGGATAAATACAAACAAATAATAATAAATACTTACATAGATAGACCGAAGTATCAGACCGAAGATGGGCAGCAGCATCTGAGGTGCGAGTGGTCTGGTACTGCGATCGGCAATCGCCTTACCAAGCGTGGCGATTATGGTCAATCCTACCTATGGGAGAGACCTGTATCCTGCAGTGGACTTTAACAGGACGATATGTATGTATGTATGTACATATGCAGAATTACCACAGTCTATTATATAAGATATATTCTATATAAGATACATTCTACAAAATCTTATATTTTAAACGATGCACAGACTCAAAAGAATAGCTTTAATTCATTTAAAAAGCTTTCTAAACAGCTTCTCTTCTGAAAACTGTTGGAAGGTTTCATATGCGTCGCTGTCATGGCAAATGTGACTAGAGAGTGCGAAAATAATTACAATGTTTCAGAGTGGCATTCAATAGATTGTGTTTCTTTAGCTGTAAGTAGCTGTTTAACTAACCAAAATATTTTACCAGCTATTTCAAATACTTTTACTTCCTTAGTGGCCTATAAAAAGTCCACTGCAAGATGTATGAGTAGGCCTGTCTTGTAAGTAACATTTATATTGGCAAGCGGATTGGCAATCGCTATAATTTTATGTTTCTTCCTTCTTCACCTAGTACTAAAGGAACATTACAGAACAGGATGAATAATAAAGGTGTAGAGGTGTGTTACCATACTCAGCGGACGAAATGGAGAAGCACAATGTGTTATATTCCACAAAAACTTATTAGGTTTGAAAGCTTATATTTTAAACGATTAGCAGATGCGCAAAGAACAGCTTTAATTCATTTAAACGATCTAGTGAGTTTCTCGACTGAACCTGTTGGAATGTTTTTATTGCACGTCGTTACCAAATTTTATAAATGTTATAATTAGCCGGAAATATAATTTATATTATTTTTACTTAGCGGTCTCTAAAAGTCCACTGAAGGATATAGACCTTCCTATCAGTAGGATTTATATTGACAAGTCGCTTATCAATACTTGTTTTACTTCTTCGTAATCATCATGATTATCATCATATCGGCTTATAAAAGTCCACTGTGAAAATAGTCCTCTAGGGTTTACCATCATCGCCATGCTTGGTAAGCGTAATCTTTGTCTGGCATTTTTGTGATGGTTATTCCGCCACCGTTATGTTATGACACCTTCAGCAAGGGGATGACATACTCACATGGTTGCTTTTCATAAAACGTATCTCTTTCAAGTGCATAGATATAATACATGTTATAGTGTTACTATACTCGATTGGTTTGATGATCTGACTTGGATTCAAGAGACCCGAAGTAGACACTGTATGATTTGCATCGTTACTTTGGACACACGCACAGCCACAGGTTTACCAACTGTCACGTTGTTCCTACTTAAAATTACTCGTATAATAAATCCGAGTATACCTAATAAAATGTAAACAAGTTAATATATTTGCTTATTTACTCCATTGTTTCATTGTTGTAACAACTTAACGGACTGCACGTAAGAAGCTACTCAAATGGAAAGTGATACAGATATATCTCATGACTTCCCGCAAAGTTTACCGCATAGTTACCGCAAAGTTTCCCATTCTCTAAGATGACAAACTCCAACGGCTGACGCAACAAGGAGTTGAAATTTTAATGCATTTGTAAGTGTTTGAATTTGAAATAAACATAGAAAAAAAAGTTTAAATCAATAAATAGGTTTTACGTGTAACGATTATATAAAATAGTACAGAAGATATTTTATTTATTTATTTAATCTTTTTGCCCCAAAATTGTACTAAGGCGAGGTTAATGCTATACAGCATTCCCTACCAGCAAACCCCAGGTAAAACATGGTTAGGGCAGTTGAGGTAGTAATGAACAAGAATGAATGTAACATATAACGCTAATAGATATAAACAAACACACATACATATATAAAGACAGACATAGACAATATATATGTATGTCTGAAAATGTAAAAAGATGAAATATCTTAATCGCCATTTTCTTTTTAATTAATTTCTTAAAAACGACTTGAATGACATCAGCACCGTGTTCCATAAGAAAATGATGAGGAAAATCCTTAAAATTATAATTTCCACAGACAGAAGGCGTGATCTTCAAAAACTCTATCCAAAAATAAATAAATATAAATATCTTCACACAACTCCCAATACAGGGGTATACAGAGGTCTAGACTAGACAATTAAGTCCCTTCGACCCACCTTCCACCGAAGGTATTTTCGGGACAACGTGACAGGTGGTGAGCCCGTCGCCATCTTTATGTTCAGGACATAATTTGTACATAAGTTTTTGAACAACCCATTGGTACGAGCTTGCCTCCTGGAGATCGAACTCGGGTCTCTTTACTCGAAATTCCGACCACCCAACCACTCGGCTACCGTGACTGTACTCAATCGAGTTCGAGCCCCAGGTGGTAAGCTTGTACCAATGGGTTTTTTCAATAAAGTTATTACAAAAGTTTGTACAATTTACATCGTTGGCTTGGACATAGCGATAGGCACACCACCTATCACGTTGTCCCAAAAAATAGTCTTCGGTAAAAGGTGAGTCGAAAGGAATTAATTCTCTAGACCTCGGTCTGCCCCAGTATTGGAAATAGCGTAATGATATTTTAAGAAGATTGGAAATAAAATATCAAATTTGTGGCAACTCCTTCTTATAAGTCAGGTCTATGCCCTACAAAGAAGACCGGCCATTAAGCAAAAATACTGAAAAGAAAATTCTCGAATCAGTGAGCACACCTACAATTAATTGCGGTTTCCGAACCGCACACATGACAATTAATCCCTTAAATGCTGTAAGTTTATTTTAGCGTTGGCTTGGAAACTAAGACGGCGGTAGGCTCACCATCTGTCACGTTGTCCCTACTAAGCACCGGTAAAGAGTTGAAAATTAAATTGTTAAAAATTAAATTGTTTCAACCTCTGTCTACCCCAGTATTGGCCAAGTCATGAAGATGGAAACATATTTCTCTATATTTCTATTTGAACCCTCTGTCGAGTAGTTTACTAATGGTACACAATCGTGAACACTACAAAATATGTCGTTTAACCCGTTAATCTGATATATGAGTCGGTCAATCTCCCGAGCCTTAAGTACATTGGGCTAATCCTACTAATACTGGTTAATTAATATAGGTTTTATTGTCCTGTACCCTTTAGTACAATAAATGGCTTGGGTCTCATCGAATGGGACTATTTTTAATTAATAATGGAACCTTTTGATTGTTCTTAATTTGCGGCATTTAAGGCTCTGTAATGTCCACTAAAGAGTTTGTATATGCCCATAATTATTCATTAACATGATTATTTATTAACACATAACTCAAGATAGCCGAGTGGTTGGGTGGTCGGAATTTCGAGTCGAGAGACCCGAGTTCGATCCCCAGGTGGCACGTTCGTACCAATGGGTTTTTTTTTAAATTATGTACGAATTACATCGTTGGCTTGGACATAAAGGCGGCGACGGGCTCACCACCTGTCACGTTGTCCCGAAAATATCTTCGGTGGAAGGAGGTCGAAGGGACTTAATTGTCTAGACAATTTTTCACTCTGGTCTTCAATAATCGCCGCGCTTACCAGACTTACACAAAATAGACTACTTTTAGAATATTATTTTTCAAGATGATTATTCCTAGTCCTGCCGGCAGCCAATGAAACTGAAGCTATTTTCCCTTCGTCGTTTCTTAGGATATCCAAAGTTGGGCATAAATGATTGGTATACTCTTACTCCACAGATCCACAGCCGAAAGTAATTAACTTGCAAAATAACACTATGCGTTTAACCTATTAATAAAAGATAAAGTTCCACTTATAAGATTCACATGCACAATCCGCGTATTCTATTTCTACTAGCTTCGACTGATTCTATTCAAGATTCATGGAAAGAATCAGCTTTGCAGTTGGCAATCCGCTTATTACGCCGTTTAATATTACAAAGTCACTACTGGTGTATTATTCGTTATTATTTATAAAAATAACATGAAAATAAATTCAGCTAAAAAATTTTTGAAAATCAATTAAGCGTCAAAGTAAGTCACGATTATCAAGTGGTTAAGGTGAGTTCGTTTGAAATGGCGAAACCTCGAAAAATACTAGACCTAAATTCTGTAGACCGGTGAAAGGCATCGGCGTCCAAGTTATGAGGTGTCTAGAACTGCGATCGCCAATCCACTTGATAAGCGTGGCGATTATGGCAAACACTTTCGTATGAGAGAGGCCTATGTCTGGCAGACTTGAGCATGCCGTTATGATGATGATACTGATATATTACTAATGCCACCATTACAATTTTTATCATGATTCTAATGGTAGACATATTTCCAAAATGTATCTAGGCGTTTGCCCAATAATCGCAATTTATTAAAGTTTATTTCCAATTCTATGCAATACGAAGAGGAAACGTATGTGAGCCATCTCTTTCTTTTAAGGAACCGCCTTCTTAATGCCTCTTAAGTAGATTATAACATGTATGTTTATAACATGTATGTATAACATGTATATCTCATAAAGACTTAAAAGTACAAGCCAAGTCTCGTCTGATAAATAATACAAGGTTGCATAATTATAAAAACGATAATCTGGGTTGAGTTATATTTGGTTTAGTAAATAAATTACATTTCGACTGTCCCATAAATTGAAATCACAGGGATATTTTGAAAACAATTTCTTTTTTTTTAACTTCACAGAATTTTTGAAGCACTTTATTATTATCTGGACAAATTCGCCTAATATATTTATCGAGGATATATGTATTTATATCGTGATTTATACCACTATATATTTTATTTGATTACCCTGATGTATATCAATTGAGATTGGTGTAATATTTTTAACCATCGTCATTTTTGAATTTGTACGTTATAAAACCTAAAAATTACATAATTATCAAACAGCAAATGTTTGATAATTAGGCTTCCGCCATTTGTATTGTTTTGTAATAAAGGAAGAATAAAATTAGAGTCGTGCAGTCTAAACAAGGCTAGGTATATTGCAATGTAGTGAGTTATCCGTAGATAAAATTTTAAAATGTTATTATGCCATAAACTTTATCTCTTAGTTCAATTAAAAGTGTAATTTTCTACTTTTATAAACAATTAACACTGTGGAAGTCCGTAATCTTAAAATTAAGTACCCAATAAACTGCTCAAGCTTACTTTGCAAGAGAAATAAGATATAAGAATAATGCTAAAATGTTATAATATTTTCATACCATTTTTCACAAATGTTCGAATACTAACTATTTTGACAGGTAGTCTACACAGTTTAAGTTTCTCTAAGATACGTTATTTATTGCTTTTTGGCAAGACGTGGCAGGTAGTGAATATATCAAGATCTGAATTATTGACAATTCGCACTTCAGAAGCCACTGCCCGTCACCGATCTACTGGATTTTGGTCTTGTATTTTTTGAGATTCTTATTATCCTGCCATCTATCGGTAGCCAACTGTATTTTAAAATTTTTTACCTAAATCGCCTCTAACGACACCCATGGGAATAAATATTCTTACTCGATAAACACACAGCAAATAGTAATTACTACCAATACTAATTTGTTTTTGCAGAATCAAAATGCCAAACTCTCGAGCATAATCTCGGCACAGCATAAGCTACTGAGATACTATTGGATGCTGTAAGGAACGTAAAAGAATTGTTTACATGTCTACGTGGAAGTAACAAATATATTTCTTTCTAGGGGCGGAAAATTCAGAGGTTAATTTAGTGATAAAAGTCCTTACTTTATTTTTACAAATGTTTAAAATTATACGAAGTTGTACTGAAGATCTCTGAAAACGAAGAGGTTATTTATTTGATGCTTGTGTCTCGTTCAACGAAGAAAAGAAAAGCCATATTTTTATTTTGACGACTTGTGAAGCCTTAAAATGGTCGTTGTTATATGAAGAAATAAATGTATAAAACAATAAGCGAAAAAATCTTAATAAAAATTATGAAAATTTGAAAGCACAAAAATTCTAAATTCCACTTTAAATTCATATATACATTTTAGCAGAACAAAATAAAAATCTATAAGACCTATTGCATATAAACAACTATTTATCAAACTTAAGAATTGCTTCTCATTTCCATTATTTTCTCGTATAAACTCTCCAACCTTCTTCCTAAACAGTCCTCGTCTATTCACAAAATACCTGAAAACTTAGGTAGAGCCACCACCACATCAGCTTTTGTTGTTGCATGAATGGGCTGGCTCTACCGGGAAGTACCACGACCTCACAGAATACCGGCTTCACGCCGGTAGAAGTCTAATTGGGGGTGGGCACCGATCACCCAAATTCTCTTGACTGATTTTATTATAACAAAATACACACTCCCCTACCCCCAAGTCTGTGGGGTGGGGTTGGCTCTATAAGGCCAGCAACGCATCTGCGATGCCTCTGGTATTACGGGTGTTGATAGGCGGCGGTAATCACTTACCATCACGTGAGCCACCTGCTCGTCTGCCTCCGTTTTCTATAAAAAGGATATTTAAACAAACGTCTATGAACAAATTGATGAATTGGAATGAAGCTGAAGAAGTATGAGTACAATTCTTTAGACACTTGACGATCTGTTCTCTCTGGCTACTCCGTCAGCGAGTGTGCGTGAAGATAAGTCAAATCAAATTAAATCAAATCATTTATTCATCGACATAAGAATGTACATTCGTTTATCGATAGACATTATAAGTATTATATACCACCGCTTCGTAATGAGGTTACTCTAACGGAGAAGAAACAGGTGCGATGAACTCCGTAGGTATCCTCTTTTTGGTCAATCTTTTTATAATATAATGTATTATACATATGTGATATGATATTTTATAGAAATAGCTAGGAACGATCACTTCATTGCCAGGAGTTACTGGGAATTCATAATAATCATTAATATATAATGATATATATTATAACAACCATTCTTAGTAATAGTAGTATTTTATTTTAATTAATGAAACTGTAATGACTCTCATATACTGTAGGGTATGAAGTACTATGCAGTATCGGTAAAAACTAACCACCTCTTTAGCGAATACACTAACCAAAAATGGTTAAGACAAAAGAGAAAGGAAGGGAAGCGTGATGGGTATCTAGTTATTCATCACAAAGCAATCCACAGGTATCTCGGTAGTTTCCAGTAACAAATTTGCTTTAGCTACTTTGGAATCAAAGCAATGTATGTATCAATGTGTAATCAGAGCAACCTATCTATTTATGTATTTATTATGGAATATTATTATAAAACATAATATTACGTATTACGAGAAGTCACGATTGCCGAGTGGTTGGGTAGATCTCTGTCTACGCCTGGATTGGGAATTGCTAAATATTGTGATAATCAAATCTAATATTACGTATTCAATATTATTATTTGTATAGCAAAATAAATAACATAAACAGCGTATTCGTACGCGTACGCGTATTGTAATTCTTAATAATATTTAAATAGAAAATACCCTTTTATGGTTTATATTTGTCAAAATCATTGTACCCTTAAGGATTTATATTATTTTTGTCCACGTAAAGCGACACTTTAGCTCATCTGAGCGTGGAATTAGGCGATGACTTCTCAACCTGATTTTATAAGGTATAATAAATTGAAGAAGAGGAAAAGAGCGGTGTTAATTTACAGGAAAGGTTAAATGTTAAACAGTTTCTTCGGCAAAAATAAAGCTAATATTTAAATGTTCTTAAAATATTGGAAGAATCTTCGTTAACCAAATTAAAAAGTGAAACTAAATCTGCCTGTTTGGAACAACGTGAGGAGTGAGGAGAGCCTGACGCCACTGGCATTTATTAATATACAAAATAAAACTTAGCATATAAAAACATGAATATGTAATATACTTAGCAGATAAAAATATAAATCCTCTGGACTATTTTCGCCCACTACTATTTGTGTAAGATATATTATAGGTATATTATTCGCATCCTATCCTCGCAGAGCTTTACACAGCAAAAGGTTTTTAAAAGTGATCCTACTTCAAAACCCTTTTCCTTAAGCCTTCAAGCGTACTTATTGTATAGAAAAACCTTTTAATGATATGAAATATTGGATACATTTGGGATATGTATTTATGTATCAAAACTATATTTGCTCAATTATATATTAAATGACAAACGAGGCATTCTCTACCAATCCATTTTACTGATTTTAGATATTTATTAGAAAATCCTTTACGAAAGAGGTTATTATCATATCTCGTAAAAGAATACATTAATCATTGTAACCCCAAGGAATGAGTAGATTATGTCATGCTACCATGTCATTCCTAAATATTATATGTACAATACAATGTTCCCCTGTGAAAAGAATACTGAAAAGAGTATACGGGGATTCTTTCAATTGTTTCTTCCCCATAAGAAGATCGTCATGATGAAACGTAATGTTGTAATGTATAAATTATATCGATGAATAAATCATTGGTGACAGAGTTAGTACAATATACATTCTATCCTTTGCTATATGAAATATGAATTATTCATTTGTGATTGATTATTAATTGAATTTATATAATCCT
This sequence comes from Sericinus montela, assembly GCA_029286605.1. Taxonomy (NCBI): domain Eukaryota; kingdom Metazoa; phylum Arthropoda; class Insecta; order Lepidoptera; family Papilionidae; genus Sericinus; species Sericinus montela. The sequence continues at coordinate 3,772,576 of JAGSMR010000024.1, forward strand.
TTATAGCCCTTACGTATAGTATATAATAATTCATTACGAGCTACGTGATTGTCGTGGCGTTAGGGTAGTAGAATATACCACTTCCTTCCTTCCCGCAGGTATCGAAGAAGGCGACCAAGGAAGGAAGGAAAAGATATCTTAGGGCAGACAGAGATCCAGAAAATCTTTATAATCTTTATAATAATCTTTATTGTCATAAGATTTGATCACAAATTTGTATGAAGTCCCTGACTTCCGTACAAGGTAAAACCTGTATTACAGAGGTCAGTGTCTTCTCCCAGGCTAATGTTACAACAAACGATAACAACAAATAATAACTTATAACAACTTAAACAAATAAGTGTACACTAAAAAAAAAAGCTACTTGAATACAATAAAGAAGGTTAATCTTGAAGGATGGTAATTTGTGTATGTGTGTGTGTGTGTGTGTGTGTATGTGTGTGTGTGTGTGTGTGTGTGTGTGTGTGTATGTGTGCGCGTGTGTGCACGTATTTGTGAATGTGAGAATAATAAGTAGTGTTTATCAAGTACGTTAGTACGACAATAATAAGGAGTTGTATCTATTTCTAAATTATAATATGAATATAAATAATAATTTTACGATATCAAATTTTCTGTTGAGACATGTTTAGTATTCGCCAATCAAAATCGCTAAACTGCTGGCCAAGCGTGCCGATTAAGGCAAACTCTCCCTCAGGAGAGGCCTGTGCTCTACAGTGGCTTTTAAAGGCGGTTAAGATGATGATGGTGGGATTTTTGAAGTTGTGAAAAAGGTTCTATTCGCTTGATAATGCCTTGTTCCGAAACAAAAATGTGATTAGGACTGTATATGTTTTATATTTATTGTATATTCTTTAATATTTTTCTGTAATATGTTCTAAAGTATCAATCACCTAGACATTCCAAAGTTCTTAGGAACTGCTCTTAGGAAGATAAAAACTTCATTGCTGTTGAACTTGCACACTACAAAAGTGCAGTATCTCGTAATTTAGCATATTACCTGTAAAATAAATGAAACTTATGGTTAAAATGAGAATAAGTTTTAGTTACAAATCATTTTTAAATACATTGTTTTTTTTTTTTAATTCATGTGAAATGAAACTTACATGTTAAAGTTGCGAATTGTATTTTCAAGGCCGGCCGTTAGTCACCGCAGATAACACCTTCCTGAGAAAAGGGGTTAGAGCTAGTATATACTTACGCTGCATCCGCACCATAATGGTTCTATCTCCAACTAATTTAACAATTTCGTGATTCACTTCTTCATTCAATAACTTTCATATTAGTCATATTACATATCGATCTATGTGGCGCACTGCGATCCACCCATCTCAAGTATCTCAAAAAAAGACAGAGGAACATTTTTATAGACGCACATTCAATACTAAAAATACATGATGTTTAAATATGCTTTATTACTTCATTCACTAATGGGGTAGACGGAGGTCTACAGAATTAAGATCCTTTCAACCAACCTTTTAAATACATTTTTGGGACAACGTGACAGGTACATGCGGCATCTTTATATCCAAGCCAACAGTTTCATTAAAGGACGGTCAAAAGGACTTAATCGTCTGGACGTCTGTCTGATCCAGTGTTGGGAATGGCGTTAAGGTATTTTTTTACTTTGTTTTAGTTTGAAACATTACATTGAAACGCTGTAGACTAAATGAGAAAATTGCTTGACTCACATGTTTGTTTACAAAAGGCGTAGCAGGTCAGGGGTAACTTTCATAGTCGTAAGCATTAGCAAAAAGGTCACAATAGCCGAGTATTTCGAGTCAAAAGACCCGAGTTCGATCTCCGTTGGCTCGTACCAATGAGTTTTTCAAAAACTTATTTCCGAATTTTGTCGATGGCTTGGACATAAAGACGGCGACAGGCTCATTACATGTCACGTTGTCCCGAAAATACCTGCGGTGTAAGGTGGGTCGAAGGTGGGACTTAATTGTCTAGACTAGACCTCTGTCTACCCCTGTGTTGGGAATTGCGAATCGATATTTATTTATTATAAGTATTAGCAAGTTAAAGTGGCAAAGTGTTACAAAGACCCAGTTCGCAGAACTAACAAACTCTTAAAAGAAAGTAAATGCCTTCATCAGTCTTTTCTAAACTAGACTAGAGCAAGAAAACGTTCGCCATGCAGCTTAAATACGGGTTGACAGATTTCATATGTCCTTAAAGTGAGGAGTCCTTGTGTTGCTTTCCTTCATCGTCGAGATTGTGTCAATTTTAGAACTCAAAATTGCTATTCAGAGGTACCTGCCCGGGATCGAACAAGGGTCATTTTTACCAAGCAAGCGCCTTGATTTCTATAACGTCTCTACATACTTAAAAACCTCTAAATTATTCCAAATCGCCGCAAATATCGTCTCAGTAATATCGCTATCACAGTTAATAACGATAATAATATTAAGCTCATCAATCCCCGTTGTCCATAAAGTTAACACGCTGCATGCTATTACAATAAGCAGTGACGAGTTAAGTTGTGTAACGATCTGATAACAAGAAATCTTCGTCTTTATTGACCTGTTAATTTCACAAATGATTGTCTTAATGTGGATTTCAGACTAAAAAATAAAATATTAAAATATCTTCACGCAATTCCCAATACAGGGGTAGACAGAAGTCTAGTCTAGACAATTAAGTCCCTTCGACCCACCTTCCACCGAAGATATTTTTCGGGACTTTTATTATAGGATATTTATATGCACAACATCTATCACTTTGTCCCAAATAAGCGTCGGTGAAAGGAGGCCGATAGGACATTATTGTCTAAATCTGTCTATCCCGCTATTGAAAATATTTGGGAAGATAAAAATTTGATAGTTGTAAACATTGAATCACTTACTAAACATTTTAAGGAATTTGTTGTAATAAGGAATTACTTTACTTTTACTCCTAAACTATTATAATTAAAATATATAATTACCTAGAAGTCACGATAGCCGAGTGGTTGGGTAATCAGAATTCGAGTCGAGAGACCCGAGTTCGATCCTTTCGGCTTGTACCTATGGGATTTTTCAAAACCTATGTACATATCGTTGGCTTGGACATAAAGACGGCGACGGGCTCACCACCTATCACGTCGTCCCAAAATGTCTTCGGTAGAAGGTGGATCGAAGGAGTTCCTTCGATCCACCTTCTGATTCAGGGGTAGACAGAAGTCTAGTCTAGACAATGTAGTTACATTGTCTAGACTAGACCTCTGTCTACCCCTGTATTGAGAATGGCGTGAAGATATTTTTTATAATAGATAAATACATAGATATGAAATGGCGTAAAGATATTATATTATATATATATCTTCAGGCCAATCCCAAAACAGAGGTCTAGACAATTAAGTCATTTCGACCCACCTTCCGGCGAAGTCATTTTTGGGACACTATGTCAGATGGTGAGCCCTTCGCGGTAGAACACTAGACTCTTGACTCGAATTCTGATCACCCAACGACTCGCCTATCGTAACTATTAACGAAGATACAACAAACACCCACAACCGACGCAATGTAAAACGTGAAGATATTTTTTTTTTTGTAATAAATACAAAGAAATACAAGTCAATTGTTGGAGCTAGTGTGCAGAGGGCTTGTGGTGTAAGAATATATCACCCTCTTTCTCCCTTTAATTGGGTAAGTGGCAACTAAGCAAAAGCCACAAACAGATGTCGGGATAACTATCTCGAAAAATACCAGACCATAATTCAGCAAACCGGTGACAGATGGTCACAAACACGCTTGCTAAGCGTAGCGATTATAAAAATCCAGGGGCGTCCCGACAGAACAGGCATATGTTCTTTAATGGACTTATGGCCATTTTTGTATGTATTTTTATAAGCTTATTGAACTATTTAAGTAAATGAGTGAAATTATGTTAAATCGAGCATTTAAAAACAAACGTCATTTGTATTCTTAAATTACAACTCAGTTCATTTTCAAATTGAGTAGGTCGGTGATTGGTATCAGGGTCTAAAACACATTGTGTCTGGTACTACCAATCCGCTTGTTAAGTGCAGCCATTGTGGCATCCTGACGGTAAACGACAGTTAGCATTTACCGGCAGTTTGTAACTATCTATATCTATATATAACATAGATAGATAGGTAACAAAACATATACTGCTCTGATCGCAAAGTAAGAAAGTAAATCACTTGTGTTAATGAATAGGAAATAACGAACACAAATACCCAGACAAGAGGAATATTTAAAGTGTGATACTATAGTGGCCCTTCCGAGAATCGAACTCAAAGCTAGCAGTATCGTGAACCTACAAGTATTCCAATTATAGAAGAAAATAACTAAATAAACAAATAATTTACCAGACAATTAGCAAAATATGTGCCAAAAAGTATAAAATCTAATTAAAAAGTTACACAAACAACTTGAAACAGGAAGGTAATAGATCGATTAAGCATCGTTAGTAGACAATGATTCCTATAGAATTCAAGCATCGAACTATAGTTTAACGTTTCGAGAATTAACGTTAATAAATAGATGTTCAGGAGATAACACATAATACGTATGGATTTTTAAATGTTTTTAATGTTTACTATTTTACTATAGCGGCGAGGTATTGCAGGAAAAGAGTAGCCGAGGACGTCTCCTCTGCACGTGTGCTTTTATATCCGTAGAGGAAAATGCTTTATACACGAACGTTTCATGGCCGGGAGGCCACCGCAAGGAACAGTGTCGGACTCGAATCTCAAAGGAGAAGCATACAAACTAAAACCATCTACGGGATGCTGTTGGCCCGGAGGTCTTTACAGCTTACAGCAGAGGCTCGCAATTGGGTTGCGTCGATGGCTGCTGCTGCGAAGCGTTGCGTCCCTGTAAACGAAATTAAAACTTCCGACATGGGAGAGGGGCCATACGATCCGTGGGCCCCAGTGACTTCCAGAAAACCTCCTCTCGGATCACGTTATTATGTTTTATAAGTTAATAATAATTATGATATTACTAATAATGTTGATGGCAGGCATTGTGTCAGTCAATGATGACTACGACCAAAGAAAATCTAGTGCTAGTCGATAATTTGCGACGATGTCAAGATGGTGAAAGCCGCAGGACGCGGCTTGTGTTAAACTCTATGCGAATGTACGTAGGGGGCTCATACGAGTTATTTACACGGGTGATTGCGTCATCGTTACCTATGATGACATATTTCGGGCGCCTCAAGCGAGGTAGAGTATCGCATAACTCCCTAGCGCAGCCATTAACGGGGCTGGAAGTGTGCACCATCGGTAATCGTTTATATGTGTGCAACATCGTAGTACGTCGATGTGTTTCCTGAATCCACCACTAGCGAGCTTTCAATGTGAAGACATCTTACATACGAATTATCTTATCTTACATACGAATTATATCTTTGGCTTGGACATAAAGACGGCGACGGGCTCACCACCTGTTACGTTGTCCCGAAAATATCTTTGGTGGAAGGTGGGTCGAAGGGACTTAATTATCTAGACTAGACCTCTGTCTATCCCTGTATTGGGAATTGCCTGAAGATATTTATTATTATTATTTTTATTTAATTTAATAATTCTACTATTAAGGAATTTACCTACTACCCACACAATACTTCTTAATTCTATACATATAGCGATAATATACGATTTAATTGGAAGCGCAACAATTGAGACCTCTTTCTACCCTGTATTGGGAATTGCCTGAAGATATTTATTTATTTATTTTTCTGTCTACCCCAGTATTGGAAATGGCGTAAAGAGACCGTTTTTAACGATAAGGCCGCCAATTTCAACACTGATAAATTTTATCCTGGTAAATATCTTTATTTGCTTTTGAAAGTTAGTGAGGTGGAAATTAAATGAAGTATTTTATACAAGAAATTCTAAAATAACTTTCTGCCCCTGGCAGACAGAGGTCTAGTCTAGACAATTTAATATTGGGAATTGCGTGAAGATATTTATTTATTTTATATTTATGTTTAAGAAACGAGTATATTTCTACTCTAATTATTAATAAATTCAACCATTTTATAACTACGATACTGGTTGGTGAATGAGTATGATATCACCAGGGCCAATGTGTATCATTTAACCACTATTACAAATAACTATTCTGAGGTGAAAGCGCGAAACATATAACGCGTGAAATCGAGATGCGGTAAACCTCGCAATTAATCAAACTAGCAATTACGTTCGAAGCTTTGTAGTGCTCCTTGGTTCTAATATATTTATTATCGGCTACCCTTAGCGCCAACACATCAGTGATATGGAAGACTTCTTTTTAGAATTAGTTTCCTACATTCATTTAAAATAATTGTTCGTTGAAATGGTATTTTTAATTGATAGTTAGAAATATACGTATTAGGATGCACTTTTGCCACTAGATGATGTATTTAAATAATATATGTTATGTAATTTAAATTTTAATTTGGTTACTGTTTTTTTAATTTTGATTTATTAATAAGGAGGAGGTTTTTTGTTTTAACGTTTGAACTACGTGTAAACGCTTCTGACTTATAGCATTGAACTATGATCTTATGTTTTTCGTAACGTGTGTATTGAAATAAGGAAGAAATTTTTCGTAGACATACTACATATTATCATATAATAGTGACATATTGCAATATGTAAATGAACTGTGTTTGGCAAGGCTTGCCAAGCTTGATACAGTTCTGGATGACTTTGCTATATGACAAAGGTATATGCCATATGAGTTTAAAGAGTTCAACGAACGTTATTGTCTTACTTCCTTATTGGCCAGTAAAAGTTCACTGTGTGATTTAAGCATCATTGTTTACAAGTATATGCCATAATCGTTACGCTCGGCAAGTGCATCAACGATTGCAGTACCAGACGCCGTTACCGGTCTGCTGAATTTTGCTATTTACAAGCCAAATGCCATTTACAAGTCTATTCCCTCAGTCGCTTTTTCCGACACCCACGGAAAGAGACGGCATTATTCTTACGACAATACTACATGGCATACCGGTTTAGTCTATTTGCTTTATAATTCTTCGATTTCCTTTCCTTCTTTTTAATTCTTCGCATCATTTCGGGGTGAAACCTGTGTCTAAAGATATTAGCACAAGTAACTCAGTGTTGAGTAAAGTAGAGCTGGTTTATTCTGTTCAATCAATGCACGCATCTATGGGTGGAAGGGTGGTGCTCTTTTTCTCTTCGGACCAGGTAACACATCCTTTTTATTGATTTTGTTTGCGGTCTGATGCAAGGTAATTTTATGCCAACATCTTTGTAAAAGAACATTTTTTCTTTTTTTAAAAATAAGAATACCGGCAATACCTAATATTACTAGTATTTCTGTTAACCACTTCAACTAATCTGCAATGCAGTCGAATGGTGGGCCTGAACTTGCGACATTAGGTTTTGCAGTCCGCACCCATTAGGCTAAGAACGAGTATGTAAATGTATACGAACGTTTTTACGTTCATTTTTACGATTCTATGATGATCCCCGTCTTAATGTCCAAACCAACGGTGAAATATCCTTACATGGATACATATTCAAAAAAGATAAATATTCGTATACCTTTACAGATATATGTTAAACAAAATAATGTAAATATAAACGAATTTTTATCTGCGTTGGTTTGGACACTAAGACGGGGATAGGCTCTCCACCTGTCACATGCACATTCCTGGTGATTGTACTCCAGCCTCCTGAATCGAATTCCGATCGCCCAACCAGTCAGTTATCACAGCTTATCAAGGCTTGCTTTTGTAAATACATATCGATATATTATTTTTGTAGATCCCCATCGACGAATGGCGTCCACACTCCATTATATCGCCTTCTCTGTGATCCGGGGGTTCGATCCCCGAACTTGTCACTATAGAAAACCACTTTTTCTACAGAAGTCGGGGTGTTTACGTGTAACGAAGGTACTACACCTTCGTTTTACTGGTTCTAAAACACAAGCGCTGTAAAAAAGGATAATGTCAACATATGTTTATAATTTTAATAGATTTTCTAAAGATTTTCTTTGTTATAAAAAATTATTGCATCACTCTAGGAAACTTTAATATTTTGGGCTACTGCGGTACATACAAGTGAGATAACCTGAGGCCCTTGCTACGCCCCAAAAATGTCACACAATAGAAAAACACCCGTAAACAAATCATTGCTGCTTACATGCTTTTTGTTAGTTATGTTTAAGTTTAAGTCACGTCAGCCGATTGGTTGGGTTCGGAATTCAATTCAAGAGACTCGAGTTCGATCCCCAAGGCCAATAGTTTTTTATTTTCACCACCTATCACGTTGCCACAAGAAATTTCCACTGTCTACACCAGTATTGTACATAGCGTGAAGATGTTTTCTACTTTTAGATGTCAGATGCAGGTATGAGAAGTTCGAAGGATTTGCAAAATCGTCATAATTTTTGTCTGATATTTTTTAGTGATGATTGTTTATCCAATAAAGAGTTTAATCTAAGTTATATTTGTTATTTTATACAAATTATTTATGTATTGAATATAGAAAGTTTTGAATGTACAGATAATTTGAAAAAAATATAATTTAACACTTAAACAATTAAATATTTAATAATATATTCCAATATTGTTCACACCATCCATTAACTTTCCTCCATCAACCTAAGTGGTTTGGTAAATAATGCTACAAAGCATTAAGTCCGCTCATTGGAACCCTTAGTTTATAAAGTATACACAATACACAAAATACACAATAAATAAATAAATTTCTATGCAGTAACCGTATAGCAAAAATGTCTTACTTATGAACGCTCTCAACACCGATCACGTAAAACGTTATAGTTTAAATTTAATGTGTTCCGTAAATGTTTATACTAAAATTACGTGCTTCGAAAATAAAATTAAATGATTTAAAATCAAACTCAATCAGTTTAATATATTATTAAATTAAAGAGAAAAAAAAAGTTAAAATATCAACTGACACGGGCGTGATTCGAACCCGCGACCCGCGACGCTCTTACCTCCGAGCGTCGCCACGGTCGCGGGTTGTGTGTCAGTTGAAATTTTGACTTTTTTCTCTTGATTTAATAACGCAAAAGTTCAGCATAAATACGCTTTAAAAATAAATAAAAAAATTGCATAATAGCAGTTTAATATATAATAAAAATGTAACATGCCGTTGTTAGCCTCCCTTGCGATGAAAAATTAAAAAGCAGAACCGCCGAGTGATTCTTCAGCCGGAATTCGAATCAGGAGACTCGAGTTTAAACCCCAGAAGGATGGCATCAACGAGTGAGTTTTTTAAACTTATCTAAAAATAACGAAAAGTGTTTTTTTACGATATGCCCTGATTTCCTAGTGGGTGGTGACCCTGCTATCGATCGAAATTAATGTTATTATTAAAATTTGAATGTAAAATGTTTATACATAAATCGTAAAACACTGTAATGACGGCAATTTTGTATTTTTCTTTTACGTTTAATATGCATTTTCACTAATTACCATGAGTACGGCGGTGAAGTAACAACTTCGTGAGGAAACTTGCCGGTCAGAGCAATAATAAAAAAAATGTTTCGATTGGTGATTGCTTCAACGACTAGAGAAAAATCTTAAAATTTGTGAGCTATGGTCACACCTTCTTATTAATACGTTTTAAAACTAACTTGGGTATTTTGGTTCGATACATACATATCGGTTTACTTCAGTTGCAGATTACAGCTGCTGCCCGTCCACGGACTGCTTAATCTTGGTCTGGTATTTTTCGAGATGGTTATCCTGACATCTGTTAGTATTTATTACACCAAAACCACTAGAAAATACTATTATTATTTGGGAAAAAAAGAGGAAGAGAGTTTCGTCACCAGATAAAACGAGAGTAATAAAATAACGTTAACCTCGCTACATTGTCAAAAGATCTTGTAAGCGCTACTTTTATAACACGATTTACGACCTCTATTGAACAACCACAGCGTAGGTCTCAATCACAATGCATAGTGCGCCTTAAACTATATAATTTTAGAGTTGTAATTCCCACTTTATATGATATTTACTGTTCTCTTCTGCCATATATCGCAAAATCAAATTAAATGAATTAAAGACATTTCCAAGTTTCTGTCCTGTATCTTATTACTTTAAACAATATAATCTTGTAAGTTTTGTTTTGCACTCTTATCTAGAGAAACTATATATGAAATCATTTTCTATCCTTTTTCGATAAGTTCAGTATGTTTTGTGGTTACCACGTTTCTAAACTTCTAACTTAATAACATTACTGAATATATCTTGAGTTTCATATAAAAATATGTCAGCATCTACCCGACAAACTAAGTTAACATAGCTAAGTTAAGGGTTCGGTCCCGCTTAGGGCAAATCTTATTGTGATGAACATGTTTGTACTCAAAAAGCGAGCATGAGCGAGATTGGCGATCGATCGGCGCGCGGGCGGCGCATTCGCAAGATCTGAACGTAGTCTTGGCGAATAATTGCTAACGAAGTAACGTCGCCGGTATAGGGGATGTAGAGGTCGATACGTCCCGACCATAAGCGGTTAAATACTTTAACACAAAAATTAGCTTTTTGTTAAAAATATTATTAGTTTCAATTTTACAAATTTTACATAATACAAACCATTCGGAATTTTTAATTAAATTGTGACGGAAACATGTTCGTTTCGTGCGGTCTGCGTTCGTAAATTTTTATTGAGGTACAACCGCTTTATTTGCTTTTTGTATTGATTATTCGCGTAAAATATTATCAAAGTTACATATAAACAATAAAGCGGACCAAATCAGACGTTGTGCTGCTTGTTTAATAAAATTTCGTGGTCATGTACATGTTTTATGATGGAAAACCGAATTAACTTAAAAACATTAGGTACCGACAACAGCGTCTAGTTACGCCTTCAGCGTCTGGAGACGGGATGGTTCCCGTCTCTAAAATATCAAACTCCAGATAAATCTTAAGGGTTTCTTGTTTATAATAGAAGTTAAATAAAACAATGTCACGACAACCGAGTGGCTGGGTGGTCGGAATTTCGAGTAAAGAGACCAGAGGTTGATTCCCAGGTAGCAGGCTCGTACTCGTTTTCAAAACTTATGTACGAATTACATCGTTGGCTTGGACATAAAGACGGCGACGGGCTCACCACCTGTCACGTTGTCCCGAAAATATATTCGGTGGAAGGTGGTTCAAACAGACTTAAATTTCTAGACTTGACCTCTGTCTACCCCTGTATTGCGAATTGCATGAAGATATTTTTTTATTTATTGGAAATCTAAAAAGTGACTCGGATTTCCATACAGATCGCCCTGCGCCTCCACCAAACCACCTTGAAATAGTCTTGACTCTCATAAGATATTATTGTTTGAAACTTTAAATGAGAGTAGTTCTTCGTCCCTTTATAAGTATTCGTAAGTTTCATGAAGTACATTCTAAATTGTTATGGGGTTGTAAGTTAGCGATCCCATTAAATCCCTTGAGCATTGTTAGAACTGTTTTAGTGGAATGTCACTAAAATTTCCTCATATTTCGAATGACGGAAACGACGCAAATCAAGATTCATAGTCGACATATAAAGTTTTAGATAGAAAGAAAGAAAGAAGTTTATTTATTGCTACAACCAAAAATTTTATAATAACAAAATATTAATACCAAAACACACAAAAAAAGACAACTATAATTTTCAAAATTAATTCTTGGGTTGCAGCAACAAAACGGCCTCTGACTCAGCGTAATGCTGTAGTCATGCTATCACAACTACAACGCTGGTATTCTGTTGGAGACATATATGTAAATAAATAAATAAGGGTTACATTACTATTATCGACAATTTTTTCTGCATAATTACTATTTTCAATGCAACAAAAAAACTTTTTATACATTATAGTTGTCAAATAAGCACCCGTGAAATGTGGGCCGAAAGGTCTTAATTATCTCGATCTGGACTCCATTACTGAGAATGTGAAATTCCCAATATAGTGGTAGACAGAGGATTTTCTTGACAATTAAGTCTTTTGTACCGACCTTCTTCCGAAGCAGTATTTGGGACTTTTTATTTATTACAAAAAGTTATAAATGTTTGAAGCATAAGCTCTATTTCAAAATGATATTCCTTTTTCAAATCTCAGCGAAAACATCTCGTCGTGACAGAACACGGTTTGGCTTGAATATAAAATTGAATACATGCTGTGTTCTCGGCAAAAATAAAGGGAAAGCGTTTCAGAAGCAGGATTCGCGCGTTGGCTGCAAATGATACATTTCTGTGCACATGGCCGTCCCGTTAAAGTGTTAAAAAGAAAAGACTAGGAATTTGTTGTTTTTATGTTGTCCTATGTTAAAGTTTCATTTTTCAATATAATTATCAAATATTAATTGTATTTATAGGTAATATATTCCTATAAATAATAATAAATAAATATCTTCACGCATAGTCCCTGACGGGGAGCAAGATCCTTACACAACTCGGCTTCTTTCAAAATCATCATTTTCTATATACACATACGTTGTGTTGATACATATTATTATCATACACGAATCCCGTTTTTATTATTTCCGGATGTTTACCTTAAAATAGATTCCACAATGTACAAATGAGATATGGAGAGAAATTTAAATAAATCAATCAAGCCTGGGCGCTACGGTTACTAGAATAATATCAGTATAACTTTTATTACTATTTTTGTTATAATTTCAGCTTACTGCCTTTCGATATAGACATAAATTACATCAAGTTTAGTGAAAATAATGCAAATTCTATAGTTATCCTTTCTTCAAGGGTTCGAATCCCGTTTATTTCATGAATACATACGTTTGTACTCGAGTCATAGATATGATTTATTTACAAAGTGAAAACTTTCTTCGAACGGGTTTTGAATGTTTTGATGAGGGTTTGAATTCCGATTATTTCATGAATACGAACGTACTCGAGCCATAGATATGATTATTTACAAAGTTTTCGTATCTTATCACCATCCTGTTACCAAGACGAAATGAAAACTACTTTGTGAAGGGATAACTAGTGTGATTCTTTAAAATTATAAAATAATAAGACTCTTCTAAATTAAATTTTGAAAGTTAAACTTTATTTAAGTACAAACTTTGGCTGTCTGTTTACCGATGCGTCAGAAGTACCGCGCACCTCTACTATCTAGATCTAGTAAGGTACTGCGATCGTCAATTCTCCTGTCTCGAACCTGACCTAGAACGAAAAGCTAATTTTTCTAAAAAGTTAGAATTTTCACAAAGATGAAAGAAAGTATTGTCAAGATTGATATGTTTGGATTATAATAAATTGGATACAATTTGGCAGAGTGCTGGTATGCTATGTGGGAAATTTCATAAATCGTTTGTATTCATTGTATAAACATGCAAGTTCACGAGAGATTTTATTTTTCCGAATAAACTTATACAAAATCTACGTTTGTTAGAAACTACGAGGCATTATTTTCTCCTATTGTGACGACTTTGTGGGCGAGTGGAGTACACACCAGTTTTCATGCTGTCGTCAGCTCTGAGGTCCCAGGTTTGATTTTCGGTGGAGCAATGTATGAAACAGTTATCTTACATTTTCTTGGGTTTGAGTGTTTGTGGTACCTTCATCGTTTCTGATTCCATTCCATGCTTGAGCTACTTACTTTGCGTTCAGCGCAATGTATGAAGGTTTCCGAAAGATGTCGTTACTTATCGGTATATGTAAAAAACCCTCAGGATGTAAGGGGGCACCACGGCAATACATTCTATCCATAATTAATATTTTAATTCTGTAGTTAGTATAGTTACTTCAGTTCAAGACTACGAAGTTTCGGTCCAACTTTTGCCGAAGGCTATTTCAAACAAAGTGCCAGGTGGTGATCCTGTTGCCGCCCTATTATCCAAGTCAACGATAAAATAAAATGTAAAATATGTAAGTATATGTTTGCAAGGATAAATGTTCGTATATTCATATAAATATCTATGACTCCAAGAAAATATTGGTGCTCCATATTCATCACACAAATATTTGCCTATAGCGAGATTCGAACCCGCAATCCTTAGCTTCGAGATTGACCTGACCCTGATCCTGCCGTCACTGCCAAAAATATGTTAAGCTTATATAATAATAATGTATACTGCGTTGTAAATCTTAAAAAAAGAGATTTTGTTCGAGAAAAGGGTGCAATAAACTTTTTTTAGTTCTCAACTTTAGCGATTAGGCTTTATGTTTGCTATAAAAAATCTCTGTTCGGGAATAAAATCACAAAATTAGCATTTCTATCAGCCTTTTCATGCTTTTATTGCTATTTATTAGCAATAAATAAACAATGCTTATGGCAATGTGTAATGGAAGGAAATAAAAACATTGCGTTATATTTATATAACTATTGTTAAACCTTTATCGCGTAAAATTGTTTTGTTTCTTCCGTATAAAAATTATCCTATGAGTTCAAAATAACTGCGTTCCAAATTTCATCAAATCTGTGTAAATATGAAATTACAGTGGTAGAGCCCCGCAGCTTGGTGCAGTGCTGCACCAAGGACGGGGGCAGCGTAAGAAGCTAGTCCGGGAAGTAAGACTGAGGATGGCAAGTTGGAATATAGGTACGATGACTGGAAGAGGAAGAGAGTTAGCGGATGTTTTTGAAAGGAGGCGTATAAACGTTGCGTGTTTGCAGGAGACGAAGTGGAAGGGACAGAAAGCAAGAGAAAACGGGGCGGGTTATAAATTCTATTATTGTGGAAGTGATGGAAAAAGAAATGGAGTGGGTGTAGTGTTAGATAAAGAACTTAAGAATAAGGTGATGGATGTAAAGAGAGTGAATGATAGAGTTATTGTAGTTAAGTTGTTGATTGAAAATTTGGTTTTAAATATAGTGAGTGTGTATGCACCGCAGATCGGTTGTGACGATAGTTTGAAAGAAATATTTTGGGAGGATTTTGATGCTGTAATTACGGCGATACCAGAATATGAGGAGATATATATAGGAGGGGATTTTAATGGTCATGTGGGAGAACTAGTGATGGATATGAAAGAGGAGTCTACGGAGTCAGGAACCAACAGGGGGAAACTCTACTGGAAGCAGCTTTGGCCTTTGACTTAGCCGTAGTAAACACCTGGTATCAAAAGAGAGATCAACATCTTATCTCATTCCGTAGTGGCCAGCACTCTACACAAATAGATTACTTTCTTATGAAAAGGAGCAAAATTAACTCGGCCAAAGACTGCAAAATAATTCCCAGTGAGAGCCTAGTTTCCCAGCATAGGTTGTTGATTCTAGACTTGAGTCTTAAAGTAAAATGTATGCAAAAGAACTCTAAACCCCCACCCAGAACGAAATGGAACAAACTAAGTGACAGAGAGTTAGCCGAAGAGTTTCGGAAAAGAGTAGTAGATAAGATTGTAGAAATGGGTGATATGGCAAGATTAATATATAAATATAAAAATAAATATCTTCACGCAATTCCCAATACAGGGGTAGACAGAGGTCAAGTCTAGACAATTAAGTCCCTTTGACCCACCTTCCACCGAAGATATTTTCGGGACAACGTGACAGGTGGTGAGCCCGTCGCCGCCTTCATGTCCAAGCCAACGATGAAATTAGTACATAAGTTTTTTTTTTGAAAAACTCATTGGTACTGCCACCTGGGGATCGAACTCAGGTCTCTCGACTCGAAATTCCGACCACCCAACAACTCGGCTATCGTGACTTATGGCAGAGATTAGAGTGAATAATTGCTGGAATGAGATGGCGATATGTGTAAGGAACGTAGGAAGGGATGTTTTTGGAGAAACGAAGGGGAAAGGGAAGATTGATAAGGACACATGGTGGTGGAATGAAGAGGTGCGGAAAATTTTGAAAGAAAAGAAGGATGCTTTTAAGGAATGGAAAAGTTTGAAAGAGGGAAATGAGAGAGATCAAGAAAACAAAAGGTCTGCCTATCAAGTTATTAAGAAGGCGAAGAAAGTAGTTGCAATCGCAAGAGCTAAGGTACAGGATAAGCTGTACAATTTCCTGGAAACTCCACAAGGCCAAAAAGATCTGTATAGAATATCTAGAGAGCGAGAAAGGAATGCAAGACATGTGAATCACATGAAATGTATGAAAGACAAAATGGGGAAAGATTTTGACGGAAAACGAGAGCATAAAAGAACGTTGGAAGAGCTATTTTAGCAAACTTTTGAATGAGGAAAATCAGTGGAATGGAGTACTAGAGGATGCTAGGAGTAATATGGGCACGGTTAAAGAGGTGACTGAAGACGAAGTTAGGATGGCAGTACAGAGTATGAAAAATGGAAAAGCAGAAGAGCCAGATGGTATACCAGTAGAAGCGTGGAAGTATCTGAAAGCAGATGGATGGAAGTGGCTGACTTTGTTCTTCAATAAGTTGTTGCAAGAAGAGGTGATCCCCGATGAATGGTGCAACAGTTCACTGGTGCCCGTTTTTAAAAAGAAGGGTGATGTACAAGATTGCAACAGCTATCGGGGAATGAAGCTCATATCACACAGCATCAATATATGGGAAAAAGTGATAGCGAAACGAATGAGAGAGGAGACTGAGGTAACAGAACCAATTCAGGTTTATGCCGGGCTGGGGAACAACGGATGCCATATTTGCACTTCGGCAACTGATTAAAAATACAGGCTTGTGCAAAAGAACTTGCATATGGTATTCGTGGACCTGGAGAAGACATACGATAGGGTACCCGTAAGGTTCTGTGGTGGTGTATGAGGGTGAAAGGGCTGCCAGAGAAGTATGTGCGGCTTGTTAAGGCGATGTATAATAGAGCCAATACTTGCGTCCGGTCTGAGGCTGGAATCACAGACAAGTTCAATGTGTCTGTAGGTTTACACCAGGTTTCGGCTTTAAGTCCTTATTTGTTCCTTCTGATTATGGATGCTCTGTCATCGAACATACAGGAGGAAGCACCCTGGTGTATGCTATTTGCTGATGACATTGTGCTTGTCGGAGAAAATGCACTTGAGGTACAGAGCAAGCTGGGAAAATGGCATCCACGCATGCCTCTTAAACTTAAGGGCAAAGTTTACAAAACGATCGTGAGACCTGTCGTATTGTACGGATCATTGTGTTGGGCAACGAAAGTGACGGATGAAAGAAGAGTGCATGCTGCAGAGATGAGAATGTTGAGATGGATGTGTGGAGTGACTAGAAAAGATCGCATAAAGAATGAGTATACAAGGGGAAGCTTGAAAGTAGCACCAGTGACAGAGAAAATGAAGAGTGGTAGGTTAGCATGGTTCGGGCATGTAATGAGGAGGGAAGAATGTAATATAGGCAAAAGAATGATAGAGGTGAATATGGATGGACGAAGAGCTATGGGGAGACCAAAAAAACGATGGATGGATTGTGCGAAAGAAGACATGAGGAAGAAAGGAGTGAGTATTGACATGACGGGAAATAGAGGAGAGTGGAAGAAGAAGACATGTTGTGCCTACCCCACATAGCATGGGATAAGGGCAGGAAGAAAAAGAAGAAGACAGTGGTAGAGCCCTGCATCAGCTATAAATAAACAATGCTTATGGAAATGTGTTATGGAAGGAAATAAAAACATTGCGTTATATTTATATAACTATTATTAAACCTTTATCGCATAAAATTGTTTTGTTTCTTCCGTATAAAAATTATCCTATGAGATCAAAATAACTGCGTTCCAAATTTTATCAAATCTGTGTTAATATTAAATTACAGTGGTAGAGCCCCGCATCAGCTTTTGTTGATGCATGAATGGGCCGGCTCGACCGGGGAAGTACCACGACCTCACAGAATACCGTCTTGAAGTAGAAGTCTAACAAACTTCTGCGTTTCGTCTGGTGAGTGCAGGTAACCGGTGGCCCACACACCCCCTTCCCCCAATTCTGGAAGAGGGGGGCACTCTAAGGGAGGCAACGCATCTGCTAAGCCTATGGTATTGCGGGTGTTCATGGGCGGCGTTAATCACTTACCGTCAAGTGTGCCACCTGCTCGTTTGCCTCCCTTTTCTATAAAAAAAACAATTTTTGTCAAGTATGTGTATAGATACTATTATGTAATATCATTACTAAATAGTACTTAGTAAGTATAGTAAGTAAAGCAGTAGCCCTTCAATTTCCACTGCGGGGCTTAAACTCACGCGCAAAAATTGTGGAAGATTACACAATGAGTTTACAAAGGAGATTGCGTAACTCTCGATACTTCAACGTAATGAAGATAAATGTTATATAGTTTGTGTTTTATGTTTATGTGACTAGCGTCCATCAAACTATTTGAAGCTTATATACTACTTCACAAGAGTGCATTCATGGACACATCATTCACTGTACTCGAATACAGTATAGTTTAGAGTTAGATTAGGGAACGCACTTCCTTTATCAGTCACACGTGGTCCATCTCTTCATGTCCTTATAAAAATCCTTTGAATGAACCAGAAAGGTTATGGTGTCGTCAAATAAAATAAACATACATAAATAAAGTCAATAGGTTACTTTTTTAGTGTACAATAAAAACTTTGTTAGTTAGGGACTATTCAAGCCGTAATGCATGTATTTGTTTGTAATCTATCAAAATAAAATCCAGCCCTTTTAAAGCTTCAGATATACAAGTATATGACATTTTTAAGTATAAATATAATATTTAGAACTCTCTCGCAGTTATATGACGAATTACTTACTGAACAGACGAGCGCGATCAAATTGTATTAAATATTAAGTGAAGTTCAGATCTTAGAGGTGAGTTATCTTTGCATTTGCTTGTAAACTCGATTTATAAACCGTTTTATCTATTCTCCTGCAATAATCAAGTTTCACTTGCCGTACAGGTAGTATGGGTGGAGAAATGAGACGACTGATTTCTTCAGGTGGGTTTTGAAAAACTTTAACAAAAAAAATAATATAAATTAGGTGTCGGTTAGGCTCTGAGGCTCCGGCTTCGATTCCTACAGGACAATATAGAAAACCACTTTTTCTGTATTGTCTATATTGTGTATTGTATAAAAACTTTGTACGTTGTTTGTAAATAAAAAATTTGTACGTTGTATGTTGGCTTGGACATAATGCGGCGTATGGCTCGCCACCTGTCACGTAGTCCAAATATGTCTTCGGTGAAAGATGGATCGAAAGGACTTATTGTCTAGATTTCTATCTATCCAATATTATTAATTGCGAGAATAAATCTTTTTATATACATGTTTTTTTTCTCAAAAACAAAGAGGTGATAACATTATTTTATGTAAATGTGTCGAATAAGTTTTTCTCTTCGCAATGAATCCAATGAAATACACGCGGGGCTTTACATGGCGAGGCGGAATTGAAAAAAAGTTTGGCAATTCGCTTTAATGTTTTCATTCCGTAAATATTTCATTTTTAATTTGTATACTTAGGGATTCTAAGATGTTTAATATGATGCTGTGTTCTCGAGGACTGATGATATATTTGTTGCTTTCAGTGTATAATGTATTCTATTTTCATTTTACAATATTAGAATCTACAGCACAAAATCCATAAATCTTAACACGTAACAATATAAAGCACACCTACGCTAATTACAGACTTTTATTTTATTAGTTGTAATTAAAATTAAAAAAATATCTACACGCAAGTCCCAATACAGGGGCAAACAGAGGTCTTGTCTTTTCCACCTTCCACCGTAGATATTTTCGGGACCACGTGACAGGTGGTGAGCCCGACGCCGTATTTATGTCCCAGCTAACGATATAATTCGCACATAAGTTTTGGAAAAACCCATAGGTACGTGCCTGCCACCTGGGGATCGAACTCGAGTCTCTTGACTCGAAATTCCGACCACCCAACCACCCGGCTATCGTGAGTTGTAATCCTAAATAGTTTAAGAAGGTATTCATTTAAATATTCAAACAATAAAAAAGGTGATATTATGAGTGGGCGGAGTATGAATGTGTGTGTGTGCGCGTGTGTCTCGGCGTGTGTATATGTGTGTAAGAAGTAAATTCAATGGAAGTATTGAGAATGGGTGAACTATTTATTTATCTGTAACGTAAGTATGTAGATGATATAATGTAGGTAGATGAACTAATGTTCTTTTACACTAAGTATTTTGACGAATAGTTTAAAAATATCACAATAGGATTGATTTTTGTGGAGCGTTTGTGTTAATTAAAATATTGGATTTTGTGTTTCATTTTTTATTAATCATTTGTACATTAGTTTTTAACTCATTGGTACAAGCCTACTCCCTGGGGATAGAACTCGTGTCGCTCGACTCGTATTCTCAACCGCTCATCTACAATGAAGATTATTGTTTTTATTATGTTATATTATAAGTAGCCAGATTGAGGGAAACTGACGTCATTACGTTCGCACTGTACGTATGAATCAATACGAACGCGCCAAGGTGAAAAGGAAATCGGATTAGACGACTACAAAATACCCGGGCATATTAAATTTTTAATAAAGTTCAACGTAACAGCATTAGCTTACAAAGACCGGAATATGAAATGTGTACATAAATTTCGTCTTCTTTGATATGTATTTATAAATATTTATCAATGTAAAAGTATATCCATGTATAAATAGATTGTACCGGTAGCTTGGACTTTACGACGGCGCTAGGCTCACCACCTGTCACTTACTCCTTAATAAGTTCTGATGAAAGGTGAACCATAGGACTTAATTATCTAGAACTCTGTCTACATCAATTGTGTGAAAATACACGTAGATAATAAAAAGGATAAATCAAGATAATAATATGAATAACATTACATAATTAATTGAATGACTACCTCGTCTATTCAAATATCCAATTAAAACTTTATAATGTTACGCTTTATAAAAATAAAATATATATTCACGCAATTCCCAATACAGGGGTAGACAGAGGTCGAGTTTAGACAATTAAGTCCCTTCGATCTTACGATTATTATATATTATTATATTATTATTATACCTTACCTTCTATTTTACGCTTTGGTTAGATAATTGACTCAGGCGCTACTTTGCAGAAATTCATTGTATTGTATTGTTGTTATAAGTTGTCATTGAAAAATTACTTAGCCCCATTCCGCATGCAAAAATAAAAAGGTATATGTTACCTGGTTCGAAGAGAAGAAGAGCACTACCCTCTCTCGCACAGATGCTTTTTTAACAGAGATTTAGATGCCACAAATTTTACGCTTTATTAAGCTAGTTCATAGTTTTGCTAATCACATTTATTTAATTTGGAATGAGTTTTAGTGGATTAAGAATATTAAAAAATCCGAATTTAAGGCTGATTTGAAATTAGTGAATGTATTATGAATGTTCTCTAGACTACTTAGAGCTTTCTACTTACGTTTCTCGCAGCTTATTAGGCTAATGAAAGATCGCGAGCCGGTCACCGTCTTTGTGACCAATCTAAAGCCTCCTGGGGTTTAAACTCTGGTCTACTGATTCGAGTTCCGATCATCCAATCACCCGACTATCTGATTTGAATTTCAAATTCGAAATAAAATGAACGGTGAATATACGTACACAAATATATACGACGATATCATACATAAGAACGGCAATATCCCATACATTGCTGTGATTCCCAAGTTAGGAGCACCAGCACCTTGGTTATGGAGTTGGAGACAAAAGGTGCCACAAGCACTTAGACCTGAGAAAATTTTAAAAAGTGATTTCCTACATCAATTATGTTCGGGAGTTTGATTCCGGGACCTCCGACCCAAATACCCCTTAAAACCCGTGTGTACGCAACTCTTCCATGGAGGTCGTCAAATGTAAATGTAATTTTTTTATTGAATTTGAAGCATGATTTCATCATCATTATCATGCTTAATGCATGTAGTTTTTGTAAATCTCTTCACGCAATTCCCAATACAGGGATAGACAGAGGTCAAGCCTAGACTATTAAGTCCCTTTGACCCACCTTCCACTGAAGATATTTTCGGGACAACGTTACAGGTGGTGAGCCCGTCGCCGCCTTTATGTCCAAGCCAACGATGAAATTCGTACATAAGTTTTTTGAAAAACTCATTGGTACTGCCACCTGGGGATCGAACTCGGGTCTTTCGACTCGAAACTCCGACCACCCAACAACTTGGCTATCGTGACTTATCAATTTACTATATTTTTTTTAAATCTCTCTTTGTAAATCTCTCATTAATTTAATAACAGAATTTAAGATATCTATTCCAATATAGTCTCATAAAACCTGCGACATCTTAAAACTGGATTGTACGCCATCCGACTACGGAGACCGTCTATAGCAATATCTTATATCAAATAAGTTCGATAAATATAAAATAATAAATAAACAAGTACTCTGCATCAGATATTTTATTTATTAAATTAAATTATAAATTTTAAATTTCAATATATTTAGGTCAACAGTCCTTGGATACCTAGACGTGCGTGTATAAAGAAAATAATAAATATGAAAGAATCAATCAAGAGGTTGTTGTTCGGATTAATCCCAGCCGCTGAATTTCACCGCACGTCATAGTTAAAAATTCCATCAACACCATCTTGATGCTTGGCATTCCACCACAGTGCGTTTTTCACGGAATTTTCTGCCACGCACTTGCATTTTATGGGATGTGCTGCCGTCAACGGTTTATCCGGACCGATACGACTTAGGATTTTTCTAGAAAAGAGCCTTTACCTTTCTCAATGGCCGGCAAAGGATCTGCTATGCCTCTGGTATTGCGGATGTTCGTGGGCGGCGGTAATCACTTACCATTGAGTGACACACGTGACACACACACACACGTGAACCACCTGCCCGTTTGCCTCTCTTTCCTATAAAAAAAGGTATTTAAGGAACGTAACACTTGGCGATCTGTTCCTTGACTACCCCGTTAGGCGAGAATATGTATTATTGTTATCATAATTCACCACTATCTTTTTTAAAAAAAACTGATAATTAAGCAGTAATTGTCGTATTCATTTGTTATCGATTAACAGCACTTAATTCAACTGCACGGAAATATGGTAATTGGTTCATCATTCAATTAGTGGGAGTGCCATTGAACAATCAAACCCTTGTTTAAAGCGTAGAATGATCAGTGATATTAGGCAATGTAATAAGCAAAATAAAAGAAAACTCAAAGCCACGTTGAAAATCCCCAGATGTACGTAGTACGGCAGAGATAAGTCCATACATAAAAAAGTAAGTTTCTTGTAATACTTAAGTAACTATTGTTTTATATTGTTTTCCTTTACATGATATCTTTTACTTAACGATTTTTAGTTTATACAATAAGTATTCAGACAATTGTCCATATTAAAAGAAATGGAAACAATATAGGATAAATAAAAATAATTAATAATAAAACTTACATAGATAAAAGAACCTACTGTTACCACACTCGACGGACGAAATGCAAAAGCATAATACGATATATTCCACAGCTTATTGGATTTGAAATCTGATGTTTTAAAAGTTACAAAATGCGAAAAGAATAGCTTTAATTCATTTAAACCATCTAGAAACTTCTCATCTGAAAACTGTTGGAACATTTCATATACGTAACTGACATGGCAGACGCAAACAGACGAAATGTGAAAGAATCAATCAAGAGGTTGTTGTTCGGATTAATCCCAGCCGCTGAATTTCACCGCATGTCATAGTTAAAAATTCCATCAACACCATCTTGATGCTTGGCATTCCACCACAGTGCGTTTTTCACGGAATTTTCTGCCACGCACTTGCATTTTATGGGATGTGCTGCCGTAAACGGTTTATCCGGACCGATACGACTTAGGGTTCTTCAAGAAAAGAGCCTTTACCTTTCTCAATGGCCGGCAAAGGATCTGCTATGCCTCTGGTATTGCGGATGTTCGTGGGCGGCGGTAATCACTTACCATTGAGTGACACACGTGACACACACACACACGTGAACCACCTGCCCGTTTGCCTCCCTTTCCTATAAAAAAGGTATTTAAGGAACGTAACACTTGGCGATCTGTTCCTTGACTACCCCGTTAGGCGAGAATATGTATTATTGTTATCATAATTCACCACTATCTTTTTTAAAAAAAACTGATAATTAAACTGCCTTTGCAGTAATTCTCGTATTCATTTGTTATCGATTAACAGCACTTAATTCAACTGCACGGAAATATGGTAATTGGTTCATCATTCAATTAGTGGGAGTGCCATTGAACAATCAAGCCCTTGTTTAAAGCGTAGAATGATCAGTGATATTAGGCAATGTAATAAACAAAATAAAAGAAAACTCAAAGCCACGTTGAAAATCCCCAGATGTACGTAGTACGGCAGAGATAAGTCCATACATAAAAAAGTAAGTTTCTTGTAATACTTAAGTAACTATTGTTTTTTATATTTTTTCTTATTGTTTTATATTATTTTCCTTTACATGATATCTTTTACTTAACGATTTTTAGTTTATACAATAAGTATTCAGACAATTGTCCATATTAAAAGAAATGGAAACAATATAGGATAAATAAAAACAATTAATAATAAAAACTTACATAGATAAAAAGAACCTACTGTTACCACACTTGACGGACGAAATGCAAAAGCATAATACGATATATTCCACGAAATCTTATTGGATTTGAAATCTGATGTTTTAAAAGTTACAAAATGCGAAAAGAATAGCTTTAATTCATTTAAACCATCTAGAGAGCTTCTCGTCTGAAAACTGTTGGAACATTTCATATACGTCGCTGACATGGCAGACGCAAACAGACGAAATGTGAAAGAAATTAATATCTTTTACACTGGATTTAATACATTGTGCTTATTTTAAGTGGCCGTAAATCTAACCAAAATATATTACCAGCTATTTCACTTGTTATTTAATTTAACTTATATAGTAAGTCTAAAAATTTGCAATGTAGGATGGATAGGTATAGGTAGGCAATGTAGGATAGGCCTTTCCTGAAAGTAGGATTTATGTTTTGCGAGCGCATTGACGATTGCAGTAATAAACACTTTGCGTGAGCTCCGGTATCCTGCATTTTAGTCTTGTACGACTCTCATGGCAAGAAAGGGGGTGATATAAAATACATGTTATAGTGTCATGATATCCGAGTGGCTGGATGATCTGATTTCGATTAAATACACCCGAAGTCGACATTGCACGATTTGCATAGTTGGTTTGAACAGCAACGGGCCCACAAGCAGTCCCGTTGTACCAATTCAAAATAAAGTTAAATTAGAGTTTACCTAAAAAAATATGAACAAGATAAGGCATTGGCTTACTTATTCATTGTTTTATTGTTCCTGCTTTGACGGAGAAAAAATATTTTAATCGTTATTTACTTTTAGAATTATTTTTTACAAAAGACTTGACTGATATCGGTTCCGATACTCATAAGAAAATATATAGGATAGTTGTATATATATGTGGTCGCTAAAGTTTACATATATAAGCATATATAAGCTTGCAATTTAAAAAAAAATGAAAAAGACTTCCGATCTTCAATACCTATGTAGAAGAATTTCTTTTCTAAATAGAGAATGTTATTATTCTTATTAATGAAATGATAAATGCTGGACATAGGCAAGTAATTTATTTAAGCAATCTTTATTTTTATTTACCGTCTAGATAAGCTGCACGCACGTTTCATTTTCTAAAATAAACAGATTTGTTTTGAGACACAAACACTAACGCCATGTGAAATTAAAACAAAATCGTTTCTAACACGTTTTGTAGTGTCCTCTCTTTTTTACTTTACTTAATCAAAAATGGAGCTAATTAGTAACAAATTAGGCCTTTCCATCAACAAGGCGAAGACGAAAATCATGGTGGTTGATCGTGCCAACACTCTAAGTTTCACTGGCGTGCTGGGCTTGCAAGTGGTTGATGAGTTTGTTTACCTCGGGTCCACTATAAGCAATAACGGCTTATGTGAAACAGACGTACGAAGGCGCATTGGAATGTCAAAAAGCGCTATGTTTCGGCTTCAGAAGATTTGGAGGAATAGAGGAATCAGTTTAAAGTCCAAATTAAGGCTGGTGCAGACTCTAGTCTTCTCTATTTTTCTATACGGAGCTGAGACGTGGACACTGAAGACTGATGATCGGAGGCGTATAGATGCGTTCGAAATGTGGTGCTGGAGAAGGATGCTCCGCATACCATGGACAGCTTTCCGGACCAATGTTTCGATACTTAAGCAACTTGGAATTAAAACAAGATTATCTACTATATGTATGAAACGAATTCTTGAGTATTTTGGCCACATTGCCCGTAAACATTCAGATAACCTGCAAAAACTAGTGGTTACAGGAAAAGTAGAGGGCAATCGATCTAGAGGCCGAATTCCGAAACGTTGGTCCGACCAGATCCGAGCTGCGCTAGACACCACGGTGTATAAAGCGATGCACGATGCCGAAGACAGGAATAGATGGCGTGCCATAATAAAAGAAAGGATTCTGGACGGTGGTGGTCACGACCCTCAGACATGAGGAGTACGACTGCAGGAGGAGGAGGAATCTTAGAATAGTTCTGTAAGCAAACAATTGATATTCCATTCATATACTGCCACGAAACTTTCTTTCGTATATTATACTACTCAATTTAAGAACGATAAATGAGTCCATTGGAATTGAATTGATTATTATACTTTCATGGTTCATATATAGCGTAGCATAGTCATTCGAAGTCAAATATGACAATATTTTATATTACAGCCAATACGACCCAAAAGTCTAGTTGCTAGTGACTACGTCTTCGAAGCTTAGGAATACGGGTTCGAAACCCGCTAAGGGCAAACATTTCTGTGATAAGTATGAATGTTTATACTGTTTTTTATATGTGATAAGTATATCTCGTTAAATATATTGTATCATGGGTTTGGATGCTAAGACGGCGAAGAGCCGACCATCTGTCCTATTCCCCAAATACACTCCGAATGTGTATCGAACGGACTTAATTGTTGGACTGACTACCACAATATTCATTTAATCTGGGTAATATAAAATATAATAACATCTCAAATAAATTATCCACTTATTTATTCAATGTAAAACACTGTCGCTGCTCGACGTGCTACGAATCGCAATTTACATAAACAGATCTATAGTGATCCCTTGGCTCGATGCCAGGAAAAGCTCATGGTGTCCTAAAATATTAGTAATATGAAAATACTATTTAAACGACGGGCTCGGCACCTATCACGTTGTCCCGAAAATATCTTCGGTGGAAGGCGGGTCGAAGGGACTTAGTTGTCTAGACTAGACCTCTGTATACCCCTATATTGGGGATAGCGTGAAGATATATATTTTTATTTATTTATACTATTAAAAATCCACCATACCAACCATTTTTAATCCACATAAAAATACATCTACATAACTATCAAATCCATATATATCATTATCCTGGCCACTAATGCAAAGTGAAAGTAAATAAATAATGAAACTTTTAGATGTATTGCGTTGAAGTATTAATGGTATTAAAGGACTTACGGTAAAACTGAATTTGATTAATGTGTTCTAGCGTCAGCTTGTTGCCGGTTGATAGATCCTCTGTCCGGCGAAATGATATTAATTCCCAAAGGTTAAAAGCAAAATGCCCTTTTAATATAAATAAATTTGTTCCGATTGCCTTATTTTCGTTGAAAGCCTTGAAACAAAAAAAAAATGTCACAGCCGGAAATGAAACAAGCATCTTGAGGCGAAAGGTTTTTATTTAAAAAAAAACATAAAAACCATTACGACCCGACAGCCAAGTAGTCCAGTAGCTCAGACATTGACCGTTAGGAGCTAACATTTGTGTGATGAATATGAACGATTGTACTCGTGTCATGGATGTTAAAATATCGTCACCCCATTCATAAAACTGGGGTAGACAGGGGTCCATACAATTAACTTCTTTAGACCCACCTTCACCGAAAAAGTTTATTGGTACAACGTGACAGGTAGTGAGCCTATAATTGTACAGCATTATTTAAACAAATTTATAAAAAAAAATTTAGAAAAATACAAATTATACTAAATTTACACCTATACCTATAATAACTGCGTTTATATATTCATACAATAAATTGTGTCTTTAATTAGCCGGAAATGTAATTTATATTATTTTTACCAACTTTAACTTACTTAACGGTCTCTAAAAGTCCACTGAAGGACATAGACCTTACTGTCAGTACGAGTTATATTGACAAGTCGCTTGTCAATACTTGTTTTACTGTTATTACTATGTCTGTTTGTCAATACTTGTTTTAATTCTTCGTAATCATCATGATTATCATCATATCGGCTTATAAAAGTCCACTGTGAAAAAAGCCCTCTAGGGTTTACCATCATCGCCGTGCATGGCAAGCGTAATCTTTGTAAGTAAGCGTAACTGTAAGTAGCTGTAGAACTAACCAAAAACTTTTACCAGCTATTTCACTTACTTTGAATTGTTTAGTGGCCTATAAAAGTCCACTGCAGGATGTACGAGTAGGTCTGTCTTTGTAAGTAACATTTATATTGGCAAGCAGATTAGCAATCGCTATACCAGACACCTTATATGTGCTCCGGACTCTTGAATTTTTATGTCTCTTCCCTTCATCGCCTAGTACTAAAGGAACATTACAAAACAGGATGAATAATAAAGGTGTAGAGGTATGTAACCACACTCAGCGGACGAAATGCAAAAGCACAATGTTTTATATTCCACGGAAGGTTATTAGATTTGAAAGCCTATATTTTAAACGATTCGCAGAGGCGCATAGAACAGCTTTAATTCATTTAAACGATCTAGTGAGTTTCTCGTCTGAACCTGTTGGAATGTTTTTTATTGCACTTCGTTACCAAACGTTATAAATTTTATAAATAGCCGGAAATGTAATTTACTTTATTATTACCAGCTTTAACTTACTTAACGGTCTCTAAAAGTCCACTGAAGGATATAGACCATCCTGTTAATAGAATTTATATTGACAAGTCGCTAGTCAATACTTGCTTTACTCTTATTACTGTTTGTGTTTGTCAATACTTGTTTTACTCCTTCATAATCATCATGATTATCATCATATCGGCTTATAAAAGTCCACTGTGAAAAAAGCCCTCTAGGGTTTACCATCATCGCCGCGCATGGCAAGCGTAATCTTTGTAAGTAAGCGTAACTGTAAGTAGCTGTAGAACTAACCAAAAACTTTTACCAGCTATTTCACTTACTTTGAATTGTTTAGTGGCCTATAAAAGTCCACTGCAGGATGTACGAGTAAGTCTGTCTTTGTAAGTAACATTTATATTGGCAAGCAGATTAGCAATCGCTATACCAGACACCTTATATGTGCTCCGGACTCTTGAATTTTTATGTCTCTTCCCTTCATCGCCTAGTACTAAAGGAACATTACAGAACAGGATGAATAATAAAGGTGTAGAGGTGTGTAACCAAACTCAGCGGACGAAATGCAAAAGCACAATGTTTCATATTCCACGGAAGGTTATTAGATTTGAAAGCCTATATTTTAAACGATTCGCAGAGGCGCATAGAACAGCTTTAATTCATTTAAACGATCTAGTGAGTTTCTCGTCTGAACCTGTTGGAATGTTTTTTATTGCACGTCGTTACCAAACGTTATAAATTTTATAAATAGCCGGAAATGTAATTTACTTTATTATTACCAGCTTTAACTTACTTAGCGGTCTTTAAAAGTACACTAAAGGATATAGACCATCCTGTTAATAGAATTTATATTGACAAGTCGCTTGTCAATACTTGTTTTACTCCTTTGTAATCATCATGATTATCATCATATCGGCTTATAAAAGTCCACAGTGAAAATAGGTCAAATATCTCATAATTTTCCGCAAAGTTTCCCGAATAGTTACCGCAAAGTTTTCCATTTTCTAAGAAGACAAACTCTATCGGCTGACGCAACAAGCAGTTGAAATTTCAATTCATTTTAAGTGTTTGAATTTGAAACAAACTTTGAAAAAAATAAGTTTAAATCAATAAGTTTTACTTGTAACGATTATATAAAAATAGTACAGCAGATATTTTATTTATTTATGTAATCTTTTTTGCCCTGTATGAGCTTATACTTAAGCGGATAATAAAAGCCTTAGGCCACTGGTAAAAACTGTATTAAATGATTATATTGCTAAATAAAGAAAGAATCGTACGAAGGGCGTCTGTATGCCGCGCTAGTATCTGACGAAGTTTTTTTGCCACCGTCAGTGCTGTCACCGCCGGTGCTGCCACCAACGTAGATGACCGTTACCGGACGCGTAAACTGCTTGCGGTGTTACCGCAACATCCTGCCCCGCGTTGAAGTTTTCAACCGTTGATTATAGGAAGGGGGCATATACTATTGTATGCTCTCTGAATCACACCTTCCTTTGTGCGAATGTCTGCGACACGGTTTACATTATCAGCACCAGGGTAAAGTTGTATGATTCGATCTAAAAGCCATAACAGTGGTGGCTGATTCTTTTCTCTGATGATAACTAAGGATCAAAGCTTCAAATCGTCGGAAGAGGAGTGCCATTTAACTTTCTGCTGGAGAAGAGAAACGTATTCATTTGAGAAACGTTGCCAGAAGTGTTGTTTAAGTTTCTCAATCCTGTGATACCGTTACAACGATTTTATATTCGCATCACTAAGTTCTGGACGAAGAACTGATAAGAGTGAGCGTCCAAAAAAGGAAGTGGGAAGGCGAAAGGCACGTAAGATCAGATGGATCTGAGGTTAATGGAATACGGGGCCAGGAGTTAAAAATAGCCTCTATCTGGATTAAACATGTGGACATCTCTTCATACGTTAAATGGGTCAATGTAAGAATAAGCTTAAGATGATGTTTCCTAGACTTAATGCTAGCCTCCCATAAGTCACCAAAATACGGACTATACGGGGGTATTGTATTAAAATTAATTCCCTGGTACGTCAAATCGTTTTGTATATCGCATAACTCTGACCTAAGTATAGTAATGGGTTTTAAAGGGGAAACTTTGTTTTTTGAACACAGTAAACGTATTCAAACATTACCTTTGGCGTCAAATGTTCTCACATAAACGCAAGCTCCGTATGCATGCTCAGAAGCATCCGTGAATACATGAACTTCCGACTTAATGATATTATCACAGCATACCCAACGGTGTATTCGTAATGAATTTAATGATTTAAATGAATATGCAAAATGAGAAAAAAAAATTTTATGTCCTTCGGAACCTCTTCATCCCAATTACATTTATGAAGCCATAGTTTTTGCATTCATATTTTTGCTTCTACAGTACAAGGACCCAAAGAACCTAATAGGTCGAAAACCTGACTGGTAATGGACAAGATGTAACGTTTAGATATAAGTTTTTTATTTGGGTCTAATTTAATAGAAAATAATAATTTAACTAGTTTAGGGTCCCAATATAAACCTAAAGTTTTACATGGAAGAAGTTCATTTAAATTTTATGTTTTTGACTATTATTTGTTGTAAAATTGCTTTTAATTTTTTTAATATATCCGAACAATTTGATTGCCATTTTCGTATGTTAAATTTAGCTGACTGTAAAGTGTTGATTACGTTATTACACAAACTTATTACTGTCTCTATGGAATCTCCGCCACTATGAGTCATCAACATAAAAATCTCTACGTATGGATTGCTTTGCCAAAGGGTCCGAACATTGTTCTGCCATGGAAACTAAACATTTAGTCGCTAAGTAAAGCGCTGACGCTATACCATAGGTTACGGTATTCAAGCTGTATATTTTAAGAGCGTCCTTAGGATTGTAGCGGAATAAAACATTTTGTAAAGAACGTTGGGAAGGTTCGATCAGAATCGCCCTGTACACTTTTTCAATGTCAGCCGACACTACATATTTATGCTGTTGAAATCTTAATAAAATCGACATCAAGTCATTTTGAACTACTGGGCTTACCATTTGTATACTATTCAAGGATTTGCCTGTTGTAGTGATGGAATGCCCATTAAAGACTACGCGCAGCTTCGTAGTACTGCTAGACTCGCGACTCACTCCATGATGTGGAAGAAAGTAATTACAATTTTTAGTATCTAGGTTCGCTTGTTCAGTCACATGGCCAAGTTTAATGTATTCGGATTAAAAACTGCAATACATATCCTTAAAATAAATCTGCAATCGCAAATAGCACTGGAGTCTACGTTCTAAAGAATGGAACCGTCGCCTAGCTAATGCATAGGAATCACCCAATACTACGGGTGGCTCTTTTAAATGTATTCGAACTACAAAACGACAATCAGTATCACGCCTAGTATACTCTGAAAAACTTTTTTCACAAGCTTGTTCCTCTGCCGTAAGGTTCTGCTTTGTCTCCACGGAAACTAATTCTCAGAAACGACTGAGCATTGAGTCATCATTGTGTGTAAAATACGATGATGAAACTATTTTATTCGGTATGCCTTTGTACATAGCACCTGATACTAGCCAACCTAACTTAGTATGTTGTAATTTAGACAGTTGTCGGCCTAAGTCAATATGCATTGTAGTAATGACTTCCCAAAATATTTCTGCCCCTACCAGTAAATCAATGGCAGACGGAATATTAAATGAAGGATCTGCCAGTTGAAGGTTCGTAGGAAGTGACATATTATTTAAATTTACATAAGATGATGGTATTGCTTTAGTGATCTGAGGTAATATATAACACTTTAAGTCTGCTTTATAATCTCCATACATAGACTGAATAGTAAGGTAACAAGACTCAACGCCATGTGAATGTTGATTATTTCTACCTGTAACAGTGGGGCTCGTGCTATGTTTTACCAGACCTAGCTTCTCCGAGAGATGCTGTGTCACAAAATGCGCGGTGCTTCCGTTGTCAAGCAGAATGCGAACCGTGTGCAGCTTGCCATCTGCATCAGCCACTTTTACGAGGGCTGTGGATAGTAATACACAGAGCTGATTAGCATATTGTATATCAGTAGATAAGGCCACTGTTTTTTGTATTGGTGTCATTGTCTTCATGTAGTAGCGTATTATGTTTATAGCGACAACATTTACAGTGTGAAAGTCTGCAATATTTGTCAGAATGACCAAGTCGTAAACAATTTTTACAGACCTGAAATTGTGCTGCTTTTAGTATGCGTGTATCTATATCTAAATTTCTAATTTCAGGACAATTAAATAGAAAATGTTTCTGTTTGCATATAGGACATGTGTAAGTGGTTTCTGTGGTTTTTGTGTTAACTGTAAAGTTTTTTGTTTTTTGAGTATCCGTGTAATGTGATGAATTTTTATTAATAATGTTTGTTTTGAAATTTTGTTCTTGTTGTAAAGTGTCTAATAAATCAGCACAGTTAAGAAATTAATGAACTGTTTTAACGTAGGAAAACTGGTAATTGTATTTTGATGCTCTTCCCACTGACGATACGTCACGGCGTCCAATTTTTTGGACATCATGTGAATAACAAGCGTATCCCAATGATCAGTGGGTTGACCTAAAGTGCTTAAGGCGCATAAGTTCTTATTGGTGACATCAACAATTTTTCGTAAAGCATGACTCGACTCTTTTTGAATAATTTATAAATTAAATAAAGCGTTGACATGGTTATTAACTAATAGATGTATATTATCATACCTATCTAATAATAACTGTCATGCAACATTGTAATTGTCTGATCAAAATTCCAATCCCTGAATAATTAGCGTTGCACTGCCTTTTAGGGCTGCCCGAAGATAATGGAACTTATTAATGTCACCAATACTATTACTATTATGGATAAGTGAAAGGTACGTATCTCGAAACTCAAGCCAGTGCTGGTAGTCGCCATTAAAGTGTAAGTTAATTTTTGGCAGTCTCACGAAGTCTTGGTGCACATCAAGTCTGCTACTGTCTCTGGCATCAGAACTAACGGAGGCGCGTCGTGAGTTCAGCAGCATCCTAGCACTCGCAATCCATAGTACTTAGTATCGAACTCTTCTCGCTCCGTGTACTGACCGGTAGTCTCCTCAGACAATGCTTCCAACTCAGTCTGCAATTCATCAAAATCTTCCTGCAGTGATTCTATTTTACTTAAACGATATTTTAATTAAGTTACCTGAAGATCAATCGGAGAAGCACAACTGTTCAGAACATTTAAATAATTTTGAAAACGCGATAACTTAGCTTTTAAAGAATCAGGTAATTTAAATAAATTCATTTTTAAGCGTGTTGTTGCCATCGACAATAAAAATAACCAAAAAAATAATTTGAAACTACTAGCAGGAAGCAAACAATGCAAAAATTAATCAGCCTGTTCATGAGCCACTGCAGGGAACGCTAAACCGGTTTCGAGTCGTGTTAGAACAATCAACTGTTCGATGTAGTTAGATGTGATTACTTATTCTATTTGAGGTAGATGCAAATATGCAACGATGTTATAAAAAGAGTAAGATTTCAGCAAGTAGGCGTAATAGCAAAGTAATTAAGAGTAAAAAGTCCGATGTGATTTAATTGCGTCGAATAAGTTATGTGCAAATTCAATTAAAGAAAATTGACGAAAAAGCTTTGCTATATTACTTTAATACGTATCTACTGCTAAATATGTTATTTTCTAATTTCTAATTTTATTGCGTATATATGAAATTTATTTAAATAGAAAGTATAATATGGCCCTTAGATTCAATTGCGTAATTATAGTAAATGCAATAATTTTAAATAGCTAGGTTTGTCAAAGTGTTTCTTACTGTAAGCAAAAGAGATTATAAAATATTACATAAAAATCAGAAAAAAAGGCAATTAAAAAATGTTTGTTACTTAATCCAAATAATGCACGTTTACATACGATCTAAGGCTGTAGAATAAGGATAGTTGAAACGAACTCACTCAAATCGTATCCTTTGACATTATGTTGACATTGAGGTCACCTCTGTGATGCTTTGATGATTGTTCACAAATCTTCTAAACATATTCTTCTGTATTTGACAGTTGACATACGTCGATACACGTTGGTGAAATAATTTGATGAAGATTAAGCTTGCTTCAAAGATGATTGAAGAAAAAAATTTTTTTATGTAGCGAACAATAGACACGTCGATACTTTTCAATTGTGTATATTATTTACGGACTTTTTTTATTATTATTTAGAGGCGGCGAAGGACCATTTTTGTATGAGCTTATACTTAAGCGGATAATAAAAGCCTTAGGTCACTGGTAAAAACTGTATTAAATGATTATATTACTAAATAAAGAAAGAATGGTATGAAGGGCGTCTGTATGCCGCGATAGTATCTGACGAAGTTTTTTGCCACCGTCAGTGCTGCCACCGCCGGTGCTGCCACCAACGTAGATAACCGTTGCCGGTCGCGTAAACTGCTTGCGGTATTGCCGCAATATGCCCAAAAATTTGTACTAAGGCGAGCTTAATGTTATACAGCAACTTTACCAGCAAAGCCCAGGTAAAACATGGTTACTGCCCTAACCTGAGGTAGTAATGAACAAGAATGAATGCAACATATAACGCTAATAGATATAAACAAACATACGTACACAGACACGTACACAGAGACAGACAGACGTAGACAATATATATGTATGTCTAAAAATGTAAAAAAGTTGGGAAGAATTAGCACTGCTCTTATGGCCTGGCCAGGCCTCGCCGAAGAAAAAGAAGATGGACACAAAAGATACCGTGGATATCACCAGTGTAGCATGGCATCGACCACAATCTATATCCCTGCAGGAGGAGGAGCTCATACAGAAGATTACCAGAGCAGTCTCCCAAACCTCACACCCGCTTGAGAAACTACGTCTTTTGTGTCTATAGAAAGGCGCGACTGGAATTTTAAGTCTTGGCAGAATGTTTAGAAGAATTAACGAGGATGGAAGTAATCATCTCAAAAAGGAAGAATTCATCAATAGTTTGAAGGTTACGGGCTTGGAATTCACTGAGAAGGATGCCGAAGAACTGTTCGATAGGTTCGACTCGGACAAGAATGGATCTGTCAGTCTCGATAAATTCATGAAACAACTACGCCCACCGATGTCGGTCTCACGCCGCGCAGTTGTTGAAAATGCTTTTAAGAAGTTGGACAAAACCGGGGATTGAGTGATCACCATAGACGATATTCGTGGGGTCTATGCTGTCGAGTCACATCCAAGGTACATGAGTGGAAAGGAAACGGCCGATGTGGTGATGACCATATTCTTGGCTAACTTTTAAGTGGATGGTTCTGCTGATAGAACGGTGACATTTGTGGAGTTTATGAACTACTACAGCGGCATCAGTGTTTATGATGCGTCAAGCCTACAAATGTTGTTTTTTTTTTATTGGGAAGGGAGGCAAACAAGCAGGTGGCTCACGTGATGGTAAGGGATCACCGCCGCCCATGAATATCCGCAATACCAGAGGCATAGCAGATGCGTTGCCGGCCTTTGAGAAACGTGCTCTTTTCTTGAAGGTTCCTAAGTAATTCGCTAAATAATAATTTCTGTAACCTGATCTCGTTCCCACGCACGCTAACAATAGGTGAAAAAGAGACAACGTACATTATTTGTAGCTTGTTTTTCGATTGCACTAAAATATTGCTATTCTTTTTTTATAATGTATTATAGCTGCGAAGACTAAAAAAATTAAATTAAAATATCGCGTCTATTTACGGTTCTCTGCTCTCTCTACAATAAGAAAGTAAAAGAAAACGTATCTAAGCCCACTCTTCATTTAAAGCGACCACCTTCCTATTACCTCTTAAATAGATTATAACAATCTCACAAAGACGAAAAGTAGAAACCAAGCCGCGTCTATTAATTAATTAAGGCTTGCATAATTATAAAAAGTTGAGTTTTATTTGGTTAGGTAACTAAATTAGATTTTGGCTGTACTACAAATGAAAATCACAGGGATATTTTAAAAGCGTTTTTTTTTTAATTTTTTCCAATAATGAGGTAGTCAGAGTTCTGGACAATTAAGTCTACTCGACCCACTTCTCATGGTAGAGTACAATTTATAAGCATTTTCTTTATTTTTATCTACACACATTCTCCTAATAAATTTTGTTATTTATACTCGTATATGTATATATTATTTATTGCACAAAAAATGCGTCAGGGTATTAGGTGGAGTTAGTTGGCATGAATCTTGTAAGCCATTATTTAAGAAGTTAAATATTCTGACATTACCGGCAATGAACATTCTAGAAGCCAGTGTACACGTTAAAACTAATAAAGATTCATTTAAAAAGGCAATTGATGTTTTTCCACGAAACACAAGAAACTCGAGAGCGACTTCTGTTCGAGAGCTTCTTGAAACTGTCTGGCGAGCACAGCGTGATACACCACGAACCCCTATAGCCAGTAGTGATGCAGCCCGTCGAGCCCCGGACTTTTCCAGTTCGGGGCTCTACGGACCGCCACAGCTACATCTTCAGGTGTTATGACGACGGGGTCCATGGGTGTAATATCTGCACTCTGTCTCGCCACGATTTCCATCCAGGAGCCCTCGCTGTGGTTTGCGGGCTCTGACCACAGGCTACGCCAGAAGGTGACAGTGTCAGCCTGATCAGATCCTTGGCCCGCCCCTCCAGATTCGGAGCGCTCCAACGATTTATAGAGTCTACTTTGGTCACTTTGTCAGAGACGATTCTGGTTATACCACTTTGACCTCTCGGTATACCGCCTAATCCGCTTCCCCCAAGCTGCAATTTTTTGTTTCAGGTCGTCTATGCGTTTCGTCAGCTTTTGCGTTATACCTGGCTGGGGCAGATTAATATTAGTCCCAGCGAACGCCATTCTTACGGAGCGCACAATCCTCGACCTAATATTGCCTAACCTTGAAGCTTATCAGCCTGCCAATGAGGGTCCTTGCCTCTGCGATACGTTCCTTGATTCTCCGTCTCCACGTTGGGATAGCACTACGCTACTTAGTAGCGTGTCTAGCTGTGGGAAGTTTGACGCCAATAATACGGAAGACTGCCAATGCAGCGCCAAAAAAATGGAGTCCGTATCGCATAGGTCCCGGCTGGCTTCCAAAAGGGTAATCAGAATCGGGTTCAGGGCCCTCACGACATCTGCACGAGTTGCACTTTGTGGAGCGGCATCCTTTATCACCGCATTTTCATTCGAAAACGGAACAGCCTCACGTCTTAGTCGTTTGAGTTCAGCATCATCGAAAATTTTCGAACGGATGATATACCGAACTCGGTCTGCAAGGTTTTGCTCGGTGACAGTAACAGTAGGCTCGAGCTCAGCAAAGAAGCGATGCATCCTAGCCCGATATGAAAATCCTCCGGTTTCTTCCCCTTCCCCTTTAGCCCTCAAGTACGCCTGCAATGCGTTCATATTCATATTCTTCGTCCATCGCATGCGGCGTTCTCCACCAGTGGCGGGTGCCAATTGCTGGATTCCAGAGGACCCTGATGACACCAAGCCAACTGGTGGGGATGATGGATGCGGGGTAGAGCTGGATGGTCGTGCTGCCCCCCGCACTCGGCTGGCAGTCCGCATGCTGCCGCGTCCAGCGCCAGCTCCAGGCGCGCCCTGGCGGCCTCCAGGCAGCGGCCCCAAAACGCATTCTTTTATTTTCCATCATCCATTTATGGGGCGTCTTTTAACGAAAGACGCCCGCAGACCGGCGCCATTTAATGCAGCGAGGCCATATGCACAGACGGGCCTGTGCACCCTCAAGTATTTTGAGACACGGCGCTAACATCTCTTGGCAAGGTGCTGACTGATTGCGCTGATGTAACAGTTTTGTCACTTAAGCTGTCGCCGGTGGGCGATGGGGAGATCACTTCCCTACACCTTATTATTATTATTATTATAAATATTTTATATTATATTATTTTTCTAATTTTTTTTAAAATAATAATAATTTTTATTATTATTATGTGACCTGTCCCGTAGCCGCCACTCATGGCAATCGGATTGGCGATCTGCTGAATTTTGTTCTAAAATTTTTTGAGATAGCAAGCCATCTGCATTTTCAAGTTTCTCCCTAGGTCATCTCTTACGACACCCACGGGTAGAAAGGTACTGTATGATTATACTGTATGTATATATGGTATATTCTTACGCGATAATCGTACGGATATTTATATTTATTACTAATACCAATATGTTTTTCGTAGGATCCAACCATAAAACTTCTTCATCTCCCGACATTATGTTGCTGAGGTCCCCTTAGATGTTGTAAGGAAACTAACAAAATATTTCAAATTACTTAGTTGTTACACTGATAAACCAAAAAAATTGTGAAAATCAATTGTGATTAGACAATAATGTTTTTATTCATTTTCAATGTTTTACCTTCTTCAATGTATTACAAATGGATGTTTAATGATCTCTAAAAAAGAAGAGGTTCTTTATTTGATACTTATGTCTAGTCCAACTAAGGAAAAAAAGAAATAATTTTTTGTTTTTTATTTTGACCTTGTAAAGTCTTAAAATAGTCATTGTAATACGAAGAAATAAATGTATACGATAATAAGCGAAAAAATAATTGCATATTGCGTATAATCAACTACCTATCAAACTTGCTCCTCAATGCTAACGTTTCCATTATTTAACCTCCCCCATTCGACTAATGTCCTAAATCGCTCCAAATATCGCTAATCGTATAATCGCTGCGATACTTGTGGTATTGCAGTTTATAGTGGTTAACAGATATACTAATAATGTTATTTGACATTGCTCGTACTCTATAACAAAATAAAAAAAATGTATTAGTTCGCTTGCCACTAAGGCGGCAATGGGCTCACTGCCTGTTACGTTGTTCCAAATAAGCTTGAAGACAAAGAATATAGTCTCTAAAATTCTTAAGTAAGCCTTATAGAAATAATTTCGTGCTTAACCTTATTATACATATGTATTTAAATATGTTGTCATATATATAAAAAACTTCTTGCCACAACTTTTGTAACCGTAGATAAAGTTTCAATAAAAAGGCAGTACTAAAAATAGACAGTTATTGATTCGAGTTTAAAGTTGAAGTTCGTTTTAGTTAACGTTCGAATAATCAATATTAATTAAATCACACAACTCCTGCTAAATCCTCCTCAATTAATTTAAACGCGATTGTCCCTTTACGTTGTAGAAATGTTCAATTCATAATATATCATTGTTGCATAGAAGTTACAAGAGAATATAACATTATAATTATTTCCTATTCCTATTTTCTTCTTCATGAATATTTCTTGGACATTAGATAAAGAAACGTTTCGTCATATAATATTGATTCGTGTCACAAAAATTGGCACGATGTCCGTGGACGAGTGGTATCTGCTCTGAGCCCGCACTCTGAAGCCCCGGGTTCGATTCGAGATGTCAGTTAATGTTGAAAACACTTTTATGACATTTTATCGGGCCTTCGTTGTTTCTGATTCCATAACACGAGTGCTTTAGCTACTTACTTTGTAATTAAAGTTTCACTGTTGCTTATCTTGGACAAGATGCCAGGCGGTCAGCCCATCGCCGTCTTAGAGAAGAAGCTAACGACACAATTCATACATATGTTTTGTAAATATATCTGTTGCGCGCTGTAGCGCATTCGTATAATGCGATTTTAAGATTAATCTCCTAGGAGCTTCTACTATCGGTACAAGACACCATTTATTGCTAGAACTGTGCACAAACTTATTAATTTGTTTGTCCAACTATCCCGTCATACTGAGTTACTTAGGGGTAACCAGAGACAACTCTTGCACACTCGTACTCGTACCTCTTTCGCTTTTTTAAAGCCATAATTTTTTTCATACATACACGTCTAGGTATCCGAGTACACATGACTCTCCCTCTTCGAACAATTTGCTCGCATGGTCTTAGAAAGTTAGATGCTGCCAACCTCGGTACCTTCGTTATCTTCTTTTTTCTTGATTCTTCTTGGAGGAATTACCTGTCTTAGTCCGGTGCCGTAGTGACGCTCACAACAGTATCAAAAGAAATTGCGTTGAAACAAATGTTTTACGCAGAGTGTAGTCTCCTCATATTTCAAGATAATCATAACATCTTATCGAATTTTAAATGAAAAGATCTGAATTTGATGCATTACGACGAGGTTAGTACATTCAATTATTTGTTTCGTTTAAGCTTAACGAAAGAGTCGTCTTTCAGGGTCATAAAGTGCGCTTAATGGTTTCCTGTTGCAAAGATCGAACCCGTACTTTAATGTCGCCAATGAAAAAGATAAAACCGGAAATAGCGAATAGAATAATAGAAATAGAATCGAATAATTTATAAATTCTTAGTAACAAATAAATGCAAAAGTGAGTTTGTTTATTCTGCTTTCACGAAACTACTAACTTACTACATTTTAAAAATTCATTCATTTGCAGCTTTGTCAGTAAGTAACATGGGCTGCATCTTTTTTAATTAGATATCTTAACGACATTCTCATTGTAGGGGTAGACATAGGTCTAGAAAATAAAATTCTTTCGACTTTTAATTCTTTCATGTTTATGCCAACTACCTGAATATATACGGTACACACACCAAAATAACATTTTTTTACAATATTGTCTGTCTGTCTATTTGTTTGTTTCGGCTAATCTCTGAAAAGCTGGACCAATTTTAACATGACTTTCACTGAGAGGTAGCTAATTTTATAAGGAGTAACATAGGCTACTTTCATTTTAGAAACGTAATTAGGGTTTCGCGTTAAGTGTTAAATTGCGAGCAAAGCCGCGGGGGACAGCTAGTCTCACACAAGTTTAGTAAAAACGCGTTGGTACAAGCCTGCCAACACGGGACCAATCTCAGGTCTCAGGGACTCGATTTCCGCCCAAGAACTTGGATATCATAACTGTTAAGTAGAGATGCCGACAAAAATTACAAAATGTATCAAATTATCAAATATATAGCCTACAAAAGTCATTATTTGACATGCGCTACCATTTTATAATTTGTCTGAATGAGGAACTTAATATGGGAATCTTTTTGACGCAAAGTTTCAACAAATAAAATTTAATTAGAAAATACCCTTTTATTTTTTATATTTGTCAAAATCATTGTACCCTTAAGGATGTATATTATTTTTTTTTTCAACGTAAAGCGACAATTTAGATCATCTGTGCGTGGAATTAGGCGATGACTTCT
Organism: Sericinus montela; assembly: GCA_029286605.1. Lineage (NCBI taxonomy): Eukaryota > Metazoa > Arthropoda > Insecta > Lepidoptera > Papilionidae > Sericinus > Sericinus montela. Next base: position 3,814,367 of record JAGSMR010000024.1, read on the forward strand.
CAACCTGATTTTATAAGGTATAATAAATTGAAGAAGAGGAAAAGAGCGGTGTTAATTTACAATTAATTAGCTTTATTTTTACCGAAGAATTGTTTAACATTTAATGTTAAACAATTCTTCGGTAAAAATAAAGCTAATATTTAAATTTTCTTAAAATATTGGAAGAATATTCATAAACCAAATAAAAAGAAAGTGAAACTAAATCTGCTTGTTTGAAACAATGTAAGGTGGAGAGCCTAACGCCTAGTATAGTATTTATTAATATAAAAATAAAACTTAGATAATTACATGATTATTTTCGCTCATTAATATTTATCTAAGATCATATTAATCGCATCCTTTCCTCGCTAAGCTTATAAAAGCAAAAAGGTTTCTTCAAAGTGATCCTACTTCGAAAACCCTTTTCCTTAAGCCTTCAGGCGTACTTGTTGTATAGAAAAATGTTTTAATGATATGAAATATTGAATACATTTGGGTGTATTTATTTCAAAACATCAAAACTATATTTGCACAAGTATAATATACACAATGAGGAACTTAATTACTAGAGGCATTCTCTACCAGTCTACTTTTAGTTTGAGCAGAGATAATGCTACGGGTACACTACTTAAATAATTATATGTATATATGTATATGCGGCCCGGAATTTTTGAATATAATCTTCACCCCTTTTTGAATGTCAAATCAGATTGAAAGTTCGCAAAGTTATCAATGATCGCTAATATTATAATAATTTGAAGAAACATAATAAATAAACTATTGATAAATATATAGTATCCCGACCGATTTCGGCCACAGCAACTTTTGCGATCGTCGTTCGCAACAAAAAAAGAAATTATAAGAAACTAAAAAAACACGTTTTTGTAGCTGAACAAAAAAGTAAAAATTTTCTACAAGTTCAAAAACACAATGGAATGAAAATTACGCTGACCGATGATGTTTAGCAGCGTCTGAATGAGTTGCCTGCTATTCCGTTCCCCAATCTGCTTGCCATGATGTATTTGTTACAATGAGGCTTTGAAATATATATTGTGATAATATTTAGAATAAAACCTATTTTAATAGTGATAGATATTTATTAAAGAAAATCCTTTATGAAAAAGGTTATCATCATATAAACGAATACACACTTGATTGTGAGAATGAGTTGATCGCTACCATGTCATTTCTAAATATTTTATGTTCAACTTAATATTTCCCTGTTTAATAAATACTGAAAAGAGGATATGGGGCTTCTTTCCACTATTTCTTCTCTATTAGAGGAACCTCTTGACGAAACGTAAAGTTATAAGGTATAATTTATAGCGATGAATAAGTCATTTGATTTGATAACAAGATTTGTAATAGAGTTTGTAAAATATACAGTCCTTTGCTATCTGGATTAATAATTCATATGTGATTGATTGTTAATTGAATTTATAGAATCCTTTCCAGCCCTTTGCGTATGGTATAATCCCTTGCGAGCTACCGGTACGAGCTACGAGGTATTGAAGGAGGCGGTCAAGGAAATAAGGAAAAAATCTGTTCGATTAGGACAAGAAAATTAAGTCCTTTCGATCGACCTTTCACTAAAGAATTTTTTTAATAATGTAGCATGGTGAGTCTGTCACCTTCTTTTAAGTTCAAGCCAATTATGTACATCGTACAAAAGTTTAGAAAAAAACACATTGGTACGAGCTCGACATGAATCTCACCTGCGGTTGAAACATCGGTCTCTTAGCTCGAATTCCGATCACCCAACCACTCGGCTATCGTGACTGTTAAAAGGCCTCGATAAATGTTAGACCAAAATTCAGCATCATTCAAGGTGTGACATGTTTAGTATTCACCAATCAAAATCGCCAAGCGTGCCGATTAAGGCAAACTCTCGCTCTCGGAAGAGACCCGTGTTGTACAGTGTAGTTTATATACTGTGTAGTTGTACAGTTTATCACATTACCAGTAAAATAAAAGGAACGTATGGTTAAAATAAGAATAAGAAACGTTCATCACCGCATATAACACCTTCCTGAGGAAAAGGGCTGGAGCTGGTATATACTTACCTTGCATCGACACTACAACAGTTAATATAACAATCTCCTGAATCTCTCCATTTTTCGATGTCTGCTATGTCATGTCATATTACATATCGATGTGGCGCACTGCGATCCACCCATCTCATGTATCTCAAAAAGAAAAGAACATATTTTATAGACGTACATTCAATACTAAAAGTACATGATGATTAAATATGAATAAATTACTTCATTCCCTAATGAGATATACGGAAGTCTACAGAATTAAGACCCTTTCAACCAACCTTTCACCAAATATATTTTTGGGACAACGTGACAGGTACATACGCCATCTTTATGTCTAAGCCAACAGTTTCATGAAACGACAGTTAAAAGGACTTAATCGTCTGGATCTCTGTCTGCTTCAGTGTTGGGAATGGCGTTAAGGTATTTTTTTACTTTCTTTTAGTTTGAAATATTACTTTGAAACGTTGTAGACTAAATGAGAAAATTGCTTAGAGGGCTATGGAAAGGGTAATGACTCGCATGTTTATTTAGGAAAAGGCGTAGCAGGTCAGGGGTAACTTTCATAGTCGCAATTAGCAAGTTAAAGTGCCATAGACGGAGACACAGCTCGCAGAACGTACAAACTATAAAAAGAAAGTAAATGACTTCACCAGTCTTTTCTAAACTAGACTAGCGCAAGGGAACGTTCGCCATGCTGCTCAAATACAGGGCGACGGATTTCATATGTCCTTAAAATTAGGTGTCATCTTGTCGCTTTCCTTCATCGTCGAGATTCTGGCAGTTTTAGAACTTAAAATTGCTGTAACTGCCCGGGATCGAACATTCAATATCAAAGCAAGCGCCTTTATTGCTATCACGTCTCTACACACCTGCGAAAACCTCCAAGTTATTCCAAAATCGCCGCAAATATCGTCTTAGTAATATGGCTATTACAGTTAATAATGATAATAATATTAAGCTCATCAAGCCCCGTTGTCCACAAAGTTAACACGCTGCAAGCTATTACAATGAGCAGTGACGAGTTAAGTTGTGTAACGATCTGATAACAAGTAATCTTCGTCTTTATTGACCTGTTAATTTCACTAATGCTTGTTTTAATGTAGATCAGACTAGTTTAATTAAATTGAGTGCCGCCAGACACAAACATTTGTGTAATGAATATGAAATGTTTTAAAAAGTTAATAATAATTATGATGTTACTGTTAATGTTGATGGTGGGCATTAGAGTGTCAGTCAATGACGACTACGACCACAGGAAAATCTCGTGCTAGTCGTTAAATTGCGACGATAGCGAGATTGTGTAAGTCGCAGGACGCGGCTTGTGTTAATCTCTGTGTACGTAGGGGGGCGGTGCCTCATACGCGTTATTTACACGGGTGATTGCATCATCATCGCCTATGATGACGTATTTCGGGCGCCTTAAGCGAGGTGGAGTATCGCGCGCGGGTGCGTAACTCCCTAGCGCTGCCACTAAAGGGGCCGGAAGTGTGCACCATTGGTAATCGTTTATATGTGTGTAACATAGTAGGACGTCAATGTGTTTCCTGAATCCGCGACTAGCGAGCTTTCAATGTGAAGACATCGATGTCGCCACAGTACCATGATCTAACACAGCTACTAAGCCCCCTCCGAAAATCCAAGTGAAGGTAATCAGATCATGAGAGATTAAAAAATGGACTCTTTTAAGTACAATGGCATACTTTTACAGGCAAATTGTAAATAAATATATAAAAATTGCGCCTTATTTAATAAAAAAAATATATATAGTTTATTACATATATTATATATCGGACTTAGTTTCCAAGATAGTGACGGCGATTGGCTTATCACCTGTCACTTTATCCGTAGCTCCATATACTAGTTCTTATGTTTAATAAACGAGTATACTTTTACTGTAATTACTAATAAATTCAACCATTTCATCACTACGATACTAGTTGGTGAATGAGTAAGATATCACCATAGCCAATGCACATCATTTAACCACTAATACAAATAACTATTCTGAGGCGAAAGCGCGAAACATATAACGCGTGAAATAGAGATGCGGTAAACCTCGCAGGCAATTAATCAAACTGACAATTACGTTCGAAGCTATGTGGTCCCCCCTGGTTCTAATATATTTATTGTCGGCTTCCGTTAGCGCGAAAACATCAGTAATAAAAATAAAGATAATAAATACAGATTTTATACAGATTTCCCCTTGCAAAACGTGGCGATTATGACAAAACTTCCTTACAGGGGAGACGTATGTCTTGCTGTGGACTTTTGCAAATCGTTAAGTAGGCATAAAAATCCGAAATTGATATAACTAATTGCTTAGATACGACACTTACATTATTAACATTAACATTAACATTAACACAAAACCCTATTAAATTTTTTATTGTAAGTCACCACATGTTGTGACCTTGATTCTGAATTTGGTACAACGAAACTATTAATTCTTGAATTTTTTTTATTTCCACATTAACTATCGCTTAAAATAATGACACGTTTATTTTTATATATTCTTTAAATTAAAGTAACGAAGAATAGTAAAATTTAACCCTACTTTCATACATACTGAGTACGTCAACTCCCTTAAATCTTTAGATTAATCAATTCTTAAGTTAGGGGTCTTTGTTCTGTAGTGGGCTTTTACAAAGTGAGTTTCACTCGAAAATTTTCTGCATTATAAACTTTACTTCGAAGATATCCGCAGCAGAACTAGAATAATCAACATAAGTGTTAGACTCAGGAGCATAAAGTGACAATAAGTTAGTCGCATGACTCGCGGAACTAACAATCGTTGGTACGAAAGGTTCTCGAGTACTCTCGAGACTATCTGTAATCGCCACGATTCGCGAGCGTCGATCACAAGACTAAGTACCTCAAACCTTTACACTGCCGCACATGAGCGGCTCTCTTTAATTTTTATCAGGGTACTAATAGATGGTTAGTAAACTTGCTATCGGTAAGCGACATTTGCAATTTTAGCAGTTTTAGTTCATATTTGCCTCTTACGATCACCACGCAAGGGAATGTAAATGTTTACACTGACACAACGCAGTTTTCGGCACATTGACGTTTTTATAGTCATATTGTTGGTAACAAATTTTATTGACATTGATTTATCAGAGACTCCGACGGTGTAGGGAGCTTTGAAGCTGTTTGATGACATCCGTTTCATTACAACACCGGAAACTGTTCCGAGTGCTGAGACGATACGCGGATGTGTGAAGTTACGTAACTTTGTTCATATAATTTGTAAATTATACAAATTCAATTTTCACGTTAAAAAAATAAGGAGACTGTGCAAGAGGTACAGTGATTGCCAATACGCTTGCCAAGCGCGACGATTACAGTAAATTAAGGAGGATTTAATGTAAGTGATAAGATATACATATGAATACATAATATATGAATACATATACATCCTATATAACTTTTACAGGTCGCGTTATGTATGTTAAATATATAGATAGATAGGGTGATCATCACATACATTGCTCTGATTTCAAAGCAGCTAATTCACTTGATTTAGGGACTGAGACACAACGAAGATACCACAAATACGCAGACCTGAGAAAATATAAAAAAATTCTACATTGACTGAACAGGAAATCTATCTATGAGTAATCTATTCTATAAGTTCACTATAGCTCATCATGTTCTAGGTATAAAAAATGGTGGTGTGAAATGATATTCTAAATTGACTGAACAGGGAATCCAAAAGGGAGCTGATGACAATTTGAAAAGCGATAGCTACACGACCACGGAGGTCGTCGATGTAAGTATCGATTTATTAATATTAGTAGACCGGTGACGGCCAGCACCGTCTGCGGTGCGTGATATCTGGTACTGCGACCGTCAATACGTGTGCCAAGGGTTCTAATTATGGCTAATACTTTTTCGTAGTGTCGTCAACTCTGAGGCCCCGAGTTCGATTCCTGGGCGGGTTAATATATAAAACCACGTTGTCTATTTTGTCTCGCTACTTATTTTGGATTGAGAGCAATGTATATGGAGTTGTCGTTGTCTATGTATTTATTTGTTTATGAGAGAAGCCTAGTCTTGCAGAAGACTTTTACAGGGCAAAATATTAGACAATACGCTTTTGCGTCTCTAATATAGCACACGAGTGATTGTGATCTTTCAAAGTTTAGTAGTTGTTATTGCGGTCCCTTGATCCAACTCGCATAGCTAGTTTAAGTAACTCATTGATGATACCTACTAAGTTTCTTTCGTATTCTTATTTTCCGTTAGAGGAACCTCATTACAAAATAGTGTTAGATTAAAAAGTGACGATCTATGGATGTAATGTTAGTCACTTATGTCGATAAATAAATGATTTAATTTCACTGATTTGTATTTCGGAGGAAATATTAGTAGTTTTTTTTTTAAATTAGTAGACTGAAAAAGATCAGGGTTTAATTCGGTTGTATGTATGTAATTCTAACACAATTTAGAAAGTTTCCTTTTTTTTAAAGGTTAGTCCTATCGTCTATTACCACGCGCCTCTTATCTCGATTTAGTATGTTTCTGTCTATTATAATTAATTATTGTATCTTTCTATTATGTTAAAGTAGTGCACACGTTTAGCTAGTTTAGCGTTCTATATGCTTTTTCTTTTTGAAGGTTCAATTTAAAAATAGTCTTTATTATTATAATTTATGAAGTATTTATTTATTGAAATATAGCATGCGCTGAACAAATGTTGTTGTTTTTCTATTTTATTGAATAAAGAGAAAAGATTTTTAAACAAGAAAAAATAGCATCGCCTATCTTTGAGGTTACTTTTTATATGCTCATCACGTATAGCTCATCACGTTCTACACATAAAAAATCAAAATTAAATATATTTCTTACTAAACGGTCTGCCATAGAACACTAAAGGACCTGCGAGGCGCCTTTTCCATATTGAGGAGTTGCTATAGTTTTGAGTAGTGAGTGAGTAGTGTATTGTTGAATATAGTTGTTGGCTTCTGAGATATTAATTTAATAAATAAATAGGGAAAAGTAGGGAGGTAAATACTTAATCAAATCAAATTATTTGTTTACCTATGTAAGTCAAGACAGCCGAGTGGTTGGGTGGTCGGAATTTCGAGTCGAGAGACCCGAGTTCGATCCCCAGGTAGCAAGCTCGTACCAATGGGTTCTTCAAAAACCTATGTACGCATTATGTCGTTGGCTTGGACATAAAATGACGGCAACGGGCACACCACCTGTTACGTTGTCCCGAAAATATATTCGGTGGAAGGTGGATCGAAGTGACTTAATTGTCTAGACTAGACCTCTGTCTACCCCTGTATTGGGAATTGCGTGAAGATATTTATTTATGTAAGTCACACATATACATATTATTTTACAGATTGTCGCTTTTTTTGATCTACTACCGGTTCGCAATGAAGTCCCTCGGACGGAGAAGAAACAGGCGAAACAAACTCCGTAAATATGTTAGAAATTTATAATGTATGTATAAATGTATAAATAGGAATACACAAATTAATGAATATCTCCTTCAAATAATCTCTTTTTCTCATCGTAAGCACAGTAAGTAACTTAAACAAGAGGGAGCGGTGGAATTTTAATAAAACTCCTATCTGCGAATATAATAGTGGTAGCGTCCGCTGAAAACTCGAAGTCATTTTATTGCAAGCTAATGTACCGTAACTTGATAAGGACTTTTATATTGCATATCGCTCAGTGCAATTTTGAACAACTGAAAATCTTACTAGCAATGCGCTATACCCATATTATGAATGCTTAATGAATTTAAAGCATGTACGAATTTTTTGAAATACTTTAGTAAGCGCTGGACTTTTCTCAAGTGAAGTTAGTTACGTGGTTGGATGATCGGATTTCGAGTCAATAGATCCAAGTTTAAAACTTTTTAAGGCGATGGGCTGACCATCTATCACGTTGTCGAAAAAATAAGCTGCGGTGAAATAGATATCGAAAGTCTGAATTGTCTAGACCGGATAGTAGCCAGTACCGCTGTTGATTTAATATTAATGAATTAGATTTAATACTGCCCGTGTCAATTGATTTTTAAATTTCTTATTAATTTAAAGATAAGCTATTAATTTTAATAACTCATTCGAATGAAGATAAGGCATCTCAAATTAGAAATTAAAAAACATTATCAATTATATCAACGACCGGTATCCTAGTACGTAGTGTAATATATAAATACATTGCTATGTTGGTTTGGACACTAACACAGGCTCACCACCTGTAGACCTCTATATAGTTTTGTAAATGTACTTGATGAAGTTTTTTTTACGGAATAGGGAGGCAAACGAGCAGGTGGCACACGTGATGGTAAGTGATTACCGCCGCCCATGAACACCCGCAATACCAGAGGCATAGCAGATACGTTGCCTCCCTTAGAGTGCCCCTTCCCCAGAATTGGGGGAGTGGGTGTATGGGCCACCGGTTACCTGCACTCACGAGACGAAACGCAGAAGTTTGTTAGACTTCTACTTCACGCCGGTATTCTGTGAGGTCGTGGTATTTCCCCCGTCGAGCCGGCCCATTCATGCAACAACAAAAACTGATGCGTGGCTCTACCACTGTTCCATAGGAAAATGATATTACCACTACCATATTCCACAAATAGGAAAGTGGGAACGTAACTTTTGCGTAAGCAAACTTTTATTTACACTCCGTGAACAAAGAATTGGTGAAAATATCGAAAATTACGTTCGGATAAACTTCCCGGAAAGTCAAATAGATAGATACAAACAGCTTATGCTGCGAATACACCTCGAGGTTGTTTCCATAAACAATCGATTTGCAGTTTAGACCTGCCAGAATTAATAAATAAATATCTTCACGCCACTTTTTATACATATAGACAGAGGTCTATACAATTAAGTCGTTTTGACACACCTTCCACCGCAGATATTTTTGGGACGTGACGGGTGATGAGTCCATCGTGGTCTTAATGTCCAAGCTAACGATATAATTCATACATAAGTTTTCGTAAAAATCATTGGTTCGAGCATGCCACCTGGGTATCAAACTCGGGTCTCTTGACTCGAATTCCGACCATCCAACCACTCGGCTATCGAGACTTATTATATATAAATTCATACATAGATGGGGATACGATAGCTTAGTAGTCAAATGGTAGTTTAGATAAATATAGACTGGTTAAGTGATCGGAATTCGAGTCAAGAGACCAGAGTTCGATCCCCAGTAGGTAGACTCGTATTCGTTGACTCATAGACCAGCCACAAAAAAAAATCCTTTTCAAATTCTTTATTATTATAATTATACTGAAACACTAATTCTCATAAATTATTCGGAATACTCCTTATATTATATACCCTTTAACGGTTTATTATTTCGACCCAAAATATATGTACCATTAACGTTCTAAAGTAAGTTACGTTAATAAGGCGATTCTAGGCATTTTTCTTATGTATATTTTGCGCCATAAGATCAAAAAGTTAACCTTTAATGGACAGCGGTGCGTATATTTATGGGGCGTCCCAGATTTACAATCTATAGATCACTATAGATCACTTGTAAAGAAAGCAGAAGTATTTCTTTTATTTCAATTCATGAAAGCCTGTTACATTAAATGAAGATTAAACACAATATAACTTAGTATTTTTAAACATTTATACCTTCACGCATTTTCCCAATACTGAGGTAGACAGAGGTCTAGACAATTCGACCCATTTCCTAGTAAGTCGATTTGAGACAACGTGGCAGAAAGTGAGCCTATTATCTTCTTAAACTCAGTATGTGTGTGTAATGTAACTAAGATACGAAAGTCCGCAACAAATTTTCAAAGCCCACGTCTTCGGTATTATCTACTGTCCATTAGTTTAATTAGAAATGACCAAATCTTCGAATGGTTCTGGGTTCGAATCCCACTAGAGGCAAACATTTCAGTGATGATTACGTATCCTAGCGGATTGGCGATCCAAGTTCCAGACACTACGCAATAGAGAAGCTACTGTCCTAATATGTTTCGAGATGGTTTCTGTTTCATGATCTCGTTTTCATGTCTTTCCCATTAGTCGCCTTTTGATACACCCACGGGAGAAATGGCCAATACTATCCATTACTTTATTGAAGATAAATCGCGTCAATGAAAAATTTATAAGTTTGTGAGTAAACATTTATGAGTCTAATGTAAAAAATTGTGCATATCCTGATGGTGTACTATGTAGAAATAATGCACGCATCTGTGTAAATGTGGATGAGGTAAGGTAATATGACAGCAATTTCTTTTTCGTACATGTGTGTACAAAACATTAATAAATCAGGAACGGTGATAAATTTCTGGGAATTGTTGATTTATTTTTATTTACAATCACAAATTTATGAGGAATTATAGGATTATGAATCGCATTTAATTAATGTAATTTAAAATTTGCTGTTTCATGTATACATATATAAATGGGGACAATATCCCATACATTGCTCTGATCTGACACTTCCACAGAGGGCGGCAAACTTAGTTCAATTATTTGACAAGTTTAAAAAACACTTTTTTTTAGCCTAAAAAAATAGTATGCAACAAAGCCTAAACTATGATTTGAAAGCTCTTTCTCTACATAGAATTTAAGATTTTTCAGTTTCTATAAGTTTTCCACATAAAAAAATCAAAATTACTGTTAAAACCCTTAATAGTTTACACAACAGTTGCCAAGATAAAATTGACAAGTATATCCATAAACAAAAAATATAAAACAACATTTCACGCTATTACAAATACTGGGGTAAACAGAGTTGTTGACAATTAAGTCCCAAGGGCAAAGGCATGCAGTCAGTTTAGCTCTGCCAAGCCGGCGAACCCCAATTATGCCATACTCCTTTGATATGTTGTTACTAGATCTCTTCGGCCACTAATCATACAGATTAATAAAGCACGGAGACTATCTGCGTAGACAAGTCTGATATTTCTAATATCGCGAAAAGCGTGAAAATAAACATCAAGCATTCATAAAAAGTTTTAAAAGTTATGTACAAAATTTCAATTTTCAATAAGAATTCAACATATCTTATATTTTCGTACGATTGAATAATTTAGTTCAATAAATATTTATGAGGGTACATTTTATTCACATTAAAAGGGACGTTTATTATGGACTATTCATCATTTGAAATTTTCATCTATGGATAGAGCGACCACAAATTTATTTAGGATAACTTCCGCAAACTTATGAAAAATATTCCATTCTAACGTTTCCCTGCCGAATTGTATACTACATTATACTTAAAATACATACTTAAAAAAACAAATATCGTCACGCTTAATAATAGGATAGAAAGAGATTTAGACAATTACGCCGCCTTTCGCCAAATACTATTTGGGACATATTAGGGGTCATTTTACGAAAACGATGAAATGAGAAACGAAGCCAACAGTACAATAGAATGAAATATATATACCTACGTGCGTGCGTAAGTTCGAGCTCGTACCAGTGAGATTTTCGAAGTTTTCTACAATATATATCGTTGAATTGGACTAAAAAGGAGGTGAAAAGTCGGTCGATATATATATATATATATATATATATATATATATATATATATATATATATATATATATATATATATATATATATATATATATATATATATATGTATATATATATATATACATATATATATATATATATATATATATATATATATATATATATATATATATATATTTTTCCTTTCTTTGTATTAGTTTTCGTGGAAACCCTACATAATTAACGACAAGAAATTATGGGAGTCCATAATTTGCCCCGTCGTTACACGCACAAAACTATACGCAAAAATTTCGCACGAAACTTTAAAATAAATAGCGATAAATTTATATCCCTCCTCTTTTTTTTATTTGGCAAAAAACATTTTGCTGTTGCGTAAATGTTTTATCATTATTTTAAATTTTAAAAATTCGAAATGAGAAATTCAAAAAATCTACTGACACGTGCGGGATTCATCATAATTTTTACTGAGGAGAATAAGGCATGAGACAGTAAATAAATGAACATCGTCGCTACTGTAATCTCCGGAGATTTCTTGCAGTCGATAATTACTTGTGACGGTCTTTTATGAAGTAATAAAACGGCGGGTTACAGCACCACGTTAATGGCGGTCTAATAGCCTAGTTTGTTGTGACATTGGCTTGGACCTTTGTTTGATGAGTATTGGGTATAGCGTAAAGGTATTTGTGTATAATTATTCAGGTTTCTCCCATGGAAACTATAAATTTTTCGCGATAAAAACCAGAGTGCTACTCCAAAATTTAATCTGTCTCAGTGTCCAATTTCGTCCAGATCGGTTAAGCAGTTCTGGCGTGATCAAATAACAAACATCCATCTAAACTTTACCATTTATAATAATATTATAAATCAAATAAATAAATATCTTCACGCAATTCCAAATACAGGGGTAGACAGAGATCGAGTCTAGACAATTAAGTCCCTTCGACCCACCTTCCATCGAAGGTATTTTCGGGACAACGTGACAAGTGGTGAGCCCGTTGCCGTCTTTATGTCCAAGCCAACGATATTCGTACATAAGTTTTTGAAAAACCTATTGGTACGAGCCTATCAACTGGGGATCGAACTCGGGTCTATTGACTCGAAATTCCGACCACCCAACCACTCGGCTATCGTGACTTTTGATAATAATATTGATATTGTTATCTTGGCTTATTTAATGGGTTTCCGGTTTTATTTCCCTTATAAATAACACGGCTTAAAAATATGTCACCTCCTTTCTTCTCATAGGTTTTGTAAGAGGCCACTGAGGGAAAAGCCTTGATAATAGCAATGGTAACCGACAAAAACCTGACCAAAATAAGCTGACTGGTACGGGTACCAGCGTCAAGGGGCAAGATGTCTAGTACTGCGATCTTTAATCTGCATGTCGAGCAAGGTGGTTTTGAAAAATCGTCCCACCGAAGAGACTCTTGTCCAGTAGTGGACTATTAAACTATTACTAAACAGCTTGACATTGATTTATTAATTACCTCTGGCAATCAGTAGAAAAGGTTGTAAAGCGACGTGATCTTTAACAACTATTAGAGCACATTCTTATAATATGTATATAATCAGTTGCAGTCTGTTTTTCAATTTAATTATGTAATTTTCAATTAGCGGTAACTTTTAATTGGCCTTCTGTGTACGTGAAAATAAATTATATTAAATTCAGTTGGCTGTAAGTTGGAAAACTTACTGCTAACTTAATTTAGCTAACATAAAAAAATGTACAACAAAATGTAATGAGGCTGTTATGTATGTCATGTGCCACATCTAAGCTTGTCTGGGTTTAATTAGAAATAACAATACTATATTATTTCTACTTTTTAGTTAGCTGTTATATATAATGACAGAAGTGGACATCTGATACGATCGCTGGCTAGTTTAACACTGTTTATTACACAATAGAGGTGCCGGGCGAAGCCACGCACACATACACAACATAAGCTGACCTATAATAGCGTGATTTATAGTTAATAAGCTATTATTTATTAATAATTACACGTAAATTAGGCTGTATTTCTTTTTAAAAAAATTTATAGAATGAAAATTACAATTTGACATGCGTTACAATTTTGTAATTTGTTAGAAAATTTTATGTACTATGGAGATCCATTTGACACTTTATTTTATGTGGCAGTGAACTGAAAATTTTAATATTGACACTTGGACGCTTTGACATTTAATATTCGATTAATTATCAGGGCAAACAATTAAGACAGAATGAAGTTCCAAAACATAATTTTCGGCGGAAACACACTTTCAATTAAGCGTAGCATCAGCTGTTAGTAGTCAGTTCGTACCAATGAGTGTTTTTTAAAAAAAAACTTATATGGGATCTATATCGTTACCTTGGACATAAAGACTGCGACAGGCCCACTACCTGTCACGTTGTCAAAAAATACTTTCAGTGGAAGGATCTTACTCCCCGTAAGGACTTTATTATCTATATTGTAAATGGCGTGAAGATATTTTTTTTAATCTGAAATTGGACTTCTGTTAGTACAACGATAGCCGAGTGGTAGGATGGTCTGAATTTTGAGTCAAGAGACCCAAGTTCGATCCCCAGGTGGCGGCTCGTACTAATGGGTTTTTCAAAAACTTATTTACGAATTATATCGTTGGCTTGGACATAATGACGGCGACGTGCTCAGCACCTGTCACGATGTCATGAAAATATCTTCGGTGGAAGGTGGTTCGAAGGGACCTGATTGTCTAGACTAGACTTCTGTCTACACCTGTATTGGGAATTGCGTGAAGAACTCGTCTTCTCGACCTCCGTGGACGCGTAGCGTAAGCACTGATTTTTAAGGTGTCGCCATCTCGAGGTCCCAAATTAGATTTGCAGGTGGCAGGTTCGTACCAATGAGTTTTTTTTTCATAAAGTTATGTACAAATTAAATCATTGGCTTAGACCTGAAGACGGCGACGGGCTCACCACCTGTCACGTTGTCCCGAAAATATCTTCAATGGAAGGTGGGTCGAAGAGACTTAATTGTCTAGACTATACTTCTATCTACCCCTGTAATAGGGTGTAATGGTGTGAAGCTGGTCGTTCACATACAGTTCTTTAAGTTTTTTTTTTCAACATTTTTTTATTTCAAACCATGTACAATGATTGTATATCAGGTGATATTTCGTTCGCGTGAGGTAAATAGAATTTCGGACTCCGTATATATTATTATGAATTGTCAAATGGACGGCGACGACCTCCGTGGACTGATAGCATACGCACCGGTTTTCTCACTTTTTTCACATTTTGTTAGACATTTATGCAGATAAAATTTTCTTAAAACATTACCCTTCATCTGCGTAATCATACGTACATTTTGATGACCTCAGCGTTCGAGTGAGGTACACACAACCGGTATGATAATTAAGTCCTTTCGACCCACCATTCATTGGAGACATTTTTGGGACATCGTGACAGGGGGTGTGCCTGTCACCATCTTTATATTCAAGCCAACAATATAAATAGTACATGAAGTTTTGAAAATAGTCATTGGTACCAGCCCTGGGAATCGAACTCGGGTCTCTTGACTCGAATTCGAAATTCGATATTCCGATCACCCAAAGACTTGGTTATCGAGACTCATTTATATACCAAAAAGTCTTCCAAAACTTTTTTGATATTATTTAAAAACAAAGCAAAGATGATTGTTGCTTAATTATGTTTATTAATATACTTAACAAAACCAAATTATAATTTTTTTGAGTGCTATTTATTAATTTAGTAATATTTTATTAAATTAATGCTTTGTCATAGTTAAAACTCAAGCTGGCGTTTTAAAGTAGAAGAAAATCACATTGAAAGATTTCGTTATAATCAAAGAAACATGTTTTTCATACATACCAAGCGTGTTGACAATGTTTTGTCTCTCATCTTCAGGAATATATTCTAAAAGATAAGTGATACAAGTTGATCCTCGATTATATGTTTTTCGTCCATTTGAGTACACGGTATCACTTACAACGATGGGATATCCGGATTATCCGGAAACATTGGGGCGATTCATAAAGCTTCCACAAAATAAACATTTGCCTGTTACGTTCTAATATTCAAAATCTAAATGTAAATATAAACGTTTTGTAAACATGTAAAAAAAATACTTGAATTTTAAATTAAACTTTCCTGAGCTATGAATTGCGAGGAAGCAAATTATCATTTTTCATCAGTTAAAGTTTTCTTTTTATCAATTCCTAAAGTTCCAAGAAATTGAAGAAATTTCTATGTAGCAATAAGGTCGCCTTTTGTTATCCAATTTTTTACATTTATATTTTGTGTTTTTTCTCATTTGGTGTAAAATAAAGTATATTATGATGAAGTAAATTTTTTATTGCTAAGACAAACCAATTACAAGATCTTTTTCATCGCGGAAATATTTGATTAAATACGCTCTTTACCTAAACAAGAACCAAATAAACTCCGATTCTTATATTGTGAGCATAAATTAATTGTATAATTTTACAATCTCCGGTGATTTCTTGTTTCGTTTTGTACAGGCACTTACATTAAAAATGCCGTTCATAATGTATTAAACATGATAAGGCGGCTATTGTTATTTGTATATTATTAGAATTTTTGTAAAAATAAATAAATATCTTCACGCAATTCTCAATGCAGGGGTAGACAAAGGTCTAGTCTAGACAATTAAGTCCCTTCGACCCACCTTCCACCGAAGATATTTTCGGGACAACGTGACAGGTGGTGAGCCCGTCGCCGTCTTTATATCCAAGCCAACGATGTCATTCGTACATAAGTTTTTTGAAAAACCCATTGGTACGAGCCTGCCACCCGGGGATCGAACTCGAGTCTCTCGACTCCAAATTCCGACCACCCAACTACTCGGCTATCGTGACTGTGTAAAAATATTTCTAAAAATACTTCATTATTTTAATTGTTTGTGAAATTGGGTGAAAAAAATTACAAGTGTGTTTTGGGTAAGTGGCTACTTCATTCTGTGATACCTAATTACGTTAACAATTCTTTTTATTGACTTTTTATTTTTATATCGCATCACAAGTAAACTCTCAACCCCAAACCAGTACGCTGAATATTCCTAATGTAGAACCGAATTTCCCAAGTATTTTATACAGTTGAGATATTCACGTATTTTCCCATACAGGTCTAGGCAATGACGTCCTTTCGACCCACTTTACATCTAAACTTATTTGGGACAGCGTGTGAAGTGGTGAGACTATCGCCTGATATAGCACATTCATATAGAAGGTAATTGAAAACAAACTAGTCACGCTTCTATGAACTTCTGGTTTATAAATTTTTTATATTTTTTTTTGTAAAGAATCCAAAATATATTTAGATTATTATGTATTTGTATTGATTATTATGTATTTAAATAATATACGTTATGTCATTTAAATTTTACTTTGGTACTGTTTTTTTAATTTTGTTTTATTAATTAGGAGGAGGTTTTTTGTTTTAATGTTTGTACTACGTGTATACGCTTTTGACTTATAGCGTTGAACTATGATCTTATGTTTTTCGTAACGTGTGTATTGAATTAAGGAAGAAATTTTTCGTAGACATATTATTGTTCTATAAAACTGCTGCAGTATGATAATTGTGATGTATTGCAATATGTAAATTAACTGTGTTTGGCAAGACTTGCCAAGCTTGATACAGTTCTGGCTGACTTTGCTATATGACAAAGGTATATGCCATATGAGTTTAAAGAGTTCAACGAACGTTATGGTCTTACTTACTTATTGGCCAGTAAAAGTTCACTATGGGATTTAAGGATCTTTATTTAGAATTATATGCCATAATCGCTACGCTCGGCAAGTGCATCAACGATTGCAGTACCAGACGCCGTCACCGGTCTGCTGAATTTTACCATTTACAAGCCAAATGCCATTTACAAGTCTATTCCCTCAGTCGCTTCTTCCGACACCCACGGAAAGAGACGGTATTATTCTTATGTCAATACTACACGGCATACCGGTATAGTCTATTTAATTAATAATTCTTCGCTTTCCTTTTCTTCTTTATAATTCTTCGCATCATTTCGGGGCGAAACCTGTGTCTAACGTTATTAGCACATGTAACTCAGTGTTGAATAAAGTAGAGTTGATCTATTCTATTCAATCAATGCACGCATCTATGGGTGGAAGGGTGTAGCTCTTTTTCTCTTCGGACCAGGTAACACATTCTTTTTTTGATTTTGTTTGCGGTAAGGTATATATAAGGGTTTGTATAAGGTAATTTTATGCCAACATATTTGTAGAAGAACATTTTTTTCTTTTTTTAAATAAGAATACTGGCAATAACTATTATTATTAGTATTTCTCTAAACCACTTCAACTAAGCAGTCGAATGGTGGGCCTGAACTCGCACCCATTAGACTATTGATGATAAATAATACATATGTATTGATTTTAATGTCTCAGGCTTTAACCTTTGTAAAGTTATCCTACTTACGCCTTAAATATATTGAAATAAACATTTTAGATATAATGAATACAAGATAAAACATTTAAAGTAAACGAATTTTCTTTAACATCTTTTGAAGGTGAAACGTCATTAGAATAATAAAAAGTAAACGAAAAGAAAGAACAGAAATGATTAATTTACGGGGCAGCTTTTAAAGGTCTTTATTATGAAAAGAGATCTTGTTTGTAAATAAGGTACGTTAAACGTTCTGTAGTTCGCAACTTTACTGATTAAATATCTTTTATGGAGAGAATTTCACTTATTTGTTACGGTTTGAATTTCTTGTAAATGAAATACGATCTTAAAATTAGCATTACTCTTTTATTCATGTTCACCTGTTCAGGTGTAGCACTCATCTTATCATTTATGAGTCGCGATAGCCGAGTGGTTTGGTGATCGGAATTTCGGTCAAGAGACTCGAGTTCGATCCCCAGGGGGCTTGCTCGCACCAATGGGTTTTCCAAATCTTATGTATGATATCGTTGGGTTAAACATAAAGACGGTGTCAAGTTCACCACCTGTCAAGCGGTGTCCCAAAAATTTTTTCGGCGAAAGGTTGGTCGAAAAGACTTATCGTTCTTTCAACAAGCGACAAAAGGAAACGCCTTAAAAATGTTATTGGCTACCTACTGGTGGCTAGAAAACTAACTTCCGTGACGGACAGCAGCGTCTAATTTGTCTGAAAGTGCGACGGTCGCAAGGGAAGTCAAGCGTGGCGATTGTGGTACTAACCATTTCGTACGTACCCTATTGTATGGAGGAGGCATAAGCCATTCAGTGGACTTTTACAGACCATTATGTTGATACCACAACCAAAATTTGTAAAGCGACATCTCGCATCAGATCTTTACCCTAGCAATCATGTACATTTCCGGAGCAAAAAGTGTTATAAATTAAATAACAACTCGTTAGAATAGTTGGTAGTGAAACTAACTGCGAAATCAAGGGTTGAGGGTTCCAATTCCCCTAGGGAAAACAATTGTGTGATGAATATAAGTATTTGTAGGTAGTCGTTTCATGGAAGTTTATGTTTTTAAATATTTATCTTAAAAAATCCTTCACGCAATTTCCCAATAATGGCGTAGACAGACGTCTAAATAATTAAGCCCTTTGGATTTACTACTACATTTCACTCACATGATCTAAAGTACTAAATTGTCTAGATATTTGACTATCCTACTATAGGGAAAATACGTAAAGATAAAAGAATATGTATGCCAAATTTAATTCAAATTTGAACGACCGATATGGCCTGAGTAAAATTCAAACATACAAGCTCTCAACTTGTTATATAAAACCGATTATTAAAAATAAAATATTAACAAAATATTATCGGTGAATAACTTAGACGTGAAAATATAAACTTATTTTTTCATGTCAATGTTATACCCACAACGTCTGAGTATAAAACCTCAGCAATAGTTTTGGCAGATAGACAGGAACCGAAAGCAATACTTATACATTGAGTTGTTAACAGTGATTAAAACAAAAGCGAAATGAATTTTTATCATTCAGTTGTATAATTATGGATTAAGAAGTGAAACAAAACGAAATCACAAGCCGGTATCTCGAAAGTAATCAAATTTACTTGATGGCTTTTATTCGTCTTTCAGTGCCTATCAAATTAATTAAAATTCTACTTAGAATGCATAATTAATAAATGTTGATTTGTTACCTGGTTTTTATTGTTACATAATTATTTAGTTAAATGATTTGTGCTGTGATGTTTGCTAAATCACAGAAAGTATAATTATAAAATTCATGAAACACCAAAACCATCAAGACTATAACTTACAGCATGGAAAATATATACTTACTTTTATTGATATTAATTGACTTTTTGGGTGTTTGTTTCACTAATTCTTCTCTTTCACGTTCTCCATAGTCGAGTGGTACACAAGGTAATTTTCAAGGTGTCTAGGTTCTGAATACCCAAGTTAGATTCCCGGTTTGGGTTAATACAGAAAAAACTTTATCACTTGAAAAAAAACGGACAAAACGTCTCGTGCTCTGGTTTTTGAAGTACCTTCATTAGGTACAATTCATTAAAACAGCATTAATAATTTGGAAAAGAGCTAATTATTTGACCAAAAATTAAAGAAACGGCGAAATAAGGACTTAAGCACATATTGGCAGAGACATACCATCGGCATGTACACTATAACTGCCATGCATTATTAAAAATATTGCGTTCCTTCGGGAAAACTCTATTCTAAATCCTATCGATAAATTTTAAAACAATTCGACTTCGTAAGAGATAAAAAATTTTGACCCTGTTTATTTTTAGATCAGATTCTCAAAGCTAATACTGCTTTCATACATCAATAAAATCGTTTTAAACCTGAAAACTTGAAGCAATGAATAAATTAACAACGGCCGCCGACAGCAACCTCTGGGGAACCCCCGCAGTCAGCATTTCATAGTGATGTGCTTTCAAATAATCCAACTCTAATCTACCGTTAGGGTTTATGATTATTTTTTATTGACTTGTCAAATTTAAGATTGCAACAGTATGACCATGTAAGATTTAAAAATACGGTAGCTGTGCGTTCTAACCACATTATGGTTCAACTGTTCACTTTTTGATTTAAAATTCAACGTTCCTTTATTTCTAAGTTCCTTTGCGAAGCATCGTAATCTCTGTCTTTCATGCATCTCCTTAGGGAAATATGGCAGCATTCAATACTGCAGGCTTTTCATGACAAGATTTCTCAAAACAGTTTGAAATCCTATAGAGTAGAAAAATATGAAAGATTTTTTTCAATAAATCTTAAATATGTTTAAATATATGTGTAAATTAAAACTTTCAAATGCTTAGTTGCAATAATTTTTTTACTATTTTACTTTTACGAAACTGTCTCAAATTTGAAGATCATTGAGTAATGCGAAATTGGAGAGCTTTAATTGAGTTGAATGAAAACTTTAAATATTGATTACAATATCACTAATTGTTCCATGTCCTGAAAGAAAAATTATAGACTATACATTTCGACTAATAATTTGTGCAAATTACTGATTTAAAAAAAAACATTATTCTACAGTTAGAAAAAGTCACGATAGTCGAGTGGTTGGGTGGTTGGAATTTCGAGTCAAGAGACACGATTTTGGTCCCCAGTTGGCAGACTCGTGCCAATGGGTTTTTCAAAATCTTAGGTACGAATCATATCGTTGGCTTGGACATAAAGACGGCGACGGGTTTACCACCTTATTCTATAGTGGCATCTTGTCCCTAAAGCATTGTCACCTTGATGTAGCAAAGGGCTATTAATGTTGTTGCTAATTAGCCGTGGCTGTAGCTTGGTTACCAAGCCCGAGTTGGCCACCCTACTTGATCAGCCGTAGAATAAAAATTCTTTTGTATTCAATTTCTATCACTTTTCCATGCTTTAGTATGTGAATATCAGACCAAAATAATGAATCAGTTTGGTCACAAATTGACCTCTGTTTACTCCTGTATTTGGAATTGCGTGAATATATTTATCATTCACTATTATTTATTTTATTATTCTATAGTGGCATCTTGTCCCTAAAGCATTGTCACCTTGATGTAGCAAAGGGCTATTAATGTTGTTGCTAATTAGCCGTGGCTGTAGCTTGGTTACCAAGCCCGAGTTGGCCACCCTACTTGATCAGCCGTAGAATAAAAATTCTTTTGTATTCAATTTCTATCACTTTTCCATGCTTTAGTATGTGAATATCAGACCAAAATAATGAATCAGTTTGGTCACAAATTGACCTCTGTTTACTCCTGTATTTGGAATTGCGTGAATATATTTATCATTCACTATTATTTATTTTATTATTCTATAGTGGCATCTTGTCCCTAAATCATTGTCACCTTGATGTAGCAAAGGGCTATTAATGTTGTTGCTAATTAGCCGTGGCTGTAGCTTGGTTACCAAGCCCGAGTTGACCACCCTACTTGATCAGCCGTAGAATAAAAATTCTTTTTTATTCAATTTCTGTCACTTTTCCATGCATGTTGTTAAGACCAAAATAATCAATCAGTTTGGTCACAAGGCCAAACTCATCCACTGAGGTCGAAAACTTTATTGATTTTTAAAACAGTTTTATGTGATTAAATTAAAGAGAAAAAGTTAAAATTTCAACTGACACGGATCGGTGAAGGTCGCGGGTTCGAATCCCGCCCATGTCAGTTGAAATTTTTACATTTTTCTCTTTACTTTAATTATATGTTTCCTTTTCTAAGTAAAAGAACATATTTTATATGTAAAAATAAGTATTTTTGGAAACTTATTCTCGCGAACTCGACTTAAAAGCCGTGAAAGTTGCACCTAATGCCCTTTCCTTCCGCTAAGGATATTTGAACTCTTTCAGCAGATGTAAAAGGTTGGTTTTAAAACAAGGGCTTTATTTAACAAGCCGTTAGATATAATGAGGTTATAAATTGAACTGAAAAAGCGGATTCCGGAATCTTACATTCAGGTGCAAAGTTATATAGGTAAAATCTCTCTTTTATGTTTGCTTTTTTGCTTATATTCTGTAATATTATATGAATTTCACATAACATTTGTTGATAAATGTACTTAAATTCTGCAATGTTACACTGTGTTCTAATTATTTAATCTACTTTTTTTTAGAAATTTCGGTCATAAATCTAATTTTGTTACGGATAAGAAGACACGATAGCTAAGTGTTTGTGTGATCGCGATTCGGTGACAAGAGACCCGAGTTCAATCCTCAAGAAGCTGGATCATACCAATAGGTTTTTTCAAAAACTTAATTATAAATTATGTCCTCTATGTATATGTCATGTAAGTATCTTAAGTATGCTATGACAAAAAGATGGCTTTGACATAAAGATGGCGACGGACTTGTCACGTTGTCCCAAAAATGTCTTCGGTGGAATGTGAGTAGAAAGGTCTTAATTTTCTAGACCTCCTTTTACCCCTGTATTGGGATGGCGTAAAATATCTTCAATATTTAAAAAAAATGCAAGTACGTGTAATTACAAAAATACATTGAAGACCCATGGCCCATACCTAGTACCTTTAGTACAATGTGCATAAATATTCCAAGGTTTGCACCAGGCAGTATTATTCATCAGGCAAATCGTATATTATTGACTATCTCCTAACCGTTAGGGAGTGAATTCTATCATCTGTTCAGCATGCTTATATGATGACATATAGACAAAGATTACTTAAATCTATCGCAAACAATATGAAATACTGGAGTTTCGTAGATTTTCTTGCGATTCCATCGTCAATCAGATCCTGACATTGTGGCAATGGAATTAAAGTAGAAGTAAACTCTTTCAAACAAAAAAACAATTTTTGAAATTGGTTCTTATATGACTGAGTTATCAGGTAACAGTTTTTTTTACAAAGAGAACACTATTTTCCGTAGCATTCAAAGATAAGGTCTAACATGATACGTAGAACAATACACAGTAGTGACACTTTTCGGTTAAAAGTCAGTAAGGTGGAAATTTAATTTAGATTTTGATAGTAAGATATAGTTTTAAGTTCTAAAAGTAACTTTTGTGTTATTCATACTTTTTGCTTCTATTTATTTATTTATTTGCTAGAAACATGGTACTCGTGATGACAACTATAAAATAAAAAGATCAAACATGTTTCGTCGATAACCGACATACAAATAAAAAATTCATTAATGGTTACAATAATTAAGAAAATAGTTAGATAAGATAATAATAAACAATAACTACTAATATTAATCAACCGTCAATACGTATCACATTAAAATAAGAAACGATAGACAATAGAAAAAAAGGGTATTAAAAAAACATAATAATTATATTATTAAATTTTATACATATCCAATCATTTAATGAATAAAAGCACATGTAAAAATTAACATCTCTCCATCCTTTGTCTACCGTGTTAATTATATTAACATTATACCCAATCACAGCCCGCAACGAAATAAATATAAAATAAATAAATAAATATCTTCACGCAATTCCCAATACAGGGGTAGACAGAGGTCAAGTCTAGACAATTAAGTCCCTTTGACCCACCTTCCACCGAAGATATTTTCGGGACCACGTTACAGGTGGTGAGCCTGTCGCCGTCTTTATATCCAAGCCAACGATGAAATTCGTACATAAGTTTTTTGAAAAACTCATTGGTACTGCCACCTGGGGATGGAACTCGGGTCTCTCGACTCGAAATTCCGACCACCCAACAACTCGGCTATCGTGACTTCAACGAAATCATTCCTGAAAACTTACTTCCTACCGTTACTATTTACTATTAAATATTTTGTTTATTATTTTTTTATCTACTAAGATAGAATTATGAAAACCGCTTTAAGTTAAAAAAAAAAATTGCTTGCCCGGTTGCATGCTTTTGCCCGCGACTTTGTACGCGTGTAAACAGATTGTTGTCTATAAATTCCTTTATTCGAATGAGCAAAGATATTGACTATTATACATAAAACGCACTTATTTTATTTTCTTCCTATGTTCCGAGTACATACATTTTCCTTTTTTTAATAAACATAATTCACGCACGTAATTTAATCCCAAAATCGAATAACGCGACTTGGTAATAAGATACTGATATAAATATATATACACTAAAATATGTACACTAACATATGTACACGAACATAGAAACCTTTCATATGTACTATGCTTTCATCAAATTATATACCTTTGACTATTTCTTAACAGCTTTCGATAGATTAAAGAAATAAATATATCATTCGATGTCTTATTATTGAACTTAGAAACTGATGCAAGAAACATTTTTAATCATAGTTTTGTAGTATACGCGGACGGTGTCATTAGAGCTAGAATATTCTTAAAAATGTACATGGTTATACGAGCCGTTTTATTCTAGCTTATTTAGACAACGTCATCAAATGTCATAGCTTCAGGGAGCATTCATTTACATGTCAAATACCAATGCTTACTTGTTTACTTTCTATGCAAGTTTTATACTATTGTTAGTGGTTGGGTGATCGGAATTCGAGTCGAGAGACCCGAGTTCATCAGGTGGCAGTCTCATACCAATCGGATTTATTCGGATAGGTTCGGACCTATGTAAGATTGATATCGTTGGCTTGGACATGAAGACGGCAACGGGCTTACCACCTATCTCACAATATGTTCGGTGGAACGTGGGTCAAAGGGACAATATTTTCTAGGCAAGATCTCTGTCTACCCGAATATTGGGAATGAAGATATTTATTTATATTTATATTAGTGAGGCAAGTCACACAGCACTCCAAACGGAGATAAAGGATCTAATCCACAAAATTTATACGTCAAGGCGGATAACAAATCGGAATCAATTTACCTGAGCGAGGTAGTCTTAAGAGGTAGTGTGTGAAATGGTCCTTATTTATAACAGAGCGACTATTCGTGTTTCTTATCTTGGACTATGAAAATCTACAGAAAATTTCTTGTTTTCTCGGATACTGAGCGGTGGCAACAGTGTTAATTACAAATTAGCTGTGATAATGTTCGCTTTGTAGTGTATGCTGTAGAATAACCTATCATGACTATAATAATCCCAGCAGTAGTGACTCTGCAATGGTAGTGAAGAATGAAATCCTTTTCGACCCAACAGGGTGACAGGTGATGAACCTATCTATGCTAACTGTATAACATAAATACATATACGTATAAACGTCCATAACTGGAGTACAATCTAATTATTGTATTATCATTAGTCCTAGTGTAGTAGTGTGCAGTTTCAATTAATTACGATGTCTTGAAGGGAGTCAAAATTACATTCAAAGATTCCGTTACACACAAACAAACATACATAGGTATACAAACAAAAATCCGTAGGCCAATCTCCTATCTTCAGGAATATATTCTAAAAGATAAGTGATACAACTTGATCCTCGATTAAAGGTTTCCCTCATTTGAGTACACGGTATCACTTACAACGACGGGATATCCGGATTATCCGGAAACATGGGGCAATTCATAAAGCGTCTCCAAAATAAGCATTTGTCTATTGAGTTCTAATATTCTGCGTAAATAAACGCTTTGAAAATATGTGAAAAAATATTTTATATTTTAATTAAACTTTCCTGAACTATGAATTGCGAGATTAAAATGTTACAAAAAATGTCTTCACATCATTCCCAATACTGGAGTAGACAGAGGTCTGGAAAATGAAGTCCTATGGACCCTCATTTCACCGACGACATTTTTTGGGACAACGTGAAAGGTGTCGCCTTATTTATGTCAATATTTTTTATGAATGATTATATAATATACTTTCCGTATGGATTGAGCGTGAAAATATACCACCCTCTATCTTCCCGTGGGTAATGTAAGTGCAAAAAGTCTTAATATTACCAATAGAAAAAGATGCCATTATTTGTTAAAGATTTTGAGAGACATTATTAATCAAGTAATTAAAAACGGCTAAATTCACGTATAAACAATGCTGTATGTACCAAGTAGTTATAGCATAGTTGTATAACTCTTGTTTGTCATTTTTATGATTTGTGTTAGTATTTTTTTTACATCTTCACCATGATATGAATGACAGATGACAGATGACGACAGGTAACCATTTCTTCGCGCAATTTTCCATATGGGGTCTAGAAAGTAAAGTCTTTCGATTCACTTGCCATGACTCATGTAAAAATATTCACAATGTACATTCATAGTAAATTTTTTACAAGATTTACTACGGGGAGTGCTCCGAGGAATTGTTCGGATTAATCCCAGCCGCTGAATTTCACTATCGAACCTTACGCCAACACCATCTTGCACCATCTGCTTGGCTTTCCACCACAGTGCGTTTTTCGCGGAATCTCCTGCCACGCACTTGCACTTTATGGAATGTGCTGCCATCAGCGGTTTCTTCGGACCGATACGACTTAGGGACCTTCAATAAAAGAGCCTATACCTTTCTCAATGGCCGGCAACGCATCTGCTATACCTCTGGTATTGCGGATGTTCATGGGCGGCTGTAATCACTTACCATCATGTGAGCCACCTGCTCGTTTGCCTCCCTTTCCTATAAAAAACAACACAAATGTTTGCCCAAGGCAGGAGAAGAACACCTAACCCTTAGATTCGAAGGCAGGATTACTAGCAAGTAGGCTTTCCCGTCGTGGTTAACCATCGTGGTTTCAGTTTACCAAAGAAAAAGTGTAGACAATTAAGTCTCTTAGATCCACCTTCCACCGAATATATTTTCGGGACAAGGTGACAGGTGGTGAGCCCATCGCCGTCTTTATGTCCAACCCAACGACATAATTCGTAGATAAGTTTTTGAAAAACCCATTGGTACGAGCCAACCACCTGGGGATCTAACTCGGGTCTCTTGACTTGAAATTCCGACCACCCATTCGGTTACCGTGACTTACTACTGATTTACATGCTTTAAAAATAAATAAAATGCATAAAAATATTTAAAAAACATGCTTTACCTATATATTTTATTAACGAAATTGGAATATATTGCTTTTCATTAATCAGAAATTCTTTTAGTAACCATGAATGTCTATATTTCACAGCGGCGTACCTTAACAATCAACTTTTTTCGTATAAAGCAAAAAATAGAAAGCAAT
The DNA here is from genome assembly GCA_029286605.1 of Sericinus montela. Lineage (NCBI taxonomy): Eukaryota > Metazoa > Arthropoda > Insecta > Lepidoptera > Papilionidae > Sericinus > Sericinus montela. The sequence goes on from JAGSMR010000024.1 coordinate 3,841,852, forward strand.
TATGAAGATGTTTTGGATGTTAAGATGCCTGCCTGACAAATTCTTGTTCAGTTTTGTATCGAAATCAGATAATTCAACTTTTACTGTCGTAACCTTCTCTAAAAATGCTTTGCAGGTTTTATGGCCTATAGTAAACACGTACCATCAGCTGATCATTCCATTTCCAAAAACAATAGTCTATTGATGTAATAATACGTCAATGATAAGCCATAACATATAAAAGTGGCATAAAATTTCAAGTGATATTTGTTGGTCTCGGTAGCTAGGAGGAAAGAGCGTTGCCAATTAATGGCAGTGGTTTGGGGTCCAAATTCTGCCCATGTCAATTGATTTTCTTAAAATTGCTATTTAATTACTTAATTGATTAATTCAATGATTGAAATCTTTAATTACTGGATTTATTAAAACTCATGATATCAGAGTGGCTGGCTGATCGGAATTCGTGTCAAGAGTCCCGATTTCAATCCTTAAGTGGCGAGCTCGTACCAATGGGTATTTTCAAAATACGTATGTGCGTCTTATATATGGCTTGGACATAAAACGGCTACGGGATCACTGCTTATCACGTAGTGTCAAAAAATGTTTACCGTGGAAGGTGGGTCGAAAGGACTTAATTGTCTAGACCTCTGTCAACCCTCTTGTTGGGAATGGTGTGAAAATATTTTTTGATAGTTATAAATACATGAATTTTATTATTATCCTACTTAAACCATAAATAGGTTGGAAAAGAAATACATTTTAGATATGTTGAATACAAGATAAAACATTTAAAGTAAGCAAATTTTCTTTAACATCTTTTGAAGGTGAAACGTCATTAATCGTCAATAATAAAAAATGAACGAAGTGAAAGAACCGAAGTGATTTATTTACGGGGCAGCTTTTAAAGGTATTTATTATGAAAAGAGACCTTGTTTGTAAGTAAGGTACGATTAACGTTCTGTAGCTCGCTACTTTAGTGATTCTCTTTTACTTTAATGATATTTTGAACTTTAGCTATCTTTTGTGGAGAAAATTTTACTTATTTGTTATAGCTTAAATTTCTTGTAGATGAAACACGATCAATTAAAATTTTTTCATGTTCTCTCTTTGTTCATGTTCATTAGTTCAGGTGCACACCTATCTAACAACCTTGATCATTTATGAGTCATGATAGTTGAGTGGTTGTCAGAATTCGGGTCAAGAAGTTCGAGTTCGAATTCCAAGGGACGTGCTTGTACCAATGGATTTTCCAAAACTTATGTACGATATAGTTATCTTGGACATAACGACGGCGACAACTTACAACTTGTCAAGTTTTCCCAAAAAAAATCTTCGGTGAAAGGTGAGTCGAATCGACTTAATTCTTATTTCTACAGGCGTTTAAAGAAAAAGCCTTAACAATGTTATTGGCTACCTACAGATGGTGAGATAAACTACTCCAGTGACGGGCAGCAGCGTTTAAGTTGTCTGAATGTGCGACCTCTAAACCGCTTGTCGGTTGTGCGCTAGCGTAGCGATTGTGATTTTAACCTTGTCGTGCGTACTCTGCTGTACGGAGGAGGCCTAAGCCATTCAATGGACTTTTAAAGACCATTATGAAAATACCACAACCAAAATTTGTTAAGCAACTTCTCGCATCAGATCTCCCAGGAACCATGGAACAAAAGGTGTTATAAATTATATAACGACACCGTAGAATAGTTGTTTGTGACAATTACTCCCAAATTAAGGGTTGAGAGTTCTAATCCCGCTAAGGAAAACATTTGTGTCATGAATATAAATGTTTGTAGGTAGTAGTGTCGTCAAAGTTTATCTTCATAAAAACTTTTCTTTAAAAATATTACCTTCAGGCATATATCCAATAATGGCGTAGACAGAAGTCTAAACAATTAAGTCCTTTCCATCCACTACTACATTTCATTCACGTGATCGAAAGTACTAAATTGTCTAGACCTTTGACTATCCTACTATAGGGAGAATACGTAGAGGTATATATTTGGCAAATTTAATTCGTATCTAATCGGCCGGTATTTAGATTTTACTCAGGATATCCAAATATACAATCTAACATGTAACATTAGAACGATTATTAATAATAAAATATTAACAAAATATTATCGGGGAATAACATTGACGTGAAGCAATAGACTTATTTCTTTATGGCAAAGTTATACCCACAACGCCTGAGTGCGTAAACAAAAAACTTCGCGATAGGTTTGGCAAATAGACATGAATCGAAAGCAATACTTATGTCCAGTATATATTGAGTTATATTATTACACAATTCCTGACGTGGTAGCCAGAGAGAACAGATCGCCAAGTGTCACGATCCCTACATACCTCTTACGCTTCTTTCAGATTCATCATCTTCTTCATATATGCACGTCGATCCGAGTACTCTTGACCCTCCCCTCTTCGAGCAATTTGCTCACATGGTCTTCGAAAGTTAGTCTCGGTCTACCTCGACACCTTTTAATATTAACTTTTGCGATATATATTTTCTACACCATTCGGTCTTCACTCATTCGCTCATCGTGCCCAAACCATCGAAGCATGCCCTTATCCATTTTTGTGACAAGGTCATCTTTCAAATCTGCCATATTGCGAACCTCTTCGTTTCGCTTTCGGTCAGCCATGGTAAATTCAACCTGCTTTTATGCTTCTTCTAGCATGCCCAGGTTTCGCTGCCATATAAAAAAGTCGGTACCGACACTGCGTTATGTATTGCAAGGCGTGCACTTTTCACTACGCCTTGCCTTTTGATTAACGCAGTCAGGGCACCGTTGACTCTGTTCCCCATCTAAATCACACCTTCCATCCCGGCTAAACGGGATCCCGGTTATTCAAAAATTATATCAAAATATTTGTTTATCCAGTTTTTGTAAAAATTATAAGGCTCTTGATATGCAAAAAGCATAGGTTACTCTTAAAGTGACATAATGTCTTTGTTATAAACTAATTTGAATAATGTAATTGTTTGACTAATGTAAATTAATAAATAAAATAATTAAAAAGCAAAAAAAAGACGAAAGAAAGCTGATCGTTGTGAAAGTTCTTCTACCGCATGTAAACTCTAGTAAAATAAGCGTAGAAAAAGAATCTCTAGAAATCTGCCCATGCCAGTATTGCATATACAGTAGAACTAAAAGAAATTTTATACTTTTCATTTTTCTTTAACCTGAATAAGTCACGATAGCCGAGTGGTTGGGTGGCCGGAATTTCGAGTCAAGACACCCGAGTTAGATCCCTAGGTGGCGGGCTCGTACCAATGGGTTTTTCAAAAACTTATGTTGGCTTGGACATAAAGACGGTAATGGGATCACAACCTGTCATGTTGTCCCGAAAATATCTTCGGTGCAAGATGGGTCGAAGAGACTTAATTGTCTAGACTAGACCTCTGTCCACCCCTGTTTTGGGAATTGCATTAAGATATTTTTTTCTTTAATCTTTAAGCATTTCGCAATGTTTACTTGTAACAAAGGTCTAAAATTTATAGATCGGACCGCCAATTTAATTTTTTTTTCAATTTCGTACTTTCGACCCAAATTTCATCGAAGGCTATTTTGGGACAACGCGGCAAGTGGTGAGCTAGAAGGCGTCTTTTAGTCAATGCAAACGATGTAAATTGTACTAAGTTTCGAAAAACTCATTATCACGGGGTGAAGTCGGGTCTCTTGAATCGAATGCGATCGGCATTCACACACACTCATGCACTCCGCAATCATACTATTCATCACCATATTTTATAAACCCGATTATTACAAATAATAATTTTACAATTTAAAGAGCACGCTACCTGGAGTAAAGGAAGTTTTTAGGACATTTAGGACATCGCTTTGTACACTTTAATTAACTTTTGTTTACACAAAGTTTTAATGGGCTCTGCTGGTTCTGTCTAATCGAGTCTCTTTAAATGTCCCTTTTGTACTACCGTATATGCACTGCAGGACATAGGTCTCTCCCATAGGGAGGATTTACGACAATCGCCTCGCTTGGCAAGCGGTTTGGCGATCGCAGTAGCAGACTACTTGTGCCTTAGATGCTGCTATTACTTAGATACGCAAGATCCCTTAAGTTGATCTTCATCGTGAGATCGGGGTAATTATAGCAATAAAAATTGTCCATTATATTTCTTTTACGATTTTCATCGTGTTGTCAGCTCTAAGGTTTGATTCCCGGTCGGGTCGGGTAAATGATTCCAGAATAAAAATGCTTAAGCTGATCACTTTGGGAGTAGAGAATATTGTAGCAATAGTAACAATAATATTTATTCTAATGTATTATTTTTCTGAAGACTTAAATTGACAGGGACAAAGAATGGTTCCAAACTTGTTTCTGCTACTGTCAAAAGTAATAAAACCAGAATCGAAATTGAATTTTTATCAATTAGTTTTCTAATTCTGTATTACGAAGTTAAAATAATTAAATTTACTTGATTGCTTTTACTCGTCTTTCAGTGCCTATTAAATTAATTTGAATTCTACCTGGAATGCTTAATTAATAAATGTTGATTTGTTAACTGGTTTCTGTTATTACACAAGTATTTAATGAATGATGTGTGTTGTGTGTAATGTTTGCTAAATCATAGAAAGCATAATTTTAAAATTCATGGAACACAGCTCTAATCATATAACTTAAAATCAACCTTTTAATTTTTTTCGGTCTCCAACAAAATGATAACTTACAGCATGGGAAAATTTGATTACTTTTAATTATATTAATTGATTTTTTTAAGTCTTCTGTTTGATGACCTCCTTGGTGACCGAATAGCGAAAAACAAACTGTAAGTTCTGAAGTCCCGAGTTCTATTCCCGGTCAGATAAATATAAAAAACACTTTGACACTTGAAATCAAACGAGCCAAACGTCTCTGGTCAGAGTAGTTGCGGTACGAGTATTTATCCTATATTAAGTCCGATTTATTAACACAAGTTTTCGAGATAAAGATTGTGTTATGTATATGATGTGATGTAGTTCACAAATAAATAAATGTGAATAAATCACATTTATTAATTTATTAATTTGTGAACTTCAACAAATTACAATGCTGTCATAATTTGGAGAAACGCTAATTATTTATATATAAATAAAATAAAACGCCTTTAATTTTTTGCTTACTTAATAATTTAATGACCCTTTAATATAATTTATCCTATAGTAGTCATATACGCTTACATGAAAATTTCAAGATGGTTTTTTTAATAAAATAACTACTTCGATAAAGAAAAAGAAAACAGTACAGTTTTTTTTTGCAAGAAACCTCCTCAGATGAAGGCCTCCTCTAAAAAACACCACTTGTCTCTATCTTGGGCTTTCTCATCCAGCTTAAGCCAGCAGTTATGTAATCTTCTTATATCGTATATGGCCTTCATTTGTGACGTATTCCTTTTGGACCCATCTACGAAGTCAGTCTTATGGTCCATCGCAAGTCCGGCTATCGTGCCACTTGTCCCGCACATTTCCATTTAAGTCTCTTGGCGTATTTTAGAGTGTCTGTAGCTTTTGGAATGTCTCTTATTTTGGAATGCCGTATTTTTTTAATACGCAGATTATTTAACGAAAGTTTAAAGAGACGGCAAAATAAGGACTTTAACACACATAAGCAGAAGCATGCCATCGGTAATTGCCGTGCATTATTAAAAATATTACGTTCCAAAAATCGATAAATTCTAAAATATTCAACTTATACTTAGATAAAAATTTTTGAACCTGACCTTTTTTAGAACAAATAAATAATAAATAAATAAATATCTTCACGCAATTCCTAAAACCTCTTCTACCCATGTAGACAGAGGTCTAGTCTAGACAATTGAGTTCCTTTGACCCACCTTCCACCGAAGATATTTTCGGAATATCTTTTAGAACAGATTCTCAAAACTAATACTGCTTTCATACATACCAGAAAAAATCGTTTAAAACCTGAAAACGTGAAGCAATGAATAAATTAACATGAGCCGCCGGCAGCAATCTCTGGGGAATCCCCGGAGTCAACATTTCTAGGTACCTTTAGGGTTTGTGTTTAACTTTTGAAGTGAATACTTCTTTTAGCGCGGTACGCATGTTGTTAAATGAGATAAATCTCTGAACTCCCGTCACCGTTACGAGACGCAGTTATTATATCGAGCAGAAAACATTTATTTTTTACCTAAAAGTTAAATAAGTTTTCACTTCTGTCGGCACTCCCGGAGTACAACCCGTATTTCTTTTATTATTTGCTTTCCTTCTTCCTTTCTTTTCCTTTATTACATCCACTTTTTAAATTTCAAATTGCAACAGTATGACTAGGTATGTAATAGAAAGTACGATGCAGTGCATTTTAACTACATTCTGGTTTAACTCTTCACATTTTGATTTCAATATTCAACGTTCATTTATTTCTAGGTCCCTTTGTGAAGCATCGTAATCTCTGTCTTTCATGCATCTCCTCAGGGAAATACGGTAGCATTCCATACTACAGGCTCTCACAAGAAGACTACTAAAAACTCTATGAAGACTAGAATAAGATGAAAGACTTTTTTCCATTAAAATGTGTCAAAACTTGCAAACACTTAATAGCAATTCTTAACAACTGAACTGAACAGTAAATTTGTTATTGAAAAAATTACTTCGCAGCCCTCCGCATACAAATATAAAAAGGTATATGTTACTTGGTCCGAAGAGAAGAAGAGCACCACCCTCCCTCCCACAGATGCATGCACTAATTCCACTGTATGCACCACCACCACCACTACACTCAAACCAGGTAACATATACCACCACCGAAAACGCGACACGTGTTTCGCCTCAAAACAAGGCATCCTCAAGCGAGTAGACTCTACGATGACTTTACAATGAATTTCCGCAAAGTAACGCCTGAGTCAATTAACTATAGTAAATTTGTTATTTATTTTGCTATATTATTTTATAATTTTATTTTTACTATTGTCTCAAATTTGACGACGTCCGTGGATGATTGGCGTAAACACAACCGGTGTTCAAGGTGTCGCCATCACAATGTCCCGGGTTCGATTCCCGGTCGGGTCAATGTTTGTGATGCCTTCGTTGTTTCCGATTCCCATACGGATATTGAAATTCAGTTCAGTTATGTAGGGGGCCTCTTAAAAGGACCCATTTCTACCCATTTCTAACCGAGGACATTTATAGACTGTTAAACAAGTAGTTATAAAAGTATGTAAGTAACTAAATATTTTTTGAAAGAAAGGAAAAATAATAACGATGTAAGTAACATGTGCAGATATTTTTACTAATTTTTCTCGCCAACTCGACTTTAAAGCCGTGAAAGTTGCATCTAATGATCCTTTTCTTCCGCTAAGGATATTTCAACTTTTTAAGCAGACGTAGAAGGTTTGCTTTAGAACAAGGCCTTTATTTAAAAAGCTGTTATATTGAATGAGTCTATAAATTGAACTGCAAAAGCAGATTCTGGAATCTTACGTTCAGGTGCAAAGTTATAGACCTAAAATATGTCTTTTATATTCGCTTTTTGTATTTTTCAGATAGATTTACTCAAACCCTGTTGTCTACATTACTCAACTTTCGTAGCGGTGGTTTTTTTTATTTTTAAAGACGTTTAGATTAAATTATCTAACTTTAATGAATTATGTGAAGAAGAAATAACGTACGTGTACGTGTTAAAAATTATTTATTCAGGGATTCATAAGAATTTTTATTTGTACAATCGGATCACTCCGGAAGTAAAAGTATCAAAAGCAAATAATAATCAAATTAGTGATAAATACGTATTTTGTTACAGGTTTTTTAAAGTCGGTTCAAGAGAACACGTAAGCCGATACACGTTATAATCGACTTTTCAATAAGATGCGATTTAATAGAAGCGCTTTAGTGTTGTTAGTGAAGTGAATTAACATATGATTTAATTTATTTTTGTATCCCTCGATAATTCTTCTAACGATTAGGACAATATTTTACATTTGTGCAGTGTTCTTAAATAAAAGTTTAACTGGATAGATGCATCTCGGGAAAATATGTTAATGAACAAAATAAATCAAATTACTAATATTTACAATTTTTTTGAAGCACCTTCTATCGATGGTAACCGAAGCTAACGTAAGCTGACCACGATGGATAGTGCCTGGTGGTAACTGGTGGCCATTGTTATAGTTATTACACTGACAGTTATTTCATCAATATTAAGATAATTTTACAAACAAAATTCTTTCATATTTTAATAACATTACTAACTTTAAAATTACTATCCACTACTAAATTTCGTCGTTTAAGTCACGATACCCGAGTGGTTAGGTAATCAGAGTTCATGTCAAAAAACCCGAGTTCGATCCCCAGGTGGTTGGCTTGTACCATCAATTAAGTTTTTTGAAAACTTAATTTTATATCGTTTGCTTTGACATACGTCTGTATGCAACATGTATGCAACGGCAACAGGCTTACCAACTCTATTGATGTCCCAAAAAATATCTTCGGTGGAAGGTGGGTCAAAGGCACTTAATTTTCTAGACTAGACCTTTGTCTACCCCTGTATTGGAAATTGCGTGAAGGTTTTATTTATTACTTATATTATTTAATTCAATAGTTCTACTATTTATTAATTTACCAACTACCCACACGATACTTCTTAATTCTATACATATAGCCACAATATTCGATTTAAATGGAAGTACAACAATTGAGACTACTTTCCACTCCTGTATTGGGAATTGCCTGAAGATATTTATTTATTTATTTTTCTGTATACCCTAGTATTGGGAATGGCGTATAGAGAGTTAAAGAGAAGTAATGAGGCTGCCAATTTCAACACTGATAAATTTTATCCTTGTAAATATCTTTCTTTGTTTTTGATAGTCAGTGAGGTGGAAATTAAATTTATTTTTTTATACAAGAAATTCTAAAAGTAAATTTTCTTTTGCTTCTTTAATCAGTCACTAGCTTTTGCCCTCGACTTTGTACGCGTGGAAATCAATTGTTGTCTATAATTTTATTTATACGCATGTGCGAAGAATTTGACTTTTACACATATCGTACGTATGATATTTTTTATGTTCCGAGTACATACGGTTCTTCTTTCGCTTCTTTCCTTTACATTTTTGATTTCTCTTACTCGAACGTCTGGGTATACTGTTGAAGGATCAAGTGGGAAAGTCCCCTTTTTGAGCAATTTGTGTTGCATAAATAAGTCGGCTTGACCGGGGCTGTAACATGACCTTGTTGGAAATAGAGGCATGTGCTTCTGCTGTTGCTTCTATTCCCGCACCCTCTCCCACACCCGCGTGTGTTGTTGCACCTGCTCCCGCACCCGCGTCCGTACCTGCTCTCGTACCTGCTCCCGCATCCGTACCCGCTCCCGCGTCCGCACCCGCTCCCGAAACCGTACCCACACTATCTTCCACACGCGCTCCATCACCTTTACCTGTTCTCGCGCCCGCTCCCGCACCCGCTTCCTATGTTATGTTCTAAAGAAAATTAAATATAATATTTAAGGTTTCCAAAATTGTAATAAGTCTTTCCATAATCTATGTACAATAAATATTTATCTAATTATTTGTAACTTTTAATTATTAAATTAATTGCTAAAAGTTATTAATTTTTTCTAAGCAAAGTATATTTTATTTTAACCTCATTTTATATTTTAAACGTTTAAACATTTTATATTTTTGGCGGAATAACCAGCTCGAAATATACCAGAATAATAAAGATCTAATCAGTGACGAATTGCGATCGCCAATCCGCTTTCCAAGCGTTGTCATTATGAAAAAAATATCTTAACAGAAGCGAATTATGGCTTTTTGATGGCGAAAACCCATTTATGATAACTTTCAGCACACAGTTATGATTGGCGAATGGTTGGGTGATCGAAATTCAAGTCAAGACACCCGAGTTCCATCCCCAAATCCTACCACGGCTCTTATCAATAAGTCTTATAATAAAAAACTTGTGTACCATTTGTACCATTGGCATGGACCCAAAGACGCTGACAGGCTCACTATCTGTCATATGGTTCCAAAATAACTTCGATGAAAGGTGGGTCGAAAGGACTTAATTGTCTGGACCTCTGTCTATTCCAGTATTATAGATAGGTCGGTAAGTAATTTAGTATGATAAATAAACATCTAATTAAAGCTATTTTACAATACAATATTGAATGTAAACAAATCGTAAAAAACTGAACAGATGTTATATTGTCGACACGGGACTGAAGTGGACAGGGAAGTGCTCGAGTGACTTCTATCCAAATAGAAAAGCCCTCTAGCAGATCACAATAAACTTTTAAGAGCTTCATGTCGATCGATGTCGGTATAATTTTACATTAGATATACTAACTCATTTCCTGTCGCTGACGTAAGCGCCTATTGAATTGAACTGGACTATAGTTACTTAAAGATTGCGAGACAACCTCATCTGTACTGAAATAAAGACCGTTCTGTATGAATGTTTGCGAGATAAACTCATTCGTACTGAAATAAAAACCATTATGTATGAATGTATGTATAGTATAATATAACATATGATAAAAATTCACACGTAATTTAATTCCAAAATCGAATTGTGCGTCTTGGTAATTGGATGCTGATATAAATATATGTGTATATACACATATTAACCATTAGGTAACATGGTAACCATAGGTAACTGTGTACTCGAAATAAAGTATACTAAATAAATAATAAGATATAAAATTCCAGATAAACATATTCTTATACATACGCCTACATACACATATATACAAATACACATATACCATATATACATATACATACATACACACATACATATACATAAACACATACACTACACGATTTCATCACACAAATATATAAAATAATTATAATTCCAAAAAGTGCTTCTTTACTCTTTGTCGAAAATTTTCTAGAGATGGACTAGCACGAATATCATGTGGGAGAGAGTTTCACAACTTAAACGCCTTTACAGTAAAGGATTCAGCATATCTACTAGAAGAATGAGAGGGTGTCTTAAGGAGTAGTGATTTTATGGTCCGGCATGGGACTCCACGAGGTTCAAGAAATTTAAAGCGTTCACAGAGATAGGGAGGAGCATGAGGGTTAAAAAGTAGGAAATAAAGAAAGGATAGCACATGTAGGTCGCGTCGTTGTCGGACAGGGAGCCAATTCAACTTTGTTCTAAACTCAGAGACGTGGTCAAACTTACGGAGACCAAAAACAAAGCGTTTACGTTGAAGACTTTCGAGTTTGTTTAATGATTCTTCCGTAGCGTCCAGAAAACAAATATCTGCATAGTCTATAAGAGGAAGGAGAAGAGTTTGGGCTAAAGTTATTTTAGCTTTAAGAGGTAAAAATTTTTGGAGGTGTTTTATGGAGTGGAAAGCATGTGTAACTTTCTTGCTAACCATGGCATCATCTTTCACCCAAGACATATGTGTATTAAAGATAACTCCCAAGTTTTTAGCCGACTCTGTGTATGGAATTTCATTGCTATTATAAGTTACTGCAGGGAGTCATCATCTTCTTCATATATGCACGCCTCGAGGCCTCGAGTTTGATTTCCAGAATGTTCGTACCAATGAGTTTTTTTTGTTTAAGTAAGCTTTATAATATTTTTAGTAAAGAAAGTCACACAGCACCCCAAACCGAGATAAAGATCTAATTCACAAAATTTATACGTTTAGGCGGGTAACAAATCGGAATCCATTTACCTGAGCAAAGTAGTCTTAACAGGCAGTTTTTGAAATAGCTCTTATTTATAACACGAGTGACTATTCGTGTTTCTTATCTTGAAAAATGAAAAAGTACACTAACTTCTTTCTTTTCTCGGTTACTGGGCACTAACTGTTGTTAGTGTTTGAAGTTAACACTATTGTGTTAAGTACAAATTAGCTGTTGGTAATAGTCGCTTTGTAGTTTATGCAGTAGATAACCTAACATGACTATAATAATCCCGACAGCCTATTTGATAGTGACCTTGCAATGACAGTGGAGAATGAAATCCTTGTCGAGATCTTGCGAGCGGATTGGCAATCGCAGTGCCAGACACCTTGCAACTGAGACTTGTTCGTCACCGGTCCACTGGATTTTGGTCTACATTCTCCTAAATAGTTAGTCCGGTATCTGTCGGTATCCAATTGCGTTTTCCTTTCTTTAAATCACCTCTTAAGACACCCTCGGAAATATAGGAGGTGGTTCATTCTTACACCGTCATCATATAGCAAAAATTACTCGATAGTTTAGCTAAACATTTGAAATTTCATGTCGCCTACAAAGTAAGTCAAGTTTCTGTAGTAATAATTTTTACGGAGACTAATCAAGTTACCCTCAAAATTGATTAAAAATGTGTTCTCCTGGGAAATTTATAACAGACAAAATGGGCTAGTGGATGTGGAGAACAGTCCTAAAATTTTATAAATGTTATATAGCTTTTTTATTTCTACAGTAGTAATAAAATCTATTCTTGCACGAAAGTTACTATGTAACTATGATATTAATACTTAATAATTAATATAATACATTTCGCATGACTTGCTCTTTGTGGTAATATTACGAAATTGTAAAGTAATATGTACGAGTATGTAAATGTATACGAACGTTTTTACGTTCATTTTTACGATTTTACGATGATACCCGTCTTAGTGTCCAAACCAACGGTGAAATATCCTTACATGGACACATATTCAAAAAAGATAAAAATTCGTATACCTTTCACGCAATTCCCAATACAGGGGTAGCCAGAGGTCAAGTCTAGACAATTAAGTCCCTTCGACCCACCTTCCACCGAAGATATTTTCGGGATAACGTGACAGGTGGTGAACCCGTCGCCGCCTTTATGTCCAAGCCAGCGATGTAATTCGTACATAGGTTTTAGAAAAACCTATTGGTACGAGCCCGCCACCTGGGGATCGAACTCGGAACTCCAAATTCCGACCACCCAACCACTCGGCTATCGTGACTTAAATAACCTTTACAGATATGTATGTTAAACAAAATAATGTAAATGTAAACGAATTTTTATCTGTGTTGGTTTAGACACTAAGACGGGGATAGGCTCACCACCTCCCTCTTGCACCTTCCAGAGATCGTTCTGCAGCCTCCTGAATCAAATTCCGATCGCCCAACCACTCAGTTATCACAGCTTATCAAAGCTTACCTTTTTGTTAATACATATCTATATATTATTTTTGTAGATCCCTATGGACGAATGGCGCCCATACTCCATTATATCGCCAGCTCTGTGATCCGGGGTTCGAGCTGAACTTGTCAATATAGAAAACCACTTTTTCTACAGAAGTCGGGTTGTTTGTAGTACCTTCGTTTTTCTGATCACAAAACACAAGTGCTGTAGCTACTTAATTTGGAATCAGACCAATGTAAGCTATGTTGCCCTACATATGTATGTATTTATTATATTATAATGTTGCCCATGTCTAGTAATGTATTCAGTACGTAATATCAACGCGCGACGTGACAACATGAACAGCCCTGTAATAAAGGATAATGTCAACATTTAAACTAATATAATACTTTTTACCAAGAGTAGTCGGAAATTTCTTTATGTTCATGTATGTTTATAATGTTAATAATGCTTCTAAAGATTTTCTTTGTTATAAAAAAAATATTGCATCACTCTAGGAAACTTTTATATTTTGGGCTACTGTGGTACATACAAGTAAGTGACATAACCTGAGGCCCTTGCCACGCCCCAAAAATGTCACACAATAGAAAAACACCCGTAAACAAATCATTGCTGCTTACGTGCTTTTTGTTAGATACGTTTTAGTTTAAGTCACGACAGCCGATTGGTTGGGTTCGGAATTTAAGTCAAGAGAGCCGAGTTCGATCCCCAAGGCTTGTAGCAATGGTTTTTTATTTTCACCACTTATCACGTTGCCACAAAAAAATTCCTCTGTCTCCACCAGTATTGTAAATAGCGTGAAGATGTTTTCTCCTTTTAGAAGTCAGGTCAGATTTAATCTAAGTAATATTTGTTATTTTATAAAAATTATTTATGTATTGAATATGGAAAGTTTTGAACGTACATACCATTTGAAAAAAAATATATACCATCAAATATTTAATACCATATTTCAATATTGTGCATTATTATAGAGTTGGTTGGTAAAGAATGCCACAAAGCAATAAGTCCGCTCATTGGAACACTTAGATTATAAGGTATACACAATAAAGAATAAAAATGAACTTCTACACCGTAACTACTTAGCAAACAATGTCTTACTTATGACCGATTTCAATACCGCTCACGTAAAACGTTATAGTTTAAATTTAATGTATTCCGTAAATGTTTATACTAAAACTACGTGCTTCGTAAATAAAATGAAATGATTTTAAATCAAATTCAATTAGTTTAATATATTATTATGATGTAACATGTCATTTTTAGCCTCCATTTCAATGCAAAATTTAAAAGCGGAACCTCGATTTCCTAGTGGGTGGTGTGACCCTGCCATCGAATCGTAATATATACCTATAAAATGTAAATGCTTACAACAGTATACAGTAAAGTGTAAGAAGAAATAATGTAACATAATTTCCGGTTGCCAGGAACCAACGCAAATCTCGCTTGAGGCAGACATTTATTATTATGTTACATATTATATTTAACATTTTGTAAGTAATATACTTTTTTTCCTATTTAGAACCTAATTCACTAGCGAGTATATGGTAAAAGCCCTGACCACTAGGCTAATGTAGCTTACAATTAACATATAATTTAAAAAACAAAAAATGCACTCATGATATAAAAGCAAACCTTCAAGTGCTAATACAAAATTTAGTTACTTTTGTTAATAATAGTTATTTCCAACTGTAAAAATTATATCTGTTTCTCACGTAAAATATTACAAACTCTATTAAACTGACACTGTACCGGAATCATGTTACAAAAAAAATATTTCCATCATCCGGCTTAGAGAGTCTATAGAATTTAAGAAATAAATATTTCGAATCGACGACATATCTGGCTAGTGTTATTAATTACATCAACCTTTTTTTGATAAGCCGTCAAACCTGAACAACCTGAACAATGAAGATCCACTTTAGTGTTTTATTATTAATGTAAATCAATTTAATGAATGTAAAATCATGAATAATATCAGTGCGTTTATAATTAAGCAATGAATGGCGGCACAAAACCCTTATTGGTAGTGAAAGTCCTGCCTTCGAAAACATAGGCGTCTCCCGTACTGAAGATTTGCCGTTAATCGTAAAACACTGTAACGACGGATATTTTGTATTTTTCTTTTACTTTTTATATGCATTTTCACTAATTACCATGAGCACGGCGATGAAGTAAAACATCGTGAGGAAACTTGCCGGTCAGAGAAATAATAAAAGAAATGTTTTAAATAAAAGAAATAGTTTGATTGGAGATTGCTTCACCGACATATGGTCACACCTTTTTATTAATATGGAACATTTGAAACCTTACTTTTGTATTTTATTCTATTCAGCGACCCACACTATTGTTAGACACATACACATCGGCCCGTAAAAGTTTACTCTAGGATATAAAACTCTCCCGTACTTGAGTGTTTACTTCTGTTGCCTGTCTTCTGACTGCTTAACTTTAGTCTGGTATTTTCGAGATGGTTATCCTGACATCTGTTGGTATTTCTTACGCCATAACCTCTAGAAAATACTATTATTATTTGAGAAAAAAAACAGGAAGATAGTTTCGTCACGAGATAAAATGAGAGTAATAAAATAACTTAAACCTACAACCTCGCTACATTGTCAAAAGATCTTGTAAGCTGTAGTTTTATAACACGATTTACGACCTCTATTGAACAACCACAGTGCGTAGGTCTCTATCGCAATGCATAGTGCGCCCTAAACTAAATAATTTTAGAGTTGTAATTCCAACCTAATACGATATTTACTGTTCTTTTGTGCCATATATCGCAAAATAAAATTAAATGAATTAAAGACATTTCTACGTTTCTAACCTGTATCTTATTACTTTAAACAATATAATATTGCATGTTGTGTTTTGCATTCTTATCTAGAGAAACTATTTATGAAATCATTTTCTGTTCTTTTCTGATAAGTTTAGTATCTTTTGTGGTTACTACCTTCTTAAACTTCGAACGTAATAACATTACAATATATCTAGAGTTTTATGTAAAATATTTCAGCATCTACAAATACTTAATTAGTTAATTAACTCAGGCGTTACTTTGCGGAAATTCATTGTAAAGTTGTTATTTGAAAAAGTTACTTCGGTAACTCTTTCAATAACAATTCTACAAATACTGTCCACGTGATAGCCTAGTTGGTATTGGCTAATGGGTTTGGTCCCGCTAGGGGCAAACATTTTTGTGATAAATATGTTTGTACTCATGAATGTTTATATACGCAGGCGCGAGCAGCTCGCGAGCGACGCGCGGGCGGCGCTTTCGCCAGATCTGGAGGCAGTCTTAGACCAATAATTGCTAACGAAGTAACGTCACTGGTACAGGGGATGTAGACGTCGATACCACGCGACCATAAGCGGTTACATACTTCAACATAAAAATGTGCTTTCGTTTTAAAATACTGTTGGTCTCAATTTCACAGAATAGACGCATCATTCGAAATTTTTAATTAAATCATGACATGTTCGTTTGGTGCGGTTTGCGTTCATAAATTTTTATTGCCGTGTAACCACTTTATTTTTATTTCTGTATTGGTTATTCGCTTAAAATATTATCTGTGATGCTTGTTTAATGTAATTTCGTGGTCAAGTACATGTTTTATGATGGAAAGCCGAAATAATTAAAAAAAAATAGTATGGCGTTACTCTCCCGTCTCTAAAATAATAAATCAAACAAATTATAAATCCTAAGGGTTTTTGTGTTTTAGTTGATCTATTTTTTATGTTTGTATAATAAAAGATAAATAAAAAAATTGCACAAATGTTTAAAATTTCAATAAAGTATACAGTAGAAGTCTTGTTTAAGATGTTTTGGTGATTAAAAAATATTTTCTCTCCATTCCCAACAATGGAGTAGAAAGAGGAATAGACACTTTATACCTATATTTCACTGAAGACATTTTTCGGAACAACGCGACAGGCAGTGAGCCTGTCGCCGTATTTTTGTCCTAGCCAATGAAATGAAAGTACATAAGCTTAAAAAACCTCGTAGCTGTAGTTTTTTTTTTAACTTTTGACTCGAATTCCGATTACTGACTATTAATAAACGTTAAAAAAACTGCACACTCCTTCAAAATTTTAAAAATAATAAGGCGTAGGGAACTGACGAAGCCATCGCCCACCGGCGTAGCAATATAAGTGACAATACAGTTGCTTCGGCGCAATCAGTCTGCATCTTGCCAAGAGGCGTTAGTGCCATGCCTCGGTAAATGAGAGGGTGCACAGGCCCGTTTGTGCTCATGGCCACATTCAACAACGGTACCGGTTTGAGCGTCTTCACATTTACTCTATTTTAATACAGTACAGTGACTGATTATTTACTGTCTGATTAGAGAACGCGCTCCTTAGTAAGTCACATTTGGTCCAACTCTTCATCTCATTATAAAAATCTTGTGAATGAACCACAAACGTTACCGGGTCGTGAAATAAAATAAACTTTTTTGATGTACAATAAAAACTTAGGGACTATTCTGACCGTAATGTATGTATTCATTTTTAATCTATCAATATTAAATACAGCCCTTTTAATGCTTCAGATAAACAAGTATATGACATTTGTAAGTATAAATAGAAGATTTAGAACTCCGTCGCAGAGATATGATGAGTTATAGAACAGACGAGCGCGAAATCCAATTGTATTACATTTAGAGTGAAGTGCAGTTTCAGCTCTTAAAGGTGAATTATCTTTGCATTTGCTTGTAAACTCGATTTATAAACCACTTCTTCCATTCTCCTGCAATAATCAAGTTTCACTTACCTTACGAGAATTATGGACGGAGAAATGTGACGAACGACGCTTTCAAACAATGTTATTCTTTTTTTATTGATTATTAATATTTGCGACATTTGCTCATTGCCCAGCACCTGATTGGTGGTTGGCGTATCACGTTGCACCTAATAGTCTTTGGTGTCTGATTAGTTGAAGGTGGAGGCTTTCTGTCCAGACCTCTATCTATCTCTATCTATCAGGTAATCCTTACCTTATTTTAATGATCAACTATTAGTCAATTAAGTAGCTAGTGTCAGCAAAGCAAACGAAGGAACCACTGACACTCAAACTGGAGAAAATTTAGAAAAGTTATTTAGTCCGGAAATCGAACCTGGGACCTCATAAAACCGGCGACATATTATTACCGGTGTGTACGCCACTCGACTACGGGGACCATTTGTAGCAATATCTAATATCGAATAAGATCGATAAATATGAAATAAAAAATAAACAAGTTGCTAGCACGCTGAAGTAGCAATGGGCCGATCACATAGCTCGCGGAACGGACAACCGTTGGGGAAGAAAAGTTGCCACTCCAGTGGCAGCCTCGTTCTGGCAAGCGCGGTGTAGGAGTGACGACCTGCACAATATTGCGGCAAGTCGATGGATGCAGGTGGCTCGGGATTGTTCTCTGTGGAAATTTTTGGGGGAAGCCTATGTTCAGCAGTGGACTTTTGATAGGCTGTAGAGAAGAAAGAAGAAGAAAAAGAAGAAATAAACAAGTACTCTACATCACAAATTGCTATTTTCAATATATTTTGGTCAAGAGTACTGGTACTTGGATACCTAGACGTGCGTGTATAAAGAAAATTATGAATTAGGAAGAAGCGAAAGAGGAATGCAAAGATAGTGACACTCCACACACATGGTCTGTTATCTGACTACTTCGTAATAGGAGAAGATACTTTATTATTAAATATTTATTATTAAATAAAGTATCTTCTATTACGAAGTAGTCAGATAACAGACCGTGTGTGTGGAGTGTCACTATTTTTGCATTCCTCTTTCGCTTCTTCCTAATTCATAATTTTCTTTATACACGCACGTCTAGGTATCCAAGTACCAGTACTCTTGACCAAAATATATTGAAAATAGCAATTTGTGATGTATATGATAATTTATAATACAATCATTTTCTTTTTAAATATTAAAATTATAATTGAAACCGCATTTGAAGTATATCTCGTATGCATTCGTTATCGATTAGTGGCAGTAAATTCAACTGCACGGATATATGGCAATTGGTTCATCATTCAATTAATGGGAGGGCTATTGAACAATCAAATCATATTTAACAGTGGTAGAACCACGGATCAGCTTTTTTTGTTGCATGAATGGGCCGGCCCGACCGGGTAAGTACCACGACCTCACAGAATACCGGCGTGAAGTAGAAGTCTAAAAAACTTCTGCGTTTCGTCTGGTGAGTGCAGGTAACCGGAAGCCCACACCCCCCCAGCCCCTTAATTCGGGGGAGGGGGGAGGCACTCTAAGGACGGCAACGAATCTGCTATGACTCTGGTATTGCGGGTGTTCAGGGGCGGTGGTAATCGCTTACCATCACGTGAGCCACCTGCACGTTTGCCTCCCTGTCCTATAAAAACCCTTGTTTGAAGAGTAGAACGATCAGTGATATTATGCACTATAATAACCAAAATAAAAATAAATCTCATAGCCATATTGAAAATCCCCAGATGTATGTATTAAGATAGAGATCAGGATAGTAATAGTCTAGTTTCTACCAAAGTTTTCGGACAATTGTCAATGTTAAAAAAAAAACAAATAATAATATATACTTACATAGATAGAATTACGATACGATACAAGTCAAGTCAGTCGGAATTTCGAGTCAAGAGACCCGAGTTCGATCCTCAAGTGGCCGTACCAATGAGTTTTCTAAAAAAAAACCTATGTACAAATTATATCGTTGGCTTCGACATAAAGACGGCGACGGGCTCACCACCTGTTACGTTGTCCTGAAAATATCTTCGGTGGAAGGTGGGTCGAAGGGACTTAAATGTCTAGACAAGACCTCTGTCTACCCCTGTATTGGAAATTGCATGAAGATATTTTTCGTTTTTTATTTTTATATAGAATTACCACACTCAACGGACGAAATGCAAAAGCACAATACGTTATTTTCCATGAAAGCTTATTAGATTTGAAATGTGATATTTTAAACGATGCACAAATGCGAAAAGTAAACCTTTAATTCATTTAAACCATATAGAGAGCTTCTCGTCTGAAACGTTTTGGAACGTTTCATATACGTCGCTGACATAGCAGACGCACACAAAGTGGGAATGAAATTACGATCTTTCACAATGGATTTAATAGATTGTGTTTTTTTTTAAGTAGCCGTAAGTGTAATCAAAAATATTTTACCAGTTATTTCTTTTTCTATTTACTTTTACTTGTTTAGTAGTCTACAAATGCAGGATAAAGGCCTTTCCTGTAAGTAGGATTTATGTTTTGCAAGTGCAATGGCGATTGCAGTACCAGACACCTTGCGTGTACTCTGGTTTCCTGGATTTTTTCCGGTATTTTTAAGATGTATATACCGCTTCCTGTCGGTAGTCTTTAGATTTTTCAAGTCTTTGTACCGAAGTCCGACATTGTACGGCATGCACAGTTGGTTTAGAAATACACAGCAACAGACTCACAAGCAGCCACGTTGTATCAGTTTAAAATAAAGTTAAATTAGAGTGTACCTAATAAATTGTGCCAAGATAAGACATGGGCTTACTTGCTCCATTGTTTTATTGTTGCTGCTGTTACAGAAGAGAAGTATGTTAATCGTTATTTTCTTTTTTAAATATTTTTTTACAAATACTTGAATATCGGTTTCGATACTCATAGGAAAATATTTAGTATATTTGTACATATGTGGTCGCCAGAGTTTAGCATTTAAAAGCTTGCTATTTTTAAATAAAATAAAATACATGAGATCGGTAGCAGCGTCTAAGATGTGAGGTTTCTGGTACTGTGATCGCTAATCCGTTTATTAAACGTTACGATTGTGACAACTCCTTCTCTTAAAACAGGTCTGCCCTACAAAGAAAACTAATCATTCTGTGAAAAAGACTGCGAAAATAATAGTCTCGGATCAATGACCGCACCCACAATTAATTTCGGTTACCGAACCGTACACATGACGTAATTAATCCCCTTTAATTCTATTACTTAGCGCTTGAATCCGAAATGAGTTTGCTATTGACTATTGCCCTCTGTAAGATTAAGTAAATTCTTGTGCTACCAATATAATATTCTATAATGGCTTTACGTACAGTATTAAATGGACTTGTGCGCGTATTTCTTCATTCAATTCCTCTGTATTTTGGATATAAAGACAGCGACGGGCTTACCACCTGTCACGTTGTCCCGAAAATATCTTCGGTGGAAGGTGGGCAAAGAGACTTAATTGTCTAGACGAGACCTCTGTGTAATGTGTAATACAGGGGGTATTGGGAATTGCGCGAAGATACGTAACATACATATTTCCTATGAAGTAGAATTCCTTTTCTAAATAAAGAATACTATTATTGTTATCTATGAAGTGATAAATCTTTGACGAGTAATTTATTTAGGCAATATTTATTTTTATTTACGGATAAGCTTCACGCACGTTTCATTTTCAGATATAATTGATTTGACACAAACACTAGAAGAAATAAAAACAAATTCGTTTACAATACGTTTTGAGCGTCTACTCTATCTTACTTTACTTTAGTCTTAGAATAGTTTTGTAAGCAGAAAATTGATATTCGATTCATAGTCTGGCACGAAACTTTCTTTCGTATATTATACTATTCAATTTACGAACAAAAACTGAGGCCATTGGAATTGAATTCATTATTAAACGTTCATGGTTGCTATATAGCGTAGCACAGTCATTTGAAGTCAAATATTATAATATTTTATATTACATAATAGTGCTAGTGTCTTCGAAGCTTAGGGATCCGGATTCGAACCCCGATAAGTGCAAACATTTCTGTGATAAGCATGAATGTTTATTCCATTTTTTTTTAATATTATTATTGTATCTTGATATTTTAAAGGTATGTTAGAGTACGGTGCAGATGGGAACAAATGCGAAATTTCAAAAAATAAATACAAATTTTAATAGCTTTACACCTACTTTTATAAATAAGTTTAGTTATTAAATTGTTTTGTTGACTGCACTTTAAGACGGCGATAGGCTTACGAATTGTCACTGTGTTCCAAATTAGCTTCAGTGAAATGTGGGTTTGACTTGTCTAGACCTCTGCCTACCCGGTATGATAAATAGTCTGATAGGAAAAAATACTAAAAGCATATATATCATTTCACTATAAAATTTACAGAAAATGAACAAAGAATATAAATTTAAGCCCACTTTTTACCGTGTACCCATCATCGATATATAATTCTTAATCAGATATACTATCTTCTAACTAAACATCTATACAAAAAAATACATAAAAGAATAATATTAGTTTTATTGTAGACGTAACCATAAGTAAAATGATATGTAAGCTGATTGTAACCCCCATTCACAATAATCTTCGAGCCGTAAATCTGAGACATCTCATAAAGACCTCTTCATTGTCCAATAAATAACTTCGTATGGGTACTCAGTAGCCAAGAACTTCTTCGTACATAAATGTGATAAGTACCCTTGCGTAATTCTGTTTGCTTTAGTTGCAATTATGTTTGGAGAGTTTTTCCTTGGAATTTAATATATTTTTGAATACGACAGGATTAGCTTTTTTATAAAAGTACTTTTAATCTTGACGCAAATTCTCGTACTGTGATAGGGAGAGGTCTAGACCATGTAGTCTTTTTGAGCCACTTTTCATCGAAGCCTATTGTGGTTCACATGACAGTATACAGTATACTTACATACATATTATTTGCAGAGATAAATATTCACGTTACGTAAAACAATGTTTGCGTTAAATAGAGAAATTCTACTATAAAAACAAAAAATAAACATTATTTAAATATACAAAATCTCATGAATTAATATTGCACAATCATTATGCGTAATATCAATATTATAAATTGAAAATCTAGTTATACTGTAGATGACAAGTCGCCACTCCTAGCAACGCTATTCACGTTTGAGTATTGTGTGAAGAGGCCGTTAGTCCTACTGCTCTAGTAGTCTAGTCTTGTTGTTTCGGAAGGTTTAATACAAATTTTAATAGCTTTACACCTACTTTTATAAATAAGTTTAGTTATTAAATTGTTTTGTTGACTGGACTTTAAGACGGCGATAGGCTTACGAATTGTCACTGTGTTCCAAATTAGCTTCAGTGAAATGTGGGTTTGACTTGTCTAGACCTCTGCCTACCCCGGTATGATAAATAGTCTGATAGGAAAAAATACTAAAAGTATATATATCATTTCACTATAAAATTTACAGAAAATGAACAAAGAATATAAATTTAAGCCCACTTTTTACCGTGTACCCATCATCGATATATAATTCTTAATCAGATATACTATCTTCTAACTAAACATCTATACAAAAAAATACATAAAAGAATAATATTAGTTTTATTGTAGACGTAACCATAAGTAAAATGATATGTAAGCTGATTGTAACCCCCATTCACAATAATCTTCGAGCCGTAAATCTGAGACATCTCATAAAGACCTCTTCATTGTCCAATAAATAACTTCGTATGGGTATACAGTAGCCAAGAACTTCTTCGTACATAAATGTGATAAGTACCCTTGCGTAATTCTGTTTGCTTTAGTTGCAATTATGTTTGGAGAGTTTTTCCTTGGAATTTAATATATTTTTGAATACGACAGGATTAGCTTTTTTATAAAAGTACTTTTAATCTTGACGCAAATTCTCGTACTGTGATAGGGAGAGGTCTAGACCATGTAGTCTTTTTGAGCCACTTTTCATCGAAGCCTATTGTGGTTCACATGACAGTATACAGTATACTTACATACATATTATTTGCAGAGATAAATATTCACGTTACGTAAAACAATGTTTGCGTTAAATAGAAATTCTACTATAAAAACAAAAATAAACATTATTTAAATATACAAAATCTCATGAATTAATATTGCACAATCATTATGCGTAATATCAATATTATAAATTGAAAATCTAGTTATACTGTAGATGACAAGTCGCCACTCCTAGCAACGCTATTCACGTTTGAGTATTGTGTGAAGAGGCCTGCTCTAGTAGTCTAGTCTTGTTGTTTCGGAAGGTTTAATACAAATTTTAATAGCTTTACACCTACTTTTATAAATAAGTTTAGTTATTAAATTGTTTTGTTGACTGGACTTTAAGACGGCGATAGGCTTACGAATTGTCACTGTGTTCCAAATTAGCTTCAGTGAAATGTGGGTTTGACTTGTCTAGACCTCTGCCTACCCCGGTATGATAAATAGTCTGATAGGAAAAATACTAAAAGCATATATATCATTTCACTATAAAATTTACAGAAAATGAACAAGAATATAAATTTAAGCCCACTTTTTACCGTGTACCCATCATCGATATATAATTCTTAATCAGATATACTATCTTCTAACTAAACATCTATACAAAAAATACATAAAGAATAATATTAGTTTTATTGTAGACGTAACCATAAGTAAAATGATATGTAAGCTGATTGTAACCCCATTCACAATAATCTTCGAGCCGTAAATCTGAGACATCTCATAAAGACCTCTTCATTGTCAATAAATAACTTCGTATGGGTATACAGTAGCCAAGAACTTCTTCGTACATAAATGTGATAAGTACCCTTGCGTAATTCTGTTTGCTTTAGTTGCAATTATGTTTGGAGAGTTTTTCCTTGGAATTTAATATATTTTTGAATACGACAGGATTAGCTTTTTTATAAAAAAAAAAAAGAAATGTTACAGGATAAATATAAACAAATAATTATAAATAATTACATAGATAGAATTACTACAGTCAACGGACGAAATGCAAAATCACAATACGATATATTCCACGAAAGCTTATAAGATTGAAATCTTACGCTTTAAACGATGCACAGATGCGAAGAAAGTAGCTTTCATTAATTTAAACCGTTTAAGCTTCTCGTCTGAAAACTGTTGGAAGGTTTCATATACGTCGCTGTTATGGCAAACGCGACTAGAGAAAACAATTACATTGTTTAAAAGTGGCATTCAATAGATTGTGTTTTTTTTTTTTATAAAAAAAAAAAAAGAAATGTTACAGGATAAATATAAACAAATAATTATAAATAATTACATAGATAGAATTACTACAGTCAACGGACGAAATGCAAAATCACAATACGATATATTCCACGAAAGCTTATAAGATTGAAATCTTACGCTTTAAACGATGCACAGATGCGAAGAAAGTAGCTTTCATTAATTTAAACCGTTTAAGCTTCTCGTCTGAAAACTGTTGGAAGGTTTCATATACGTCGCTGTTATGGCAAACGCGACTAGAGAAAACAATTACATTGTTTAAAAGTGGCATTCAATAGATTGTGTTTTTAGCTGTTACTAGCTGTAAAACTAATCAAAAATATTTTCTAGCTATTTCACTTACTTTTACTTGCTTAGAGGCCTATAAAGTCCACTGCAAGAGGCTGGCCTCCCTTGTAAACACCATTTATGACTGGCAAGCGGATTTGTGATCACAGTATCTAGCACGTATTTGCGTTTAGATATAAGTGTTAAATAAATATTTACATGTAGACATCATCACATAGATTGTTCTGATCATAAAGTAAAATAAACGCTAAAGCACTTGTGTTATGTTATCAAAAAAAAAAAAAAAAAAAAAAAGAAATGTTACAGGATAAATATAAACAAATAATTATAAATAATTACATAGATAGAATTACTACAGTCAACGGACGAAATGCAAAATCACAATACGATATATTCCACGAAAGCTTATAAGATTGAAATCTTACGCTTTAAACGATGCACAGATGCGAAGAAAGTAGCTTTCATTAATTTAAACCGTTTAAGCTTCTCGTCTGAAAACTGTTGGAAGGTTTCATATACGTCGCTGTTATGGCAAACGCGACTAGAGAAAACAATTACATTGTTTAAAAGTGGCATTCAATAGATTGTGTTTTTTTTTTTTATAAAAAAAAAAAAAGAAATGTTACAGGATAAATATAAACAAATAATTATAAATAATTACATAGATAGAATTACTACAGTCAACGGACGAAATGCAAAATCACAATACGATATATTCCACGAAAGCTTATAAGATTGAAATCTTACGCTTTAAACGATGCACAGATGCGAAGAAAGTAGCTTTCATTAATTTAAACCGTTTAAGCTTCTCGTCTGAAAACTGTTGGAAGGTTTCATATACGTCGCTGTTATGGCAAACGCGACTAGAGAAAACAATTACATTGTTTAAAAGTGGCATTCAATAGATTGTGTTTTTTTTTTTATAAAAAAAAAAAAAGAAATGTTACAGGATAAATATAAACAAATAATTATAAATAATTACATAGATAGAATTACTACAGTCAACGGACGAAATGCAAAATCACAATACGATATATTCCACGAAAGCTTATAAGATTGAAATCTTACGCTTTAAACGATGCACAGATGCGAAGAAAGTAGCTTTCATTAATTTAAACCGTTTAGAAAGCTTCTCGTCTGAAAACTGTTGGAAGGTTTCATATACGTCGCTGTTATGGCAAACGCGACTAGAGAAAACAATTACATTGTTTCAAAGTGGCATTCAATAGATTGTGTTTTTTAGCTGTTACTAGCTGTAAAACTAATCAAAAATATTTTTCTAGCTATTTCACTTACTTTTACTTGCTTAGAGGCCTATAAAGTCCACTGCAAGAGGCTGGCCTCCCTTGTAAACACCATTTATGACTGGCAAGCGGATTTGTGATCACAGTATCTAGCACGTATTTGCGTTTAGATATAAGTGTTAAATAAATATTTACATGTAGACATCATCACATAGATTGTTCTGATCATAAAGTAAAATAAACGCTAAAGCACTTGTGTTATGTTATCAAAAAAAAAAAAAGAAATGTTACAGGATAAATATAAACAAATAATTATAAATAATTACATAGATAGAATTACTACAGTCAACGGACGAAATGCAAAATCACAATACGATATATTCCACGAAAGCTTATAAGATTGAAATCTTACGCTTTAAACGATGCACAGATGCGAAGAAAGTAGCTTTCATTAATTTAAACCGTTTAGAAAGCTTCTCGTCTGAAAACTGTTGGAAGGTTTCATATACGTCGCTGTTATGGCAAACGCGACTAGAGAAAACAATTACATTGTTTAAAAGTGGCATTCAATAGATTGTGTTTTTAGCTGTTACTAGCTGTAAAACTAATCAAAAATATTTTTCTAGCTATTTCACTTACTTTTACTTGCTTAGAGGCCTATAAAGTCCACTGCAAGAGGCTGGCCTCCCTTGTAAACACCATTTATGACTGGCAAGCGGATTTGTGATCACAGTATCTAGCACGTATTTGCGTTTAGATATAAGTGTTAAATAAATATTTACATGTAGACATCATCACATAGATTGTTCTGATCATAAAGTAAAATAAACGCTAAAGCACTTGTGTTATGTTATCAAAAAAAAAAAAAAAGAAATGTTACAGGATAAATATAAACAAATAATTATAAATAATTACATAGATAGAATTACTACAGTCAACGGACGAAATGCAAAATCACAATACGATATATTCCACGAAAGCTTATAAGATTGAAATCTTACGCTTTAAACGATGCACAGATGCGAAGAAAGTAGCTTTCATTAATTTAAACCGTTTAGAAAGCTTCTCGTCTGAAAACTGTTGGAAGGTTTCATATACGTCGCTGTTATGGCAAACGCGACTAGAGAAAACAATTACATTGTTTAAAAGTGGCATTCAATAGATTGTGTTTTTAGCTGTTACTAGCTGTAAAACTAATCAAAAATATTTTTCTAGCTATTTCACTTACTTTTACTTGCTTAGAGGCCTATAAAGTCCACTGCAAGAGGCTGGCCTCCCTTGTAAACACCATTTATGACTGGCAAGCGGATTTGTGATCACAGTATCTAGCACGTATTTGCGTTTAGATATAAGTGTTAAATAAATATTTACATGTAGACAACATCACATAGATTGTTCTGATCATAAAGTAAAATAAACGCTAAAGCACTTGTGTTATGTTATCAAAAAAAAAAAGAAGGTAGCACAAACCACCAGACCCAAGAAAATACAGAAAAGGAATTTTCTACATTAACCCCCCGACATTTTGAAAATCGATGGGTACACAACGATTTTCATGATGTCGTAGCTTTTATTGAATCGACTAAGTAGGTCGTCAATAGCAATATGTAATATATTTGCAAATCAAAGAAATAAGAAATAAACCAGTACTTTACATCACAAATTGCTCCATTTCAATATGTTTGAGTCAAGAGTACTCGTTCTTGGATACTTAGAAGTGAATTATTATAAATTTTATTTAAGTATTATTAGAAGTGAATAATTATAAAAGAAGAAGTCTATAAAGAAAATGAAAGTTATTTGAAAGAAAGCGGTATGCAGAAATCGTGACACTTGGAGATTTGCTCTCTCCGGCTACCCCGTCAGGGACTACGCGTGAGGATATTTTATATTATAATCTTTTAACCACCAATTATTTAAATATTTAAAATAAAATTAAAATTGGAATCGCTTTTGAAGTATGAGACATACTTCGTATTCATTCGTTGTCGATTAACGGCAGTTAATTCAACTGCACGAAAACATGGTAATTGGATCATCACTATAATTAATGGGAGGGCCATTGAACAGTCAAACGCTTGTTTGAAGCTTGGGACAATCACTGATAGTGAATACAGTAATAACCATAAACAAAAACAAACTCACCGTCATGTTGATAATCCACAGATGTATATAGTATGCCAGAGATCAAGATAGATTAGTCCATGCATAAAAAAACTAAGTTTGTTTCAATACTTAAGTAATTATTCTTTGTAAAGAGTTTATTTACCGTTAAATTCTTCTTATTGTTTTACATTAATTTCATTTACATGTTTTTTTAATAAAAAAAAATACAGGAAAAATATAAATAAATAATTATAAATAATTACATAGAATTACCACAGTTAACCGACGAAATGCTAAATCACAAAACGATATATTCCACGAAAGCTTCTTAGATTTGAAATCTTATACTTTAAACGATGCACAGTTGCGAAGAGAATAGCTTTCATTCATTTAAACCGTTTAGAAAGCTTCTCGTCTGAAAAGTCGCTGTCCTGGCAAACGCGACTAGAGAAAACAATAACTTTGTTTCATAGTGGCATTCAATAGATTGTGTTTTTAGTTGTTACTAGCTGTACAACTAATCAACAATATTTAACTAGCTATTTCACTTACTTTTACTTGCATAGTGACCTGTAAAGTCCACTGCAAGAGACTGGCCTCCCTTGTAAACACCATTTATGACTGGCAAGCGGATTGGCAATCGCACTACCAGACACCTTATGTGTGCTCCGGACTCTTAAATTTTTAAGTCTATTCCCTTCTTCAACTCCTACGACTCTCCCGAGAAGAAAGAGGGTGACATAATCTTACTACGTAACTCACGGCAGCTCTTTATAATATATGTCTATAGTTCCATTATGTTCCATTACAGTTTTGTAAGGTACAACAAAGAATAAACAAATAAATACATAAATATTTAATAAATATAAAATAAGATATGTTGACTTGATTATAAATATAAGGTCCAATAAAATTTGTAAAGTTATGTGAGAAAGTTGTTTTGCATAGTGAGATATCACTAATTACATACTTTCTGCGTTTTAGTAAGTATGAAGATTATGTTCATTTTTATGTTACACGGAAGGAGCTCCTCAAATGTAAAATGACACAGTTTTCCATAAAATTTTCTGCAAAAGTTAATGAAAAGTTTCCCATTATCTAAGATGAGAAACTCCAAAGACTGACGCAGCAAAGAGTTGAAATTTAATGCAATTATAAGTGTTTGAATTATAAACAAAACATTGAGAGAAATAAGTTTCATCCAAGAAGTTTTACTGGTAATGATGATATAAAAATGGTACTGTAGATATTTTGTTTATTTATTTAATCTGTATTGCACCTTTGGGGGCCCCTTGGGGGGTCATTGTAGAAGCGTGCCCGTCGCGATCCCTGCCGGCCCCTTTCTGGGCTGCAATTCTACACAGCTGCGCACCCATGCTATCCAGGGTTAGGGCGTCCCCCCAAAGCGACGCACACCAGTTCGTCCCCGAGGGTGTGGAATGCAGCGCGCAAATCGGCGATAAGGACCGCCACCCGTCACTCACAGCCCGACACAGCGAAAGGTGGAGGACGGAGTACAGAGTTGGTACGTGGAATGTTAGAGGAGGCATGAGAGATGAGACGAATGAGTTGATCGAAATAAATAAAATAAATGAAATAATGAAAAAAAGAGAATTAGACGTCGTGTGTTTGTCGGAGACCAAACGGAAGGGTAGCGGTACTGAAGAGCTCCCTGGCAAGGTGTTAGCTCTATGGTCCGGAGTCCCAGAGAGCAAGAGCGCCTGCTAGGAAATTGGGGTGCTACTGTCGTCTCGGTTGGTCGATGTTATGACTGAATATAAGGTTGTGAACTCAAGACTTCTCTAGGTTCGCTTTAAATTGGGACTGACGAAGTTATTCCTTTTGGCTGTTTATGCGCCGGTAGCTTCGTCGTCCAGGGCTGAGCTGGAGGAGTTTTTGGGAGAATGTAAGAGAAGTTCTAGATTTGGTTAGGGCAAACGAAAGAATTGTTGTATGTGGTAATTTGAATGGATGGGTTGGTACCGCTCAGCCAGGGTACGAGTTGGTACTTGGAATGTTTGGTTATAATAGGGTTAACGATGCTGGAAAGCTTATACTGGCTTTATGCAAGAAAAAGGGTGTCCTCGTGACAAACACTATGTTTAGTCACAAGAAAATCCATATGTATACTAGAGAAAGAGAGAATGTGAGAAGTATGGTCGATTTATTCCTGGTGGATGACCGACTGCGAAAACAGGTGATGGACACGCGAGTGTTCAGGGGTGCTGACCTGGGCACGGATCATTATCTAGTGATTACTAGATTTAGGGGTCTGTTCACGGGTTGGCGCTACCGGACGGCGATAAAAGAACCACAGTCAGTCGGGTTTGACTGCGGGTGCTATCGGGCGATCAGCTTTACCAGTTTAGCAAGTAAAGATTACACGAAGGTTTTGACACGTAGGATGCAAGAGAAATAGGAAAGATTTTTATGGGAGGCACAATGCAGATTTAGACCTGGAAAAGGTTGCATGGATCAAGTTTTTTCTCTCCGCATGATCACTGGAAAGCTTCTGGCTTCTAACCAGAAGATTTTCTGTACTTTTGTGGATCTTGATAATGCATTTGACAAGGATGTAAGAAAGAACATGTGGGAACTGTTGCCGGGGTATGGTGTGGACGGTCGATTGCTAAGGGCTGTGCAGGCACTTTACTGTGACTGTAAGCCTGTGTGCGGGTAGGGCATGACCTGTCACCCATGTTTAGCGTCCAAACGGGCGTAAAACAGTGTTCCTGGCTGTTCATACTGTATCTTGACAGCTGTTTACAGAAGCTGAAAGATAGCTGTTTGGGTGTAAAATTGGGTGACATAGAAGTAAATTGTCTGCTGAATGCCGATGACGCAGTGCTTATTGCACCGTCAGAGGCAGAACTGCAGGCATTAGTCACGTGTATGAAAGAGGAATGTGAAAATAAAGGTATCCGTTTTAATGCTAATAAAACTAAGGTTCTGGTATTTGAAAGGGACGAAGAAAGAAGGAAGTATGAAATATAGGTAAATCAGGAATGTCTAGATCAGGTGAATGAGATTGTGTACTTAGGCAGTGCTTTTAGCAGGGATGTAAGATGTGATCTAGATGTACCGACTTTGTTATATGGCAGCAAATCTGGGTATGCCATAAGAAGCATAAAAGCTGGTTGAATGCATTGGAGATGCGATCTCTTCGTAAAATGTGCGGCGTTACCTTGGCCGACCGGAAGCGAAACGAAGAGATTCGCAAAATGGTAGGTTTGAAAGATAACCTTATGACGAAAATGGGTAAGAGTTATTCGATGGTTTGGGCACGTTGAGCGAATGAGCGAAGACCGAATGGTGAAGAAAATATATAGCGCGAAATTTAATATTAAAAGGGGTCGAGGCAGGCCGAGACTTACTTTTGAAGACCATGTGAGCAAATTGCTCGAAGATGGGAGGGTCAAGAATACTCGGATACTTCGATGTGCATGTATGAAGAAAATGATGTATCTGAATGAAGCAAAAGAGGTATGTAAGGATCGTGATACTTGACGATCTGTTCTCTTTGGCTACCCCGTGAGGCATTGTGCATGAAGATAAATAAATTAAAAATGGTAATAAGGCAAGCTTAATGCCATACTGCATCCTCTATTAGATAACCTAATAGGTATAACGCTAATAGATATGGCACATATTTAAAAAATGCATACAACTATTTATAATTGATTTTTTAAAAACTTATGTACGATTTACGAGGGCGACACTGATAATTTTTGAACTGGCCACTTTTAAAGAATATAATGAGAAATTAAGTTTATTAATAAATAAATAAAACAAACATCTTCATGAAATTCCCAATAAAGGGGTAGACAGATGTCTAGTCTAGACAATTAAGACCCTTCGAACCACCTTCCACCGAAGATATTTTCAGGATAACGTGTCAGTTGGTGATTCCGTCGCCGTCTTTATGTCCAAGCCAACGATATGATTCGTACATAAGTTTTTGAAAACCCATTGGTACACCTACACCAGGGATTGAATTCGGGTCTCTTGACTCGAAATTTCGACCATCTAACCTCTCGGCTATCGTGGCTAAAATTAAACAGAGCTGTTTAATAAGTCAAAATTTTAGAAATAGAACTCTGCTAATCAGTAGTCACCCCTATAGAAAAAAAATAATAACTTGCTAGTTTGCTCAGTTTTTGATTATCTAAGAAATCCGAAATGAGTTTGCTGTTGACAATTGCCCCCTTTTAAGTCAATTGTTGTGATTGCAATTAAATCGTATATTACGGCTATACGTATAAAATTAAGTAGATTTTGTGGGTAGTTGGTAAATTCCTATATAAGTTAAAGATAAGTTGAAAGTATGTTCTTAGAAATGAAACCAGATGATTAATTTGACATAGGAAACACACAAACTATTATTATGTACATAACTATTATTACATAACTATTTATTTAAACACGTTACTTATTTTTCTTACAAAATTAAGAATAATAAGTGATGAGTTTACAATCTCTTTATACGATAATATTTTTTCCAAAATCTTTAATGCCAAAAGGGTGAAATAGGTCAGGTATTTGAATCTGTGAAATAAGTAAAAAAAATAATCCTTCACGCCATTACCAATACCGGGATAGACAGAGGTCTAGATAATTAACTTATTTTTACCCACCTTCCACCGAAGACAATTTTTTGGACAACGTGTTCATAAGTTTTATACATACTTTTTTCGAAACCTGATGAATCATTATGCCTAATATCAGTATTAAAAATTATAAATCTCGTTATATTGTAGGTGAAAAGTCGCCACGCAACGCTATTCACGTTCAAATATTGTGTGAAGATGCCATTACTACTTGTATTTTTTTATTTGTATTTTTAATATATAATATAGGATATAAAGATGGCGACGGGCTCAACACCTGTCACGTTATCCCAAAAATATCTTAAGAGTATATAAGACTTAAATGTTCAGACTAGACCTCTGTCTGCCCCTGCATTGGGAAATGCGTGAAGATATTTTTT
Source organism: Sericinus montela (assembly GCA_029286605.1). Lineage (NCBI taxonomy): Eukaryota > Metazoa > Arthropoda > Insecta > Lepidoptera > Papilionidae > Sericinus > Sericinus montela. The sequence goes on from JAGSMR010000024.1 coordinate 3,875,521, forward strand.
TATTTATTTATTTTAAATATTGGGGATGGCGAGAAAACATTTTTGTTACTTGTAAAGTAATGTTTATTTAGTATACGTATAAGTCGAATTTAAATATAATAATAAATCGTATTTAAACGAAGTCACGATAGCCGAGTGTTTGGGTGGTCGGAATTTCGAGTCGCGAGACCCGAGTTCGATCCCCAGTTGGCAGGCTCGTACCAATAGGTTTTTCAAAAACTTATGTACGAATTAAATCGTTGGCTTGGACATAAAGATAGCGACGAGCTCACTACCTGTCACGTTATCCCAAAAATATCTTAAGACTATATAAGACTTAAGTGTTCAGACTAGACCTCTGTCTGCCCCTGCATTGGGAAATGCGTGAAGATATTTTTATTTATTTATTTTAAATATTGGGGATGGCGAGAAAACATTTTTGTTACTTGTAAAGTAATGTTTATTTAGTATTCGTATAAGTCGAATTTAAATATAATAATAAATCGTATTTAAACGAAGTCACGATAGCCGAGTGTTTGGGTGGTCGGAATTTCGAGTCGCGAGACCCGAGTTCGATCCCCAGTTGGCGAGCTCGTACCAATAGGTTTTCAAAAACTTATGTACGAATTAAATCGTTGGCTTGGATTCTAAAACGGTGACGAGCTTGTCACTAAACTAATTTTTAATTTGTGTTGAGGATAGAGCTAGGGGTAGATCTACAATTTGGTTTTAAATTTCTCTTGCTCTTTATAGTGCTGTTTGGCGACTGCAATATATAACATGACAATCATTATCCGTAGTCAGTCAAAAAGTCATTTTTAATGTAGATAGCCGTGTGGCTGGGTGATCGGAATTGGAAGACCGAGTTCGTAACCCAGATGGCAGACTCGAAAATCTTAAGTATGAACTATATCGTTGGCTTATATATAAATAATATTATATATCAATATGAAGAACAATATGGTATTTTCGTTGTTTCTGTTTCCATAATTCAAGTGCTTAAGCTGGAATCAGAGCAAAGTTGTCCAAATGTATGCATGTATTTTATGTTCCCGCTACAAATCTCGCTTCTTTTATTCCTAACGCACTATTGTAACATTGAATCTTTCCAGTTATTTAACGACTTCAATAAAAGTTGCCGGAAGGCATAAAGTTTATTAATTGAAGACTTTTGTAAGGGTGTGTATTTAATTTGAATCTTTTATAACTTTTGGTAATGCTTCTATATGTACTATGATGATGATGACCCTCGTGTACGAGTGACATACACACACCCTCGTTTTCATGTTGTTGCCGGTTTTGAGGTACTGGGTTCGATACCCGGACGTGTCAATGTAGAAAACTTTTTTGTTACTTGTAAAGTAATGTTTATTTAGTATTCGTATAAGTCGAATTTAAATATAATAATAAATCGTATTTAAACGAAGTCACGATAGCCGAGTGTTTGGGTGGTCGGAATTTCGAGTCGCGAGACCCGAGTTCGATCCCCAGTTGGCGAGCTCGTACCAATAGGTTTTCAAAAACTTATGTACGAATTAAATCGTTGGCTTGGATTCTAAAACGGTGACGAGCTTGTCACTAAACTAATTTTTAATTTGTGTTGAGGATAGAGCTAGGGGTAGATCTACAATTTGGTTTTAAATTTCTCTTGCTCTTTATAGTGCTGTTTGGCGACTGCAATATATAACATGACAATCATTATCCGTAGTCAGTCAAAAGTCATTTTAATGTAGATAGCCGTGTGGCTGGGTGATCGGAATTGGAAGACCGAGTTCGTAACCCAGATGGCAGACTCGAAAATCTTAAGTACGAACTATATCGTTGGCTTATATATAAATAATATTATATATCAATATGAAGAACAATATGGTATTTTCGTTGTTTCTGTTTCCATAATTCAAGTGCTTAAGCTGGAATCAGAGCAAAGTTGTCCAAATGTATGCATGTATTTTATGTTCCCGCTACAAATCTCGCTTCTTTTATTCCTAACGCACTATTGTAACATTGAATCTTTCCAGTTATTTAACGACTTCAATAAAAGTTGCCGGAAGGCATAAAAGTTTTATACATACTTTTTCGAAACCTGATGAAGCATTATGCCTAATATCAGTATTAAAAATTATAAATCTCGTTATATTGTAGGTGAAAAGTCGCCACGCAACGCTATTCACGTTCAAATATTGTGTGAAGATGCCAATACTTCTTGCATTTTTTTATTTGTATTTTTAATATATAATATAGGATATAAAGATGGCGACGGGCTCAACACCTGTCACGTTATCCCAAAAATATCTTAAGAGTATATAAGACTTAAGTGTTCAGACTAGACCTCTGTCTACCCCTGCATTGGGAAATGCGTGAAGATATTTTTTTATTTATTTATTTTAAATATTGGGGATGGCGAGAAAACATTTTTGTTACTTGTAAAGTAATGTTTATTTAGTATTCGTGTAAGTCGAATTTAAATATAATAATAAATCGTATTTAAACGAAGTCACGATAGCCGAGTGTTTGGGTGGTCGGAATTTCGAGTCGCGAGACCCGAGTTCGATCCCCAGTTGGCAGGCTCGTACCAATAGGTTTTTCAAAAACTTATGTACGAATTAAATCGTTGGCTTGGACATAAAGATAGCGACGGGCTCACTACCTGTCATGTTGTCCCGAAAATATCTTCGGTGGAAGGTGGGTCGAAGGGACTTAATTGTCTAGACAAGACCTCTGTCTACCCCTGTATTGGGAATTGCGTGAAGATATTTTTATTATTTTTTATTTATAAATGATTATATTGTAAAAATTTATCGAATGCATAGTTTCAGCCAGAAATTCTGTTTTATTTTCTTTTACACGTCTCAAGAGCCCGATGTCTCGGTGGGATAAACGAAGGTTTACATCCCTTTAACTTCTTTCTCGTTTCCCTTTCTTAATTATACTTTAATGTATTAGATAGCGTGAAGATATTTTTTAACGTTTATAAGACACTAATTGGCACGAGTCTACTTCCCAGGGATCGAATTCGCGTTTCTTAGATCGAATTCCGTCCAGCTAACCTATCTTATGAGGGAGAGTTGCCATAATCTTCCCGAGTTATTTACGGATTAGCGATCATTGCACCAAACACCTCGCACCTTAGAACTGGCAGGATGCTTTGATTTCGAATTCGATATTGTACATTGAATCGTTTTTTTTTTTGACAATTTATAAAACACACTTCCAAAGAATGAATAATTCGCACGATACGCTTCATAAATGTGGTGTATCATTTTTCGAATTCCGTGGAATATTTTCGCTTTGGAGATAGACCATTCGCGTATTCTAGAGATGTAATTTAACGGTTCGCGTTACTTAAAAAGAGGGGAAGCAGCCTCAAAAGGAAAACATTCGCTAACTAATCTCGGAAATTGCTTTTTTAAGTTATATTTGAGAAGCGCTGATTTTGATTATTATAGGGCCGCGATGGCCGAGTGGTTGGGCCATTGGAATTCAAATCAGGAGACTCGGGTTCAGTTTCCAGGTGGATGACTCATAACAATGAGTATTTTGGAAACTTATGTACTATTTGGTCGTTGGCTTGGATTCTAAAACGGTGACGAGCTTGCCACTAAACTAATTTTTAATTTGTGTTGAGGATAGAGCTAGGGGGTAGATCTACAATTTGGTTTTAAATTTCTCTTGCTCTTTATAGTGCTGTTTGGCGACTGCAATATATAACATGACAATCATTATCCGTAGTCAGTCAAAAAGTCATTTTTAATGTAGATAGCCGTGTGGCTGGGTGATCGGAATTGGAAGACCGAGTTCGTAACCCAGATGGCAGACTCGAAAATCTTAAGTACGAACTATATCGTTGGCTTATATATAAATAATATTATATATCAATATGAAGAACAATATGGTATTTTCGTTGTTTCTGTTTCCATAATTCAAGTGCTTAAGCTGGAATCAGAGCAAAGTTGTCCAAATGTATGCATGTATTTTATGTTCCCGCTACAAATCTCGCTTCTTTTATTCCTAACGCACTATTGTAACATTGAATCTTTCCAGTTATTTAACGACTTCAATAAAAGTTGCCGGAAGGCATAAAGTTTATTAATTGAACACTTTTGTAAGGGTGTGTGTTTAATTTGAATCTTTTATAACTTTTGGTAATGCTTCTATATGTACTATGATGATGATGACCCTCGTGTACGTGTGACATACACACACCCTCGTTTTCATGTTGTTGCCGGTTTTGAGGTACTGGGTTCGATACCCGGACGTGTCAATGTAGAAAACATTTTGTCTACATTTTCTTGGTTCTGGGTGTTTGTGGTACCTTCATTGTTTCTGATTTCATAATAAAATTTAAGCACTTCTATTAGCCGCTTACTTTGGATTATATATATTAGATTTTATTGCTATTTCCTGTTTCGTGGAGTGAAAAAAGTAGTCAAAATAAAATTTTCAGGTGCGAAATGCGCTAGCAGGAATTTGGTTCAGTTAAAAGTATTTCGTTATTTAACATTGCTTAAAAATGTAACACCTTTAGAACTATGAAATGAGTATTTTTAATTTTGTCAGGTAATATGATAATAATTTTCTTTCCATGTTTCACTTGTGTTTTCCACCGCTTTAAAGTCAATTAAGTGACAAGCGTTTTTATTAAGGAAATTATTTTAGGAATAAAACAATTCGAGTCTGTAATGATGCAATCTTATGGGTAAAGCAATAAAATCAAGCATACTCGTTTTCTTTATCTTCACGCATTCCCAATACTAGAATAGACAGACGTCAGAATAATTTAGTCCATTCGACCAACATCTCACTGGTGCTTTTATTTTTGACACATGGCTGGTGGTGAGACAATCGCCGTGTTTTCGCATACTCGACGCGAATAACTGAAAATTACAACTACGAAACTTAGTGCTAGCCTTCTAAACATGAGCTTTTTTCGTAAAATTAATATTTTAGGGTAAAACCCAACCCTACGTCTGGGTAATCGTATCGGATAGAAGCCAGTAATATAATATACTCGATCGCCTCCACTCCATTGGCGTGCACCGGTTTTCATGTTGGCGCCAACTCCCAGGTCCCGGGTTCGATTCCCGGTCGGGTCAATGTAGAAAACATTTTTTCTACATTTTCTTGGTTCTGGGTGTTTGTGGTACCTTCATTGTTTCTGATTTCATAATAAAATTTAAGCACTTCTATTAGCCTTTTACTTTGGGATTAGGGCAATGTATGTGACATTGTCCCTTGAGAATAACGCCAACCTCGTCTGATTATGGGTGTCGTAGAAGGCGATAAATGGTCAATAAGTGTGCTTATTACAGCTTTGTTTATTTCCCTTATGGTAGCGGAGGCAAGGAATCTGTCACGTGGACTCGTACCATGAGTGTTGTAAAAGTTGACAAAGGGACTACTATCAGGGACTACTATACTGAGATATAAATATTTTAAAACGGTTTCGTGTTAAATATGTATGTAGGGATTATCCTGATTAAATGAAATAATTGGTTTTTCAACTCACTTCAGTCTTTTATTTTCACTTTTACTATTTTAGAATATTAATTTCGTCTTATCACTTTCTTCTTCCTTTCACGTACGCCATTCGTCTCCTCTCTTCCTCACACATCATTCTATCTCATCTCATTCATCTCAATCAATCATCATGTCATATCTTCCCTCTTAGTCTCACTTATCCTTTCTCTCACTCATTTACACATCCTACACTCAGCCATCCTGCTTTCATATCTGTCCTCAGATATGGTTTACATTAATAAAAACTTTATTTTTAATCTAGTAGGAACATAGATTACATCATCACTAACTTAATTAGTACTTAAATAAACTAGACATCTTTAGAAAACTTAAATAAACTAGACATCTTTAGAAAACTTAAATAAACTAGACATCTTTAGAAAACTTAAATAAACTAGACATCTTTAGAAAACTTAAATAAACTAGACATCTTTAGAAAACTTAAATAAACTAGACATCTTTAGAAAACTTAAATAAACTAGACATCTTTAGAAAACTTAAATAAACTAGACATCTTTAGAAAACTTAAATAAACTAGACATCTTTAGAAAACTTAAATAAACTAGACATCTTTAGAAAACTTAAATAAACTAGACATCTTTAGAAAACTTAAATAAACTAGACATCTTTAGAAAACTTAAATAAACTAGACATCTTTAGAAAACTTAAATAAACTAGACATCTTTAGAAAACTTAAATAAACTAGACATCTTTAGAAAACTTAAATAAACTAGACATCTTTAGAAAACTTAAATAAACTAGACATCTTTAGAAAACTTAAATAAACTAGACATCTTTAGAAAACTTAAATAAACTAGACATCTTTAGAAAACTTAAATAAACTAGACATCTTTAGAAAACTTAAATAAACTAGACATCTTTAGAAAACTTAAATAAACTAGACATCTTTAGAAAACTTAAATAAACTAGACATCTTTAGAAAACTTAAATAAACTAGACATCTTTAGAAAACTTAAATAAACTAGACATCTTTAGAAAACTTAAATAAACTAGACATCTTTAGAAAACTTAAATAAACTAGACATCTTTAGAAAACTTAAATAAACTAGACATCTTTAGAAAACTTAAATAAACTAGACATCTTTAGAAAACTTAAATAAACTAGACATCTTTAGAAAACTTAAATAAACTAGACATCTTTAGAAAACTTAAATAAACTAGACATCTTTAGAAAACTTAAATAAACTAGACATCTTTAGAAAACTTAAATAAACTAGACATCTTTAGAAAACTTAAATAAACTAGACATCTTTAGAAAACTTAAATAAACTAGACATCTTTAGAAAACTTAAATAAACTAGACATCTTTAGAAAACTTAAATAAACTAGACATCTTTAGAAAACTTAAATAAACTAGACATCTTTAGAAAACTTAAATAAACTAGACATCTTTAGAAAACTTAAATAAACTAGACATCTTTAGAAAACTTAAATAAACTAGACATCTTTAGAAAACTTAAATAAACTAGACATCTTTAGAAAACTTAAATAAACTAGACATCTTTAGAAAACTTAAATAAACTAGACATCTTTAGAAAACTTAAATAAACTAGACATCTTTAGAAAACTTAAATAAACTAGACATCTTTAGAAAACTTAAATAAACTAGACATCTTTAGAAAACTTAAATAAACTAGACATCTTTAGAAAACTTAAATAAACTAGACATCTTTAGAAAACTTAAATAAACTAGACATCTTTAGAAAACTTAAATAAACTAGACATCTTTAGAAAACTTAAATAAACTAGACATCTTTAGAAAACTTAAATAAACTAGACATCTTTAGAAAACTTAAATAAACTAGACATCTTTAGAAAACTTAAATAAACTAGACATCTTTAGAAAACTTAAATAAACTAGACATCTTTAGAAAACTTAAATAAACTAGACATCTTTAGAAAACTTAAATAAACTAGACATCTTTAGAAAACTTAAATAAACTAGTGTTCACCTGAAACATACAAAAATATTAAGACACATTAATCATCATCTCCAGGCCACCTCTTCATCAAATCAGCTGAGCTTGATGTCTCGTTCAACCCTTCTGTAGTGTCGTACACCTTCTCCACATCATAGCGGTCATTTCGTTTTATCTTCACGCATTCCCAATACTAGAATAGACAGACTTCAGAATAATTTAGTCCATTCGACCAACATCTCACTGGTGCTTTTATTTTTTGACACGTGGCTGGTGGTGAGACAATCGCCGTGTTTTCGCATGCTCGACGCAAATAACTGAAAATTACAACTACGAAACTTAGTGCTATCCTTCTAAACATGAGCTTTTTTCGTAAAATTAATATTTTAGGGTAAAACCCAACCCTACGTCTGGGTAATCGTATCGGATAGAAGCCAGTAATATAATATACTCGATCGCCTCCACTCCATTGGCGTGCACCGGTTTTCATGTTGGCGCCAACTCCCAGGTCCCGGGTTCGATTCCCAGTCGGGTCAATGTAGAAAACATTTTTTCTACATTTTCTTGGTTCTGGGTGTTTGTGGTACCTTCATTGTTTCTGATTTCATAATAAAATTTAAGCACTTCTATTAGCCGCTTACTTTGGGATTAGAGCAATGTATTTGACATTGTCCCTTGAGAATAACGCCAACCTCGTCTGATTATGGGTGTCGTAGAAGGCGATAAATGGTCAATAAGTGTGCTTATTACAGCTTTGCTTATTTACCTTATAGTAGCGGAGGCAAGGAATCTGTCACGTGGACTCGTACCATGAGTGTTGTAAAAGTTGACAAAGGGACTACTATCAGGGACTACTATACTGAGATATAAATATTTTAAAACGGTTTCGTGTTAAATATGTATGTAGGGATTATCCTGATTAAATGAAATAATTGGTTTTTCAACTCACTTCAGTCTTTTATTTTCACTTTTACTATTTTAGAATATTAATTTCGTCTTATCACTTTCTTCTTCCTTTCACGTACGCCATTCGTCTCCTCTCTTCCTCACACATCATTCTATCTCATCTCATTCATCTCAATCAATCATCATGTCATATCTTCCCTCTTAGTCTCACTTATCCTTTCTCTCACTCATTTACACATCCTACACTCGGCCATCCTGCTTTCATATCTGTCCTCAGATATGGTTTACATTAATAAAAACTTTATTTTTAATCTAGTAGGAACATAGATTACATCATCACTAACTTAATTAGTACTTAAATAAACTAGAAATCTTTAGAAAACTTAAATAAACTAAACTTTTAAAAGAAAATAACACCTTATGGTGTAACACGTTGTTACTTTATAACACAAAAACAACAATAAAAATATCCTACTTTAACATTCATTCTTCATCCACTCTTACACATACTGCTGAAAAACTATCAAAATTAGTGTTCACCTGAAACATACAAAAATATTAAGACACATTAATCATCATCTCCAGGCCACCTCTTCATCAAATCAGCTGAGCTTGATGTCTCGTTCAACCCTTCTGTAGTGTCGTACACCTTCTCCACATCATAGCGGTCATTTCGTTTTATCTTCACTACTTTGTAAGGTCCAAAAACTTCGGTTTCAGTTTCAACCCTGGTCCAAACTGCGTTCTCTTGATAGCAACTAGCTCATCTAGCTCGTACTTGTTGCTGTCCTTCCTTTTCTTATCATAGGTCTTTCTGTTTTCTTCCTGTACTTTCTGGATTTGTTCTTTGGCCTTCTGCCTCAGTTCTTCTCTCTGTTCGTTGTGTTGTTCTGCTAGCTCTTGTTGCAGTAGTTCAACAATTTGTAGGTCATCTTTACATTTCATCTTTGAGCCCACCATCAATTCAAAAGGTGTGGTATCTGTACTCCTCTGGTATGTGTTGTTCAGCGCTCTCTGTACTCTGCTCACATGTTTGTACCATAACGATTTGTCCTCTATACACAGCTTCGTAAACATTGGAGTGAGTATGCGGTGAACCCTCTCCACCTGACCGTTTCCTCGTGGTACTCCCGTCGTGATCTTCGCATGCTCTATGTTTTCATCTAGACAGTATTTCGTGAAGTCGCCACTCGTGAATGCTGTTCCTCTATCAGTTATGATTCTGGTAGGGTTGCCAAATATCTGCTGGTGTGCTTGCATCTTCGTCAGTACTTCTGCGGATGTTGTCGACTTCGTGGGGTAAAGCCACACAAACTTCGTAAAGGCATCAATCACTGTCAAAATATGATTGTACTGCTTCCTCGTCTCCGTGAGTGGTCCTATGTGATCTAAATGAAGGGTATGCAGGGTGTTCCTTCTTTATTGATTGGATTTAAAATCCTTCTGCTTTGCCGGCCTTTCTTGTAGCCAATAGGCACGGGATACAACTATGTATGACTTCTTCAATTCTCTTGTCAAGGTTCTTTATGTAATAGTCTTTATTTATGGCTTCTTTCATCTTTCTTGTTGCAAAATGCCCATTCTCATGAATCTTTTGATTATTTCCTTCTCCATAGATCTTGGTACCACCATCTGCTTCTGATCTCCTTTGTAAATAATTCCATTGTCCATCCAGTAGTCGTTGTATTGTCCGTCCTGTAGTATAATCGTTCTGATAGCATTCAGCTCATCGTCTGATTCTTGATTGTGTCTCATCTCGTCATGTAAGCTTGTTATAGCTAGCACGCATGGGTTTCTGCTCAGTGCATCAGCATGCTTCATCTTCGTTCCTGCTCTGTGCTCTATTTTGAAATCATACTCGTCTAAAAACAAAGCCCATCTTGCCACTTTTGGAGCTAAATCCTTCTTTCTCAGTGTCATTTCGAATGCCTTGCAGTCTGTCACTATCTTGAAGTGTACTCCGTACAGGTATTGTCTAAACTTCTTCACTCCTTGAATAACAGCTAATGCTTCTAGCTCATAGCTGCTATACCGGCTCTCTGCATCACTTGTTTTATGACTCATGTAGTGTACTGGGTGTAGGTCACCATCGGCATGTCTTTGCAATAGTATTGCGGCTAAAGCTTGGCTAGATGCGTCTGTGTGCAACTCCGTAGGTAGTCTGGGATTATAGATCTTCAACACTGGATCTGTCCCCAACTTCTGCTTCAATTCATTGAACGCACATCTTTGTTCTCCACCAAAATTAAATCTGTCATCCTTTCTGAGTAAATCCGTCAATGGTTTTGCAATCTTTGCGTAGTCTTTGATATACTTTCTGAAGTATGAAGTTAATCCAATAAAACTCATCACCTGTTTTGTGTTCTTTGGTTCTGGGAATCTCACCACAGCGTCTATCTTCTCACGGCTGGGTCGTACTTCTCCGTCTTTGATACGATGTCCTAGGAACTCAATCTCTTCATTTAAAAGCCTTGCCTTCTTCCAATTTATCTCTAGACCATACTCAGCTGCCACATTCAGAACTTGCTGTAGTCTTTCCACGGCTTCGACCTCGCTGATTGCTGGAATAATAATATCGTCTATAAATATCATCATCACATTCTTTGCTATTAGATCTCTGAATATAATCGTTATAAATCTCATGAAACACTTAGGCGATGAAGTCAATCCAAATGGTGCCCTCAGAAATTCGAACTGCCCATGATGCGTCACAAATGATGTGTATGGCACTGACTCCTCGCTCACCTTCAAATGAAAAAATATCTTGCCGTCTTTCAGTTTGTCAATCACGTCATCTATGATTGGCAAAGGGAATTCATCTTTAAGAATCTTCTTGTTTAGTAGCCTGTAGTCGACACAGACTCTAGTAGTGTCATCTTTCTTCTTGACCAACACCAGGGGACTAGCATATTCAGAAAAACTTACCCGCGCAATGCCTTTCTCTATCCACTCCTCTACCTGGTCTTCCACTAACTTTTGCTCCGTCAACGCCAGCCGTCGTGGGCGTTGGGCAACTGGGATGTCGTCCTTCAACACAATCTTCAATTGTACTGGTGCTTCTTTAGTTTGGCACGGTTTGTAATCCAATACCATTTGCTCCACCTGCTCTCAGTGTTTACACCTGCTGCACAACCTGTTAACTCAATTTGGTTAGCAAAACAATCAACTCTCTTCCACCATTCATCATCTTTCGGGTACAACTTCGCCTCTCCATCACATAACACCATCACTAATTCACTCAGAAATTCTTGCCCTAAAATAACCGTAAACGGCATACAGTCTCTAGGCACTACATGGAATGTCACGTCTTCGTAGAGCTCTCCGTCGATCGTCACGTTAGCACGAAACTGTCCGCTCGATTTCACCTTTGTTTGGCCAAGTCCAGATATCACCAAGTTGTCGTCGTATTTCTCGATGTTAAACGCCATAAACTGGTCGTCGGCCACTAGATTCGCACATGATCCTGTGTCTAGTAATGTCTTGACTTGAAAACCACACATTTCCATCATTTTCATGGGTTTTTCTGCACTTTCAACTTAAACTCGTCTTTGTTATTGTTTTGAATGTGAAACATTCCGCCATGTTCTCCGTTTTCATTGTCAAACGTGAACTCTCGCTCCTCATTGGCTGTTGTCGTGTTTTGACAATGTCACGCCACGCTTGGCAAGCGGATTTGTGATCACAGTATCTAGCACGTATTTGCGTTTAGATATAAGTGTTAAATAAATATTTACATGTAGACAACATCACATAGATTGTTCTGATCATAAAGTAAAATAAACGCTAAAGCACTTGTGTTATGTTATCAAAAAAAAAAAGAAGGTAGCACAACCCACCAGACCCAAGAAAATACAGAAAAGGAATTTTCTACATTAACCCCCCGACATTTTGAAAATCGTTGGGTACACAACGATTTTATTGAATCGACTAAGTAGGTCGTCAATAGCAATATCTAATATATTTGCAAATCAAAGAAATAAGAAATAAACCAGTAGTTTAAATCACAAATTGCTCCATTTCAATATGTTTGAGTCAAGAGTACTCGTTCTTGGATACTTAGAAGTGAATTATTATAAATTTTTTTAAGTATTATTAGAAGTGAATAATTATAAAAGAAGAAGTCTATAAAGAAAATGAAAGTTATTTGAAAGAAAGCGGTATGCAGAAATCGTGACACTTGGAGATTTGCTCTCTCCGGCTACCCCGTCAGGGACTACGCGTGAGGATATTTTATATTATAATCTTTTAACCACCAATTATTTAAATATTTAAAATAAAATTAAAATTGGAATCGCTTTTGAAGTATGAGACATACTTCAAAAGTTTTCATTCGTTGTCGATTAACGGCAGTTAATTCAACTGCACGGAAATATGGTAATTGAATCATCACTATAATTAATGGGAGGGCTATTGAACAATCAAACGCTTGTTTGAAGCTTGGGACAATCGCTGATAGTATATACAGTAATAACCAAAACAAAAACAAACTCACCGTCATGTTAATAGTCCATAGATGTATATAGTATGCCAGAGATTAAGATAGTTTAGTCCATACATAAAAAACTAAGTTTGTTTCAATACTTAAGTAATTATTCTTTGTAAAGAGTATATTAACCGTTTATTTTTTTATTGTTTTACATTAATTTCCTTTACGCGTTTTTTTTTTATAAAAAAAAAAAAAAGAAATGTTACAGGATAAATATAAACAAATAATTATAAATAATTACATAGATAGAATTACCACAGTCAACGGACGAAATGCAAAATCACAATACGATATATTCCACGAAAGCTTATAAGATTGAAATCTTACGCTTTAAACGATGCACAGATGCGAAGAAAATAGCTTTCATTAATTTAAACCGTTTAGAAAGCTTCTCGTCTGAAAACTGTTGGAAGGCTTCATATACGTCGCTGTTATGGCAAACGCGACTAGAGAAAACAATAACATTGTTTCAAAGTGGCATTCAATAGATTGTGTTTTTTAGCTGTTACTAGCTGTAAAACTAATAAAAAATATTTTTCTAGCTATTTCACTTACTTTTACTTGCTTAGAGGCCTATAAAGTCCACTGCAAGAGACTGGCCTCCCTTGTAAACACCATTTATGACTGGCAAGCGGATTGGCAATCGCACTACCAGACACCTTATGTGTGCTCCGGAATCTTACATTTTTAAGTCTATTCCCTTCTTCAACTCCAACGACTCTCCCGAGAAGAAAGAGGGTGACATAATCTTACTACGTAACTCACGGCAGCTCTTTATAATATATGTCTATAGTTCCATTATGTTCCATTACAGTTTTGTAAGGTACAACAAAGAATAAACAAATAATTATAAATAATTACATAGATAGAATTACTACAGTCAACGGACGAAATGCAAAATCACAATACGATATATTCCACGAAAGCTTATAAGATTGAAATCTTACGCTTTAAACGATGCACAGATGCGAAGAAAGTAGCTTTCATTAATTTAAACCGTTTAGAAAGCTTCTCGTCTGAAAACTGTTGGAAGGTTTCATATACGTCGCTGTTATGGCAAACGCGACTAGAAAACAATTACATTGTTTAAAAGTGGCATTCAATAGATTGTGTTTTTAGCTGTTACTAGCTGTAAAACTAATCAAAAATATTTTTCTAGCTATTTCACTTACTTTTACTTGCTTAGAGGCCTATAAAAGTCCACTGCAAGAGACTGGCCTCCCTTGTAAACACCATTTATGACTGGCAAGCGGATTGGCAATCGCACTACCAGACACCTTATGTGTGCTCCGGACTCTTAAATTTTTTAAGTCTGTTCCTTCTTCAACTCCTACGACTCTCCCGAGAAGAAGGGTGACATAATCTTACTACGTAACTCACGGCAGCTCTTTATAATATATGTCTATAGTTCCATTATGTTCCATTACAGTTTTGTAAGGTACAACAAAGAATAAACAAATAAATACATAAATATTTAATAAATATAAAATAAGATATGTTGACTTGATTATAAATATAAGGTCCCATAAAATTTGTAAAGTTATGTGAGAAAGTTGTTTTGTATAGTGAGATATCACTAATTACATACTGTCTGCGTTTTAGTAAGTATGAAGATTATGTTCATTTTTATGTTACACGGAAGGAGCTCCTCAAATGTAAAATGACACAGTTTTCCATAAAATTTTCCGCAAAAGTTAATGAAAAGTTTCCCATTATCTAAGATGAGAAACTCCAAAGACTGACGCAGCAAAGAGTTGAAATTTAATGCAATTATAAGTGTTTGAATTATAAACAAAACATTGAGAGAAATAAGTTTCATCCAAGAAGTTTTACTGGTAATGATGATATAAAAATGGTACTGTAGATATTTTGTTTATTTATTTAATCTGTATTGCACCATTGGGGGGCCCCTTGGGGGGTCATTGTAGGAGCGTGCCCGTCGCGACCCCTGCCGGCCTCTTTCTGGGCTGCAATTCTACACAGCTGCGCACCCATGCTATCCAGGGTTAGGGCGTCCCCCCAAGGCGACGCACACCAGTTCCTCCCCGTGGGTGTGGAATGCAGCGCGCAAATCGGCGATAAGGACCGCCACCCGTCACTCACAGCCCGACACAGCGGAAGGTGGAGGACGGAGTGCAGAGTTGGTACGTGGAATGTTAGAGGAGGCATGAGAGATGAGACGAATGAGTTGATCGAAATAAATAAAATAAATGAAATAATGAAAAAAAGAGAATTAGATGTCGTGTGTTTGTCGGAGACTAAACGGAAGGGCAGCGGTACTGAAGAGCGCCCTAGCAAGGTGTTAGCTCTATGGTCCGGAGTCCCGGAGAGCAAGAGCGCCTGCTAGGGAATTGGGGTGCTGCTGTCGTCTCGGTTGGTCTATGTTATGACTGAATATAAGGTTGTGAACTCAAGACTTCTCTAGGTTCGCTTTAAATTGGGACTGACGAAGTTATTCCTTTTGGCTGTTTATGCGCCGGTAGCTTCGTCGTCCAGGGCTGAGCTGGAGGAGTTTTTGGGAGAATGTAAGAGAAGTTCTAGATTTGGTTAGGGCAAACGAAAGAATTGTTGTATGTGGTAATTTGAATGGATGGGTTGGTACCGCTCAGCCAGGGTACGAGTTGGTACTTGGAATGTTTGGTTATAATAGGGTTAACGATGTTGGAAAGCTTATACTGGCTTTATGCAAGGAAAAGTGTGTCCTCGTGACAAACACTATGTTTAGTCACAAGAAAATCCATATGTATACTAGAGAAAGAGAGAATGTGAGAAGTATGATCGATTTATTCCTGGTGGATGACCAACTGCGAAAACAGGTGATGGACACACGAGTGTTCAGGGGTGCTGACCTGGGAACGGATCATTATCTAGTGATTACTAGATTTAGGGTCTGTTCACGGGTTGGCGCTACCGGACGGCGATAAAAGAACCACAGTCGGTCGGTAGCATCCGAAGCTGGAAGCTCCAGGAAGCAGACACTAGGGATAAATATCAAGCAGGGGTGGCCGAAAAGCTTGACATCATCAATGTCAGTAAAGACAGAAGTGTGTAAGAAATATGGCAGAGCCTTAGGGATGGAATGGTTAGTACAGTGGAAGACGTGTGCGGAACTGTGAAAAGAGAATGGAAGCGGACGAAAGGTTGTCGCGCAACTTAAGGGAGAACTCCAAACTCTTCTGGGAAGACGTTGGAAGGGCCCGAAGTGGCGCGACAGCCTTTTGAATGAATAAAGTTCTTTCGCGAATAAATAACGTCCTACTTTCAAACAAATCAGGCGTCATGCAGCAATGGAGCGAGTTTTATAGAGAAATGTATGCGTGCGATGACCTAAGTGAAGTATCCGGGGGTGACGCTGTAATCGGTATACTACCATTCCTGCTGTTCCGGTGGGTGTCATAAGAGGTGACAAATCCTTGAAAAAGCCATTGGCTACCGATAAATGGCAAGAAACCATCTCCAAACATTCAAGATCTAAAATCAGAAGACTGCAGGCATTTATAGTGCAAGGTGTCTGGTACTGCGATCGCCTATTGACAAGCGTGGCGGTTATAGCAAATCCTCCTTTGGATGGCAATCCATCCATCGCCCAATGGCGATTGTGATTAATCCTCTCTATGGTATAAATCTTATATTTATACGTGGAGAAATGCCTAACGTTTGCCCGCCCTGCGATAGCAAGGACGGGTGATGTTGGGCTCGCAGCGATTATAACCTTCGCCAAATGTTGGCAGGGCCACGGTAACGTTCTCGCACACAACCGCGACCACACGCGCTGTCAAGGCAGCTCCTTCTCGGCGAAACGTCTCCTCTCCCTCTCCCACCAAGCTAGATGCCCCGGAACATAGACGTGCAAACCCCCTTTGTCTCCAAAACTACGTGGGTGACGAATCTCTTCCAGTCCGCCATCCGGAGGCCATAGGCCTCAGGAAGTCGGGTGCTTGGCCGAGCACCACCCACCACCCCGCAGCGGATCTATACTTTGGCTCCGCCGCAGACTACATTTCGGCCGCAGAGGAGGCGAGAAGAGCGGCGCCTCGCAATGCCGATACTCCCTTCCCGCGCGGTCCCACCTCGGCTGCATCAGCGGTGCGACCTCCGCCAGAGTCGTGGTGAATAGGGATAATGGCGAAACGCAATACCAAAACTCCACTTCGGCGCGAACGCGACTACACCTCGGCTGTGAAGGGCACGAAAATCATTATTACTACTCACAAGCGAATACAGACTATAAAACGTTAATTAAAATTTTCAATGCATGTTATTTTTCACAAAAACTACAAATTAAATACTCTTTTGACTTGACATGAGACTAATTTAAAAATGTATTTACTTGATTAACTTTACAACTTTAAAACGTGCATTTTGGGAGCTGTTTTTAAATTTAAATATTCATCAATATTAAAATTCAGAGCTGTGGTTAATAATAGGTATCTATTAAATTGCCGATTTTTTATATCGACTTGACAGATATTGGAGTCGATATCTTACATTCTATTAGTTTCATATTAAGTTCCTTTACAGAATGTTTTTACTTAATGATTTTTAGTCTCTACAATAAGCGTTAAGATAATTACCAAATTTTTTTCTTAAAAAGAAAACAATACAGATTAAATAATTATAAATACTTTATCAATAAACAATTATAAATACTTACTTAGATACAAAGAATTCTGACTGGCTGATATGTAATTAGAAACATTGGTTAAGTTGGGATAGTCAAGTGATTGGGTGATCGGATTTCGATTTAAGAGACCAGAGTTCGAGTCCGAGGCGGTAAGCTCGTACCAATGGGTTTTTTCAATAATTTTGTCCGATTTACATCGCTGGCTTCAACGTAGCAACAGGCTCATTACCTGACACGTTGTCCCAAAAAATGTCTTCAGTGAAAGGTAAAGTAGACCTCGGTCTACCCTAGTATTGGGAAGGGCGTGAAAATGTTTTAAGAAAGATTTGAAATGAAATAATTAAATTCATGGCAACTCCTTCTCATAAGACAGATTTTCCCAACAAAGATTAAGGCCATTAATCCGGCTACCTTTCCGCCACCCAACTGTATCGGTTTATGAGCTTGCTAACGTGCTATCCGTACGCAAATTGTTTATTTTAAACATCATAAGAAGGTTTCATCGCTTTACAGTGCCTCACGTAACTCAAAGTCATAAAAGAATTGACCGTTATCCTATCCCAAGAGCAAATAGCGCAGTATTTAAAAGACATTTTGATTTTCTTGCCCCTAAACTATACAATGAATTAAGTTAGTACCGTTAAGTAAATACCGTATCGTTAGAAATGTTAGTAATTTTAATATCAAGAATATTGTAAATGACTGGTTAAATAAGTTCGATTTCAAAAGCACTGAAAATCTATTATCTATAAATATTTGACTAAACACGCACGCACGCACACACACACACACACACACACACACACACACACACACACACACACACACACACACACACACACACACACACACACACACACACACACACACACACACACACACACACACACACACACACACACACACACACACACACACACACACACACACACACACACACACACACACACACACACACACACACACACACACACACACACACACACACACACACACACACACACACACACACACACACACACACACACACACACACACACACACACACACACACACACACACACACACACACACACACACACACACACACACACACACACACACACACACACACACACACACACACACACACACACACACACACACACACACACACACACACACACACACACACACACACACACACACACACACACACACACACACACACACACACACACACACACACACACACACACACACACACACACACACACACACACACACACACACACACACACACACACACACACACACACACACACACACACACACACACACACACACACACACACACACACACACACACACACACACACACACACACACACACACACACACACACACACACACACACACACACACACACACACACACACACACACACACACACACACACACACACACACACACACACACACACACACACACACACACACACACACACACACACACACACACACACACACACACACACACACACACACACACACACACACACACACACACACACACACACACACACACACACACACACACACACACACACACACACACACACACACACACACACACACACACACACACACACACACACACACACACACACACACACACACACACACACACACACACACACACACACACACACACACACACACACACACACACACACACACACACACACACACACACACACACACACACACACACACACACACACACACACACACACACACACACACACACACACACACACACACACACACACACACACACACACACACACACACACACACACACACACACACACACACACACACACACACACACACACACACACACACACACACACACACACACACACACACACACACACACACACACACACACACACACACACACACACACACACACACACACACACACACACACACACACACACACACACACACACACACACACACACACACACACACACACACACACACACACACACACACACACACACACACACACACACACACACACACACACACACACACACACACACACACACACACACACACACACACACACACACACACACACACACACACACACACACACACACACACACACACACACACACACACACACACACACACACACACACACACACACACACACACACACACACACACACACACACACACACACA
The DNA here is from genome assembly GCA_029286605.1 of Sericinus montela. Taxonomy (NCBI): domain Eukaryota; kingdom Metazoa; phylum Arthropoda; class Insecta; order Lepidoptera; family Papilionidae; genus Sericinus; species Sericinus montela. The sequence goes on from JAGSMR010000024.1 coordinate 3,895,212, forward strand.
CACACACACACACACACACACACACACACACACACACACACACACACACACACACACACACACACACACACACACACACACACACACACACACACACACACACACACACACACACACACACACACACACACACACACACACACACACACACACACACACACACACACACACACACACACACACACACACACACACACACACACACACACACACACACACACACACACACACACACACACACACACACACACACACACACACACATTATTATTATTATTATTATTATTATTATTATTATTATTATTATTATTATTATTATTATTATTATTATTATTATTATTATTATTATTATTATTATTATTATTATTATTATTATTATTATTATTATTATTATTATTATTATTATTATTATTATTATTATTATTATTATTATTATTATTATTATTATTATTATTATTATTATTATTATTATTATTATTATTATTATTATTATTATTATTATTATTATTATTATTATTATTATTATTATTATTATTATTATTATTATTATTATTATTATTATTATTATTATTATTATTATTATTATTATTATTATTATTATTATTATTATTATTATTATTATTATTATTATTATTATTATTATTATTATTATTATTATTATTATTATTATTATTATTATTATTATTATTATTATTATTATTATTATTATTATTATTATTATTATTATTATTATTATTATTATTATTATTATTATTATTATTATTATTATTATTATTATTATTATTATTATTATTATTATTATTATTATTATTATTATTATTATTATTATTATTATTATTATTATTATTATTATTATTATTATTATTATTATTATTATTATTATTATTATTATTATTATTATTATTATTATTATTATTATTATTATTATTATTATTATTATTATTATTATTATTATTATTATTATTATTATTATTATTATTATTATTATTATTATTATTATTATTATTATTATTATTATTATTATTATTATTATTATTATTATTATTATTATTATTATTATTATTATTATTATTATTATTATTATTATTATTATTATTATTATTATTATTATTATTATTATTATTATTATTATTATTATTATTATTATTATTATTATTATTATTATTATTATTATTATTATTATTATTATTATTATTATTATTATTATTATTATTATTATTATTATTATTATTATTATTATTATTATTATTATTATTATTATTATTATTATTATTATTATTATTATTATTATTATTATTATTATTATTATTATTATTATTATTATTATTATTATTATTATTATTATTATTATTATTATTATTATTATTATTATTATTATTATTATTATTATTATTATTATTATTATTATTATTATTATTATTATTATTATTATTATTATTATTATTATTATTATTATTATTATTATTATTATTATTATTATTATTATTATTATTATTATTATTATTATTATTATTATTATTATTATTATTATTATTATTATTATTATTATTATTATTATTATTATTATTATTATTATTATTATTATTATTATTATTATTATTATTATTATTATTATTATTATTATTATTATTATTATTATTATTATTATTATTATTATTATTATTATTATTATTATTATTATTATTATTATTATTATTATTATTATTATTATTATTATTATTATTATTATTATTATTATTATTATTATTATTATTATTATTATTATTATTATTATTATTATTATTATTATTATTATTATTATTATTATTATTATTATTATTATTATTATTATTATTATTATTATTATTATTATTATTATTATTATTATTATTATTATTATTATTATTATTATTATTATTATTATTATTATTATTAGAATCGTTCTTAGTAGGGCGTAGCTTCTACGTCACCGTCGAGCAAGCCGATTCGGCGGTACGCACTATAGAAGCAGGCGTCCCACAGGGCAGTTGTCTTTCTCCTTGCCTGTACGCAATCTACACCAACGACATCCCCACGCTCGAGGGTCGCGTCTGAGAGTGGGAAGACGATGTCATGCTCGCACTCTACGCGGACGACAGCGCGTACTTTACGTCGTCCCGTCGGGCCAACATCGCTGCCAAGAAGATGCAGCGACTGTTGGACCTATTGCCTGAATGGTTGGATAAATGGCGGATGACTATTAATGTCGGGAAGACATCCGCCATAATCACCAATCGCCATGGTCGCGTACCACCACAACTTGAACTGAGAGGACAGAAGATTAAGTGGCAGAGCACCGTTACCAAGATAGCCGGATAGATAAATCGCTACGCCTCACCGCGCAGGTGGACTACGCGATAAGTAGCGCGAGAGCAGCGAGGGCGGTTCTCTATCCGGTACTTTCAACAAAAAAGTTACCTATAAAAACCAAGATAGGTATATACAAGACCTACATCAGATCCAAACTAACTTACGCGGCGCCTGCGTGGTACGCGTTCACTTCAACATATCAACGTCGGCGACTACAGGTCCAACAGAATATAGCATTACGAACTATAGTTGGAGCGGGTCGCTTTATACGCAACGATGTCATCGCCAGGGACCTAAAAGTGGAAACACTGGAAGAATTCGTGGTCCGGGTGTCGCGCGGAATGTACAACCGCGCTGACAACGGGCCACACGAACACCTACATCGCCTGGCGATCCAGAAAAGACTACCGCTACACGCTCGACCACCGGAGTGGCGACCCCTCCCGAGAGATATTCTGTCATTGCTCTCCCCCTGATATGGATGATCCAAACGTCAACGTTATGGCTCATCTCGGACTTGTGTAGCGGTGCAATCGGTGAATAAGGAAAGTTTTTAACTAGTACTATTACCACGGCACCCGTCGCTCCGAAGAACTCGGTCGAAGTTCTGAAGGTTGAGTTTACTCCCTGAAGTTCCTAGACTTTGAGACTTTGGGCGACCACACCCCGGGATAACGTCTGTTTGCCAATTGACACGCCCGTCGTAACAATTGTAACTGGCCAACAGCGTTCCAAGCGCGTTGGACACCCTATCCCTTTTCTTAGAAAAGGGCACCGGTATTCGGCCCTGCGGTGTACTTGTACACTTCGGGGTATTAAGTCTCATTTCGCGGGGACATCTCTCATTAGGTCAACAAACCCCCAAACCGCTCGCTTGGCGCTGTGCTGGGCCTCCGAAAGGTTTCACCCGGCTAAGTGGCCCGCGCTGAGGGGCGGGGGGGCGTGGTCAAGCGACACAGGAACCGTATCGTTCGCACGGCTACCGGGATACGCACACGCACATACACACCACATTAGGCACTCACTACACATTAGTGTACAAGAATGTCGGATGAGGGGGACCCACCCCCCTCACGCCGACCTAGGGAACCACCCGACAAGCGGCGGACAACGACGTTCGAAAGGACACTGATGAGGAGAGACCTATTTGATCCCGAGAAGTCGGTGATAATACCTCCCGGGACAGCAACATCAAGACCGGGACACCACGGCCGCTACCGCGTACGCGCATCGCCCCGACCCCGCGTCTACTGACCGGCGATCTGAGTATCGTCAGGTGGAAGACACGGAGGTCCTACAAGGGCGACTAGCCGCAAGACGTCGCAGGCCGCCGGAAATCGACGTTCCTAAAGAGAAAAGGACGAAAACTCCCGTAAGGCACTCAGAACCGCCGCAATCGCCATCCTCATCCTCCTCGTCGGAGTATTCCCCAGCCACTGAAACGCAAGTTGAAGAGGAGGGGGGACCAGCACTTTACCCGGGAGGATGGGACTCGACCGAGTACGCCGGGCTTTCAACTTTGGTAAGCGAGGCCGGAAATACGGTTGCTGTACCCGGCGCTAGTTGTGTAACACAACTCAGCACGGGCCCGGCAACCAGTATAAATACCGGTGAAACGGACCTCGCAACAATCGAGACGACTCATGATGCCCCCCCACCCCCTCCTGCAAACCTCCGTAGCGGGGTCAGCGTGCAGAGGGGGGTCGACCATACTGATTGAGCCTAAGAGGGGCATGGCTCAAAGCCGCTCTACCCCATCTCCCTCCGAAATGGAGGTAGAGATTAAGGCAGGGCAAAAATCAATGTCGCCGGTCGACATTGACACGCCGAGGCTGGCTGCCGCCTACGATGCCCAAACGTGGGGGGCCCTACGCGCCCAGGAACATCGTCCGCGTCGACGTATGCCACGATGGCAGCGGCACCCAAGCGCCCGCGCAGCCCACCTGTGCCATCACCTAGAAAGGTGGTGGCCAAGGAAAAGGAGGATAGCAAATATCCTCCTATTATAGTCGAAAGCCTACCAGAGTGGGCAAAACATTTCTGTGCCCTACACAACATTTTAGAGCACGCGCCGAATGCGCGCCCCTTCGGGAAAGGGGTAAGATTCCGCCCGCATTCGGCTGACGAATACCGGAAGGTGCAGAGGTACCTAACGGAGCGCAGCAAGGAGGACGCAGCGCTCGCATGGTACTGCTATGCACCAACCGCGGAATTGCCCACTAAGGTGGGACTGCGTGGGCTACCAGCGGATACACACCCTGAGGACATAGAGGAGGCCCTTAAGGCACTGGGCTTTCCCGTTACATTTGTAAGGGCAATCCCCCCGAAGAAAGGGAGACCGGGTTGCCTTTTCCACATTAAGCTACACCACCTTAGCCAAGAGGAGCTCAAGAGGCTGTATGATGTACACGAGTTCCTCTACATGCCCGGAGTAACGATTGAGGCATGGCAAGGCAGGGAAGGCCCGGCTCAGTGCCACCGTTGCCAGGGGTTCAGACACTCCTCGGCAAACTGCTTTCGCCCGGTAAAATGCGTCAGATGCGCCGGGGATCATGTCGCATCAGACTGCCCCAAACCTAGGGATGGGCCACCGAAGTGCGCCAATTGCGGTAAGGCGCACTCGGCAAATGACCGAAGATGCGCTGTTATTCAGCGCATCGCTCGTAAGAGGGGTATTAGAATGCCCCCTCCCATCCCTCCCCCGCCGGCGCATGCGCCGCGGCAAAATACGCACAGAGGTGCACCACCAGTCGCAGAGGGCGCACCCAATGCGAGACCCCAGCCACAGCCGCGACAGCCGCGGCGCCTGGAGGTGGCAACAGAAGTGGCACCAGCCACTAAACCTGGAAAGGTAGCGGCGGTCACAACACTGCAACCGCCGGCTAACGAGGCCACGGATAGGGGAGGACCCCTCTCCACTAAGAAAGAGGAGGGGGAAGAAGAAGAAGAAAAAGATGGCCAAGTCCGAGGCCAGGGTGACCTCCACACCCATACCCCCTCCCATTGCCACCATCCAGCTAGGGCCAGCAGTTGCCAACACACCAGGACCTGTATCTCAGCATGTGCGAGTGCAGCACCCAGCTCCGAGAGCACAAGCCTCAATGGGGAGAACCGAGGACTCCCCCCCTCAAACTACATCCGTGCCGACCACGATCGAGGCTGCACTAGCACAATTGGTCACAGTCGTCATGAAGATCCTAGGCGACGTCCTAGCGGCGATGACCACGGGAGCTGACCCACTCACGGCTATTCTCACAGCCCTGACTCACCTGACAATGGCAAGAAATGGCTGAGCTCCGGGTAATGTACTGGAACCCAGGCGGCATCCAACAACAAGCCGCTAGTCTCCGAACTATGGTGCAGCAGCACAGAATCCAGGTCGTGCTGCTAGGGGAGACTAAACTCAGTCCCGGACGCCATTTCAAGATCCCCAACTTCTTTGCGTATCGTCGCGACGAGGTCTCTCCCGAAGGAAAGGCCTACAGAGGCACGGCCATTTTGGTTAGGAGAGACCTAGTGCATGAAGAATTGGAGCTGCTGCCATTCATCTCAACCAGGAGCATTGGGATACTCCTGAAGATGGCCGGCGTGGAGCTAAGGATCTACGCAGCGTACCGCCCACCCGGCCCTCCTCTCTGCCCCTCGGACATCTGAGCCGTCATGGACAACAGTTCTCCTGTCATTATGGCAGGAGATTTTAATGCCAAACACCTGGCATGGGGTTCGCGCATCATGAACCCCGCTGGCAGGAGACTGTTTGAAGACGCCGAAGAAGGGGGATATGAAGTGTTGGAACCAGGAGCTCCCACACATATCCCCACGATAACAGCACATCGGGCGGATGTTCTGGATATAGTTCTCTGCCAAGGAATCACATACCCGGTCCAAGTGGAGGTGCTGTATGACCTGGACACGCAGCACCTACCAATCCTCATCACTATGTCGACCAGCGCCGAATCCGTAGTGCCCCGGGGCCTCCGTACGAAGACCAACTGGGAGCAATACAGAAGAGCGCTGGTGAACCTTACCTACGGTGCAAACATAACATCAGTAGAAGAGGTAGAAGTGGCCGCTAAATATATCTGTGAAAAGATACATCAAGAATATCTAGCGGCCACCAGGACAATACCTGACACGCACCGCGGGGAGGTACTCCCACGGAGGCTCAAAACTCTCCTAGAGGAGAAACGATCCACTAGGAAGCTTTGGGCTAGAACCAGATGTCCTAAAGTAAAGATCAAACACAACACTTTCACCGAAAAGCTATCGGAAGGGATAAAGGCCTTCCGAGGCGAGTCGTGGAACACTCGCATCGAGGAGGCCTCGGAACACCCAGCCTCACTCTACCAGCTCACCCGACAGCCTTCGCGCACACCACAGCCCATTTGCCCACTAGTGGACAGCACAGGAAAACGGCACTACGGAGCACGAGACCGGGCCGAGATCCTGGCAGAACATATAGAGGGGCAGTTTAAACCCAACACTGCTGCAGCTGTCGTCGCAGACTTCCAAAGGGAGGTTGAGCAGTACAGGAGTTCCTGACGAGCCCGGCGCCACCACTAGGAGGGGACGATTTCATGTCCTCTTCTGAAGTAAGGAAAGTGGCACAGTGCCTGCCGCTACGGAAAGCGCCGGGCAACGATTGCATCACCACCACTGCAATAAGACAGCTGCCTAGGAAAAGGGGTCGTAGCACTGACCCGTTTGTTCAACGGGGTGCTACGCACCCAACATTACCCTTCCAAGTGGAAGGAAGGGAAGATCATAGTGCTGCCGAAGCCGGGTAAAAACAGAAGACACCCGGCAAGCTACCGTCTGCTGCGGAGACTGCGTCCACACGCAGAGCTCTGAAAGGAGCAATTCGGATTCCGCAGCGGCCACTCCACCACGGCGCAGCTGACCCGAGTGCTACACTACCTAGCGGCCGAAACCCATCGCGGCCGCTCTTGTCTGGGGGTCTTTCTCGACATAGAGAGAAGGCCTTCGACCGGGTGTGGCACACGGGTCTAATCTACAAATTACTGAAAAACACCACAACGCCGCCAGCGCTCATACGACTAGTGGCGTTATTTCTGGAGGGACGGAGCTTCTGTGTTAGCGTCGAGAGGATCGACTCGGCAGCACGAAGAATAGAGGCAGGAGTGCCACAAGGCAGCTGTCTTTCTCCGCACCTGTACGCAGTTTTCACCAACGACATCCCCACACTTGAAGGTCGCGTCCAAAAATGGGAACAAGATGTCATGCTCGCCCTCTACGCAGACGACAGCGCGTATTTTACGTCGTCCCGTCGGGTAGACATTGCAGCCAGGAGGATGCAGTTTCTGCTGAACCTGCTGCCTGAATGGCTGGACAAATGGCGCATGGCCGTGAACGTTGGCAAGACATGCGCCATAATTGTCAACAGACAGGGACGTGGACCACCACCACTCAAGCTCCGAGGCCAGGATGTAGAGTGGAAGAAGACTGTGACCTACCATGGATGCTAGATTGACCGCTCTCTACGTATGACCCCTCAGGTCGCATACGTTATACAGCACGCAAGAGCTGCGAGGGCGGTCCTCCGTCCGGTTCTGGCATCCAACCTGACAACGAAGACCAAGGTAGGGATCTACAAGACCTACATCCGCTCGCGAATCACATATGCTGCACCAGCGTGGTACGCGTTCACATCTCCCGCACAGCGGAAAAGATTGCAGGTTCAGCAAAACATTTCCCTAAGAACGATTGTGGGAGCTGGTCGTTACGTCCGGAATGACGTCATCGCCAGAGATCTTAAAATCGAAACAATTCACGACTTTGTGGTCCACTTGGCGCGGAAAATGTATGACCGCGCTGATAATGGGCCACATGAACACCTGGCGTCCTTATCGGACCTCCTGCCGTAGCACGCTCGACCACCAGAGCGGCGACCTCTCCCTAGGGAATTGTTGCAGCCACCACCCGACCTCGTTGAGGGGGAGGACGGGGAAGAGTGAAAGACCCGACGTATGGCGTAAAGTACGCAACACTTCTACATATATACCGCAGAAAGCGGTACCCAGGACCGGGAGAGCAGCAGCCCCCTGAGAAGATGCCCGGGCAATGAGGCTTGCTTCGAGGCCCGATACCTGCGACACCAGATGAAATCCGCTCACGCTATTATGGCTATACGTATAGAATTAAGAGGAATTGTGTAGGAAGTTGGTAAATTACTTTATAATAGAATTATTTTGCTATCTAAAGATAATTTGATGTTAGAAATCTGGTAATTAATTTGACATTGGAACCACATAAACTATTATTATATATCTATCTATTACAAAATAACTATTTCTTTAAAGATATCACTTACTTTCTTACAAAATATGAAAAGTAAGTGATGTGTTTTAATTGATTTGAATTTGATCCGAATCCTTTAATGCCAAAAAAGTGAAACCTATCAGCGATTTAAATAATTAAACTGTAAAATAAGTAAAGAAAATCATTCACGCCATTACTAATACCGGGGTAGACAGCATCAATTTGTTTACTTAAGTATATACAAAAGGATTTCCATATGTGTCGTTCTCCAAAGCTTAATAACTCAGTTGATTACTGGACAAGAGATAGATATTTTGGTAATTTTTTCCGAGTAAATTTTAGAATAATTTAACGGATTTTCAGTTTTTCTTATTCCTGGTATTTTCCTATAAGGTATTAGACATTTAAGTTAGTTACTACTGTGTTGAACAAAGTAATCCTTCAAATATTTTCTTCTTAATATATATTTAAGCCATTCCTATAAATGGAACAGACAGAGGTCTAGAAACATTTTTTGGTGAGTCACAGGTGGTGAGCCTGTCGCCGGCTTTATGTATTAATAAGTTTTTGAAAAATCTAAATAAAAATACTTTTTTTCAAAACCTCAGTGCACAATTATGCGCAATATCAATATTATAAATTGTAAATCTCGTTATACTTTATATGAGAAGTCGCCACTCCTAGCAACGCTATTCACGTTCGAGTATTGTGTGAAGAAGCCATTAGTTCTCGTGTTATTTGTAATACGTAATATATGAATATTGGAAATAGCGAGAAGATACTTCTGTTACGTATGTTTTTGTTGTAATGATTATATTGTAAAAATTAATCGAATGTATAGTTCATAAAATCTGTTTTTTTTTTCTTTAACACGCCTAAAGAGCTCAATGTCTCGGTGGGATAAACCTGTCTTACCTCCTAGCCACCGTGTCTTTTACGCATCAGTTAAAATTTTAAATCTGTATTCTATTTGTAATTGATGATTCCTAACCGAAAAACAGGAATATCAAATGTTCACTTTCAAAAGGGATAATAGATGGCGCCGATGCCAAAACAAGGCGAAAGTAAAGAAAAGAGAATACAGATTTAAAATTTCAACTGATGCATGTAAGACACGGTGGCTTGACCAAGGCTGAGGCCACGGATTGGCAGAGGTCGATGTTCCAATACCGTCCATGTCAGTTGAAATTAAAAAAAAAATCTCTTTAATTTAATCTCATAAAACTTCAGGATAAATATGTTTTAAATATTAATAAAATTGTGTAATAAGTGCTCGTAAAAAGGATAAGCAGGAGAGCAAACACAGTATCCGACACATTTCTCTGTATCATATCTGTATTGAGATATATTTAATAAATAAATATATAAATAAGTATAAAGTAATGTATAGAAACAAATATATAAATGTGGACAGCATTCCATACATTGCTCTGGTTCCAAAGCAAATGGCTAAAGTACTTGTGTTATGTAATCAGAAACAAGGAAGGTACCCCAAACATCAAGACCCGATAAAATATAGAAAAGGAATTTTCTACGTTAATCTGCCCAGAAATCGAACCCGGGACGTCAGAGCTGGACACATTTTGAAAATTTCATGATTCGACCTTATTGAATCGACTACGAAAGTCGTCAATAGCAATATCTAATATATTTGTATATCAAAGAAACAAGTACTCTGTATCACAATTGCTATATTTCAATATATTTAGGTCAAGAGTACACGTACTTGAATACTTATAAGTGAGAGTATAAAGAAAATGATAAATTTGAAGAAAGCGAATGAAGTATGCAAAGGTTTAGCGATCGGTTCTTTCTGGCTACCCGTCTCTCTGGCTACGCGTGAGAATTTTTCATATTATTACTATTATAATCCAACCACTAATGATTTTAATATTAAAATTAAAATTGGAACTGTATTTGAAGTATGTCTCGTATTTATTCATTGTCGATTAACGACAGTTAGTTCAACTGCACCTGATATATCCGTAAGTAATTGGTTCGTCACTTCAATAAATATTGAATAATCAATCCCTTGTTAAAAATCACGATAGCCTAGTGGTTGGGTGGTCGGAATTTCGAGTCAAGAGACCCGAGTTCGATCCCCAGTTGGTAGGCTCGTACCAATGGGTTTTCAAAAACTTATGTACGAATATCGTTGGCTTGGACATACAGACGGCAACAGGCTCACTACCTGTCACGTTGTCCCGAAAATATCTTCAGTGAAAGGTGGGTCGAAGGGACTTAATTGTCTAGACTCGGCCTCTGTCTACCCTGTATTAGGAATTGTGTGAAGATATTTTTTTTATATTATATAATCCTTGTTAAAAATCACGATAGCCTAGTGGTTGGGTGGTCGGAATTTCGAGTCAATAGACCTGAGTTCGATCCCCAGTTGGTAGGCTCGTACCAATGGGTTTTCAAAACTTATGTACGAATATCGTTGGCTTGGACATACAGACGGCAACAGGCTCACTACCTGTCACGTTGTCCCGAAAATATCTTCGGTGGAAGGTGGTTCAAAGGAACTTAATTGTCAAGACTAGACATCTGTTTACCCCTGTATTAGGAATTGTGTGAAGATATTTATTATTTATTATAATCCCTTGTTTGAAGCGTATAACAATCACTGATAGACACAGTAATAACCAAAAACAAAACGAAGACTCCGGCATATTCTAAATCCTCAGATGTATATCGTATGCCACAGACCAAGATAGATAATTCACATAAAAAATAAATTCTATACCTTAAAACATATATATATATAAGTATAAAGTAATGTATAGAAACAAATATATAAATAAGTATAAAGTAATGTATAGAAACAAATATATAAATGTGGACAGCATTCCATACATTGCACTGGTTCCAAAGCAAATGGCTAAAGTACTTGTGTTATGTAATCAGAAACAAGGAAGGTACCCCAAACATCCAGACCAGATAAAATATAGAAAAGGAATTTTCTACGTTAATCTGCCCAGAAATCGAACCCGGGACGTCAGAGCTGGATACATTTTGAAAATTTCATGATTCGACCTTATTGAATAGACTACGAAAGTCGTTAATAGCAATATCTAATATATTTGTAAATTAAAGAAATAATTAAAAAAAACTAGTACTCTGTATCACAATTGCTATATTTCAATATATTTAGGTCAAGAGTACCCGTACTGGAATACTTAGAAGTGAGAGTATAAAGAAAATGATAAATTTGAAGAAAGCGAATGAAGTATGCAAAGGTTTAGCGATCGGTTCTTTCTGGCTACACGTCTCTCTGGCTACGCGTGAGAATTTTTCATATTATTACTATTATAATCCAACCACTAATGATTTTAATATTAAAATTAAAATTGGAACTGTATTTGAAGTATGTCTCGTATTTATTCATTGTCGATTAACGACAGTTAGTTCAACTGCACCTGATATATCCGTAAGTAATTGGTTCGTCACTTCAATAAATATTGAATAATCAATCCCTTGTTAAAAATCACGATAGCCTAGTGGTTGGGTGGTCGGAATTTCGAGTCAAGAGACCCGAGTTTGATCCTCAGGTGGCAGGCTCGAACCAATGGGTTTTTCCAAAACCTACGTACGAATTATATTGTTGGCTTGGACATACAGACGGCAACGGGCTCACTACCTGTCACGTTGTCCCGAAAATATCTTCGGTGGAAGGTGGTTCAAAGGAACTTAATTGTCAAGACTAGACATCTGTTTACCCCTGTATTAGGAATTGTGTGAAGATATTTATTATTTATTATAATCCCTTGTTTGAAGCGTATAACAATCACTGATAGACACAGTAATAACCAAAAACAAAACGAAGACTCCGGCATATTCTAAATCCTCAGATGTATATCGTATGCCACAGACCAAGATAGATAATTCACACTTAAAAAAATAAATTCTATACCTTAAAAACATATATTCACGCCAATCCAAATGAAGGTGTGAGTAGACAGAGGTCTATATAATTAAGTCGACCCAACTTCAACCGAAAAATATTTTTTGGATAGGTTTTGAGCCAGTCGCAGTCTCAATGACAATAAATTTTTTTTATATCTTTCCGTCTCTTGCGACTCTCATGGAAGAAAGGGGGTCATAAATAATACAATTTATAGGGTCACGATGTCCGAATGGCTGGATGATCTGAATTCGATTCAAGACACCCGACAGTCAAAGTCGACATTGTACCATATGCATCATTGGTTTGGATATACACCAGCACCGGGCTCACAAGCAGTCACGTTGTACCAGTTTAAAATAAAGTTAAATAAGAGTGTTCCTAACAAATTGTGAATAAAATAAGACATTAGATTACTTCATTGTTTCATTGTTCCTGTTGTAACGGATTGCATGTAAGACTATAATTCCAAAAAAAAGAAATATATTAATCGTTATTTTCTATTTTAATTATTTTTCAGGAGACTTGAACGATATGTAAATATTTAGCATAGTTGTATATGTGTTTTCATCAACGTGTAGCATATATAAGCTTGCTATTTTTAATTAAAATAAAATAGGTATACCTGTGATCGATAACAGCGTTTATGGTGCGAGGTGTCTAGTACTGTGATCGCAAATCCGTTTATAAAACGTGACTATTTTGGCAACTCCTTCTCATAAGATTGGTTTGCCCAACAAAGGAGACTGGACATTAAGTTAAAAATAAAAAAAATCTTTATCGGATCAGTGACCACAACTACAATTGATTGTATGCGGTTTCTGAACCACACACATGACCTTTATTAATCCCCTTACATGCTATTACTAAGCGGTTGAATGCGAAATAAGTTTGCTATTGACTATTGCCCTGTGCCCAAACATAAGTTAAGTCAATTGTTGTCCTTCCAATTAAATGGTCTATTACAGCTACATGGATAGAATTAAGTGGATTTGGGTGCGTAGATAATTTCTGTATAGTAGAATTGTTTTTCTGTCTAAAGAATGTTATGTTCTTATCAGTGAAATAAAATTAATAAGTCTTAGTCATAGACAAAAAATTTATTTAGGCAATATTTATTTTTTCTTACCGTAAAGATAAGCTTCACGCAAGTTTCATTTTTGATTTACATTACATTTTATAGCGACCTTTCTTTCTTACTTGAGCTTACTGTTGTCCTAGAATAGTTTTGTAAGCAAACAATTGAAAGTCGATTCATATACTGGCATGAAAGAAATCTATTCAATTTAAAAAGTACAATTGAGTTGCAATGGAATTGAATTGACTATGAAACGTAATTTCCAGAATAGCAAAATCGGTCGGAGTGAAATTATAATATTTTCTCTTACATATTAAGCGTACAACCCTATAGTCATGTTGCTAGTGATCCTATCTTCAACTTAACGTTTGTGGGTTCGTTAGGGAAAGGGGAAAATATTTGTGTGAAGAATAAGAATATTTGTATTAATTGTGTTTTATATGGTATAAGCATATATTGTGTAAGTATATTGTACCGTTGGCTTAGATACTAAGACCGCGGCAGGCTCACCACCTATCGCCTTAAAAAAATAAACTATGAATGTGGAGCGAAAGGACTACCTCAGTATTCGAAAAACTAAATAAACGTAGTTTTGAAATGCATAAGAATAAGGTTTGCTTGTGCTACCTTTTAAGACAATTATGAAAATAATAGAGCACACATTAATTTAATCTACATAATACAACATAAAAATAAATATGTATAAAAATACTATAAACTTCTTTATAAACTGTTCGACGTTGCTGCGAATCCCAATATACAAAAAATGCCATTTCAATAAAAATTAAATATTTTTTCTATGTGAATATTGGTCTATATAACTATATTGTATCGTTACATACACAAACATAAAATTAGACATAAAGGTTAACATAAAGGTTGTCAACTATCTGTGCGCCAAATTTGATTTTAGTTAGCCCAGCCATTATACGTAATTGATTTACAAATTTCCTAAATATGTGAAGGCACAAACTTTTATATATAAAATACTAAAAGTTTATTAATACAAATACTCTTTTCATTATAAAATTAAAAGTACGTAAACGTATAAAAACAAATTTCTGCATAGCGCCCGTTAACATGTCTGTTGAGTATGAAGAATTTGGGGTATCTTTCACCCTGAGTGAAATAACCGGAATGATTGTAACACCCATTCACGTAATCTACTGACCATAAATCTGAGACACCTCATAAAAGCTATGAATCTTTCTAATAAATAACCTCAGTTACACTACAGTCTACAGTAACCAGTCGATATGAGAACATTTTATTTACCTTATTTACTTACTTGCTTACTCAAATACCAGTAAAAATTGCGAAAAAGCGAATTGACGATCGCTGTACCAGATATCTTTTAACGAGATGATCACCATGTTTCGGTAGCGTGTATTAGTATTTGCAATCCTTTTCCATCAGTTGCCTCTTACGACCCACGGGAATAAAGGCGGTTGTACACTCGTGTGCCGATAGCACACGGCAATATCTATTCATATATCTATTTAATATTATTTTTAGTTTCATCATCACTTGTAATGTTACACACCAGATGTGATGGGGTAGACAAAGAGAATAAGAGATCGCCAAGGATCACAAAGTAATTTATGGAAGTAAAACATATATACATATATATATATATATATATATATATATATATATATATATATATATATATATATATATATATATATATATATATATATATATATATATATATATATATATATATATATATATATATATATATATATATATATATATATATATATATATATATATATATATATATATATATATATATATATATATATATATATATATATATATATATATATATATATATATATATATATATATATATATATATATATATATATATATATATATATATATATATATATATATATATATATATATATATATATATATATATATATATATATATATATATATATATATATATATATATATATATATATATATATATATATATATATATATATATATATATATATATATATATATATATATATATATATATATATATATATATATATATATATATATATATATATATATATATATATATATATATATATATATATATATATATATATATATATATATATATATATATATATATATATATATATATATATATATATATATATATATATATATATATATATATATATATATATATATATATATATATATATATATATATATATATATATATATATATATATATATATATATATATATATATATATATATATATATATATATATATATATATATATATATATATATATATATATATATATATATATATATATATATATATATATATATATATATATATATATATATATATATATATATATATATATATATATATATATATATATATATATATATATATATATATATATATATATATATATATATATATATATATATATATATATATATATATATATATATATATATATATATATATATATATATATATATATATATATATATATATATATATATATATATATATATATATATATATATATATATATATATATATATATATATATATATATATATATATATATATATATATATATATATATATATATATATATATATATATATATATATATATATATATATATATATATATATATATATATATATATATATATATATATATATATATATATATATATATATATATATATATATATATATATATATATATATATATATATATATATATATATATATATATATATATATATATATATATATATATATATATATATATATATATATATATATATATATATATATATATATATATATATATATATATATATATATATATATATATATATATATATATATATATATATATATATATATATATATATATATATATATATATATATATATATATATATATATATATATATATATATATATATATATATATATATATATATATATATATATATATATATATATATATATATATATATATATATATATATATATATATATATATATATATATATATATATATATATATATATATATATATATATATATATATATATATATATATATATATATATATATATATATATATATATATATATATATATATATATATATATATATATATATATATATATATATATATATATATATATATATATATATATATATATATATATATATATATATATATATATATATATATATATATATATATATATATATATATATATATATATATATATATATATATATATATATATATATATATATATATATATATATATATATACTGGCATGAAAGAAATCTATTCAATTTAAAAAGTACAATTGAGTTGCAATGGAATTGAATTGACTATGAAACGTAATTTCCAGAATAGCAAAATCGGTCGGAGTGAAATTATAATATTTTCTCTTACATATTAAGCGTACAACCCTATAGTCATGTTGCTAGTGATCCTATCTTCAACTTAACGTTTGTGGGTTCGTTAGGGAAAGGGGAAAATATTTGTGTGAAGAATAAGAATATTTGTATTAATTGTGTTTTATATGGTATAAGCATATATTGTGTAAGTATATTGTACCGTTGGCTTAGATACTAAGACCGCGGCAGGCTCACCACCTATCGCCTTAAAAAAATAAACTATGAATGTGGAGCGAAAGGACTACCTCAGTATTCGAAAAACTAAATAAACGTAGTTTTGAAATGCATAAGAATAAGGTTTGCTTGTGCTACCTTTTAAGACAATTATGAAAATAATAGAGCACACATTAATTTAATCTACATAATACAACATAAAAATAAATATGTATAAAAATACTATAAACTTCTTTATAAACTGTTCGACGTTGCTGCGAATCCCAATATACAAAAAATGCCATTTCAACAAAAATTAAATATTTTTTCTATGTGAATATTGGTCTATATAACTATATTGTATCGTTACATACACAAACATAAAATTAGACATAAAGGTTAACATAAAGGTTGTCAACTATCTGTGCGCCAAATTTGATTTTAGTTAGCCCAGCCATTATACGTAATTGATTTACAAATTTCTAAATATGTGAAGGCACAAACTTTTATATATAAAATACTAAAAGTTTATTAATACAAATACTCTTTTCATTATAAAATTAAAAAGTACGTAAACGTATAAAAACAAATTTCTGCATAGCGCCCGTTAACATGTCTGTTGAGTATGAAGAATTTGGGGTATCTTTCACCCTGAGTGAAATAACCGGAATGATTGTAACACCCATTCACGTAATCTACTGACCATAAATCTGAGACACCTCATAAAAGCTATGAATCTTTCTAATAAATAACCTCAGTTACACTACAGTCTACAGTAACCAGTCGATATGAGAACATTTATATACCTTATTTACTTATTTGCTTACTCAAATACCAGTAAAATTGCGAAAAAAGCGAATTGACGATCGCTGTACCAGATATCTTTTAACGAGATGATCACCATGTTTCGGTAGCGTGTATTAGTATTTGCAATCCTTTTCCATCAGTTGCCTCTTACGACCCACGGGAATAAAGGCGGTTGTACACTCGTGTGCCGATAGCACACGGCAATATCTATTCATATATCTATTTAATATTATTTTTAGTTTCATCATCACTTGTAATGTTACACACCAGATGTGATGGGGTAGACAAAGAGAATAAGAGATCGCCAAGGATCACAAAGTAATTTATGGAAGTAAAACATATATACATGCGATTGACAGTTCCAGCTTGAACTACATATTCATACTATTTATTTAAGACAATTTTTTTAAAACAATACACGTCTGATTAATATTATGCTAGTTTCAATAAGTCTCCACTATATCATTTCGATGGTTCCTGTACACCTTAGGAAAATTGAGGCAATGGACCCCCAGTCTGTATCACTAGCTATCATGATCGCATGCGCAATGTCACGTGCATTAGCTATGCATTAAATCATATAGTAGGCAGACATTACAGACGTGTAACTATTATTGTTTCTCTTTTTTATCCTGAATAAAGTACACTTAAGAATGAATATATCGAAGAGAGGCATGATTTATTTTGCATAAAGAGATGAATAAAGGCTGCATTGTATTTCAGATAATTTTGTTACAATACGTAAACAGAGTTGTAGGAAAAACAAAAAATTAATATCTTAAATAAGCGTTGATGAAAAGTGGATCTATAAGACGCCATTGTAAAAACTTCTGCCTACCCCAGTATGGGAAATTGTGTAAAGATAAAGAAAACCTTAAATACTCAGGAAATTTCAATTATAACTTTAAGTAAATTGACGACATGAAAGCACCCAGCAATTGGATGTCGCTCATTTTGAGACTTTGAGCCAATTATAATCTTTCATATCTGTTAAATTAATAAATTAAATTACAGTTGACTCAAATTAATCAAAATTTTCTAGTGAAAGCTTTCATAAGTTTTCATTTCATCAATTATCACGTTGACAAAATATGAGAATTGTTCACACAGAGGCTTATTTAAATTCTTAAATCTATCGATCACAAACAAAAAAAATGAAACGTTTTAAAAACTTTATTTTAAAGCTGATCATATTTTTTCTCAAAATATCAACACGAAAACTAACTAACATTTATAAAAGGCATTGCTGTTATCTGCTGCATGCTGCATAGTGACGATCTCCGTCGACGAGTGGCGGTCTCTGCTCTACTCTGAGGTCCCGGGTCGGGTCAAGGAGAAAACACTTTTTCTACATTTACTGAGTCTGGGATTTTTTGGTACCTTCGTTGTTACTGATTCCATAACAAAAGTGCTTAAGGTGCTCACTTTGGGATCGCAACAATGTATTTAATATTATCCCTATTAATGAAAGTATTTATTTATTATTATTGCTATAATTCTCGTTTTTCTGCTATACTCCTCTTACGACACCCACGAGAAACAGAGGATGGCGAAGGGGAAGAGAGGTGGAAATTCTTCCGACTATTAAACTCCGAAATTGACGCCACGCAACAACATTATACAACCAGTTACGTAATACTCTAAATAAGTTAGAAGTGTGAAGATAAGTACGAAGTTAGAAGTGAAAATAACTAAATTCGAAATATAAACATATTTTACATTTTTATTGCCAGTTCACTCAAGTGGAAAACTTAAGACGCGGTTCGAAAATAAATATGTTGATGCGAGAGATTATTTTTTAGGAAAAGCTTTAGTTAGTAGTAAGTGACTGCGCCGCAAGGAACAACTTGCGGCGCAGTCACTTAAAGAGGCTTATAAAAGTTTAGTTCAGAATTGAGTGATTTAACATATTTAAAACCTTTTTTTATCAATTTCAGAAACAATTATATATTCAAATACGAGTTTTGTAAATATATTAACAAAACATTATAATTATCTCACGACGCTACTCTTCTTAAATGATATTTATTTATGAAAGATATTTATTTATAAATATCATCCCTTCTAGAGTATTCAACAACTACACACCTTTCACGCTATACAAACTTCCGAAATACAATAATATTTATGGTACGAGAACTTCGCAATTTGTACGGCCTGTAATTATGAATGATTTCCCAAATCACTTGTAGAACATTATTGTAGATTCGTTGAAACCAAACATAAAAGTATCTTATCTCAAAAATAGCCCTGATTGATTGTTTTATTTATTTATGTCAATAAAACCGCGACACCTCTCATGTCGTCTCAAGCTTCGGAGAAATGTGGGTCGAAAGGACTTAATTATCTAGAACTCTGACGTATGTCATTAATTTATTTAAAGAAACAAAATTATGTTTATATTTTCAATACTTATTAACTAAAAACTGCGATAATCTTGCAGCCCGTGCTATGCTACCAAAAACACCGGCTGATTTTCCACGTCACATGGCTTGTATTGACCGTTGAGCGAGAAAAGACCAAACTCTTATGTCACAAGCGGCTACGACCAGTCGCGGATATAATATAGCTCGGGCTACACCAGTATTGGGAATGAGTATATGATAAATTCATATACTCATTTTGAGAAAATCATCAATTAATTAGGAGGAATCCTAAGAACTCCACCGAGATAATATAGTGATTTATATACACCAGTTAAACTGTGTTGAAAAGCAAAAGTTTTACTTGCGGCGTTGTACTCACCCGACCTACTTAAATGATGATAAGTTTTATTTTTGTTTTTAACAACAGAGGACCGGGCGGGAGTTAATCAAAATCTCTTATCAAGATCTTATGCTTTTCGTAACGTGTGTAGTGAAAACTATCGAAGAAATTTTATATCTTTATAGACATGTTATTATTATATGAAATTGCTGTATTATGATAACTGTATTATAGTGCAATATGTAAATGCGCTGTTTGGTAAGTCTTGCCAAGATGGATACAGTTCTGGTCGACTTTGTTATATGGCGAAGATAAACGCTAATACTGTAATCCTACTTAAACCTTAAATAGGTTGAAAAAGCAATACATTTTAGACATAATGAATAAAAGATAAAACATTTAAAGTAAACGAATTTTCTTTAACATCTTTTGAAGGTTAAACGACATTAGAATAATAAAAAATGAATGAAGTAAAAGAACAGAAGTGATTTATTTACGGGGCAGCTTTAAAAAGGTCTTTATTATGAAAAGAGACCTTGTTTGTAAGTAAGGTACGATAAACGTTCTTTAGCTCGCAACTTTAATAACTTAAATTTTACTTGTTTGTATATATTTATATATATATATATATATATATATATATATATATATATATATATATATATATATATATATATATATATATATATATATATATATATATATATATATATATATATATATATATATATATATATATATATATATATATATATATATATATATATATATATATATATATATATATATATATATATATATATATATATATATATATATATATATATATATATATATATATATATATATATATATATATATATATATATATATATATATATATATATATATATATATATATATATATATATATATATATATATATATATATATATATATATATATATATATATATATATATATATATATATATATATATATATATATATATATATATATATATATATATATATATATATATATATATATATATATATATATATATATATATATATATATATATATATATATATATATATATATATATATATATATATATATATATATATATATATATATATATATATATATATATATATATATATATATATATATATATATATATATATATATATATATATATATATATATATATATATATATATATATATATATATATATATATATATATATATATATATATATATATATATATATATATATATATATATATATATATATATATATATATATATATATATATATATATATATATATATATATATATATATATATATATATATATATATATATATATATATATATATATATATATATATATATATATATATATATATATATATATATATATGTATATATATATATGTATATATATATATATATATATATATGTATATATATATATATATATATATATATATATATATATATATATATGTATATATATATATATATATATATATGTATATATATATATATATATATGTATATATATATATGTATATATATATATATATATATATATATATATATATATGTATATATATATATATATATATATATATGTATATATATATATATATATATATATATATATATATATATATGTATATATATATATATGTATATATATATATATATATGTATATATATATATATATATATGTATATATATATATATGTATATATATATATATATATGTATATATATATATATGTATATATATATATATGTATATATATATATATATATATATGTATATATATATATATATATGTATATATATATATATATATGTATATATATATATATATATATATATATATATATATATATATGTATATATATATATGTATATATATATATGTATATATATATATGTATATATATATATATATATATATATATATATATATATATATATATATATATATATGTATATATATATATATATATATATATATGTATATATATATATATATATATATATATATATGTATATATATATATATATATATATATATATATGTATATATATATATATATATATATATATGTATATATATATATATATATATATATATATATATGTATATATATATATATATATGTATATATATATATATATATATATATATATATATATATATATATGTATATATATATATGTATATATATATATGTATATATATATATATATATATGTATATATATATATATATATATATATATATGTATATATATATATATATATATATATATATATATATATATATATATATATATATATATATATATATATATATATATATATATATATATATATATATATATATATATATATATATATATATATATATATATATATATATATATATATATATATATATATATATATATATATATATATATATATATATATATATATATATATATATATATATACCATCAAGTAACCTTGGTACAATACTGGATAGCGAAAGTTTACGCATGGCTGTAGGAATCCGATTGGGAGCATCTATTTGTCAACCACATCGATGTCCTTGTGGTAGCTACGCCGAAGAGTTAGGCTTCCACGGACTTAGAGCATTTTTAGAGCCTTATGGAATATTTAGTGAGGATAGTAAGAAACCCGACGGCTTGGCATTAGTCCCTTGGGAGAGAGGCGAAGCTCTAGTGCATTGATACATTAGCCGCCTCTCACATCTAGGGTACTTCGATAAAGGCCAGGGTGCCATCACAGGGAACTGAATCAGGTAAGTGGCGTAAATATGAGTGTTTGACAGGAGAATTTTTTTTTTCAATTTGTCGTAGTGACCATCGGTCCGAGGGGACCGCGCGCGATGCATTTAGTTTTGGAGACTAATTTAGATAAATATAATAAAAGGCGCAGGTTCGGCCGCACATGGAGTACTGTTCGCATCTCTGGGCAGGAGCACCCCAGTGTTAGCTCCTTCCATTTGACCCTATCGGCGGCGGTAATCACTTAACCATCACATGAGCCACCTGCTCGTTTGCCTCCCTTCTCTATAAAAAAATGTAGAGTGCACTTAGCTATGAATGAAGCTAAACAATTTAACTGTTTGAAGCCCAAGACCTTTTCTAGTCAATAGCAGTCTGATCAGATTTGAGATTTGATATCCTTTGAGCTTCTATGGTAATTTAATTTACAATTAATTTTATTGAAAAAAAAAATTCTAATCTAAAATGAATTTTTGTTTTGGTGTGTACAATGAACTGTGTATAAATAATTCATAAATAACATAATTTGAGATTGCCCGGAGCGAGTGCGTATCGCTCTTGAGGCAAACATGTGTATGATGAATATGAATGTTTGTATCCGAATTGTGGATGTAAATATACATTGCCCGGTCTACTCCGGTATTTTGAAATGAATGAACACAAAAAAAACGATCACCATTTATGTACGGGGATAATATATGTCCAATGTTGAACATAGATTTCCCTCAAGATTACCCACCCAGTTTGGTTTGAAAAAAAAAAAAATAGTGGCTCAGTTTCAATATAGATCGTTCAGCGCCTCCACCACACCATCTTGTAAATAAACTTGACTCTTAGTAGATATTATTATTTGAAACTTTAAATGGAAGTTGTTCTTCGTCCCTTCATAAGTATTCGTAAGTTTCCAGAAGTACATTTTCCATTATTATGGGGTCGTAAGTACATTAGCGGTCCCATTAAACGCCTTGGGCATCGTTAAAACTGTTTTAGTGGAATGTCACTAAAATTTCTTCAAAATTCCGAATGTCGGCAACGTCGCACAGAGTAATCGATGCAAATCAAGATATCTAGTCGGCACATAAAGTTTTAAATGCGAGGTTTATTTCTGTTATCGACAATATTTATTGCATAACTACTATGTTGGATGCAATAATCATTACCAATCTTAATCATTACCAAGTTGTCAAATAATTCTGAGTTTACTTACTGAGTGGTTGGATGATCGGACTTCGAGTCCAGAGACCATAGTTCGATCCCCAGTCGGCAGGTACATACCAGTTACCAGATAAAAAAATATGTACGATTTATATATCGTTGGCTTGGACATAAAGACGGCGCCGAGCTTACCGCCTATCACGTTTTCCCAAAATTGTTGCCAGATAAAGGTGTGCCAAAAGGAACCCAGTATTGGGAATGGCGTAATGATATTTATTTATTTAATGTTTCCAATTCTCCCGTGAAATGTAGATTATACATACATATCGGCCTGTTAAAGTCCCCTGCAGGATATAGGCCTCTCCCATAGGGAGGATTTACAATAATCACCATGCTTAGCAGGCGGATTGGCGATCGCAGCACCAGACCACTCGCACCTCAGACGCTGCTGCCCATCTTCGGTCTGAAAATTTTGGTTTGATTTTTTAGAGATAGTTATCAAGCCATCTAACGGTTGCCATAGCGATATTCCCGTGGGTGTCTCCCTCTTACGACACCCACGGGAAGAAAGGGATTGGCAATATTCTTACACCGTTACCACACGGAACATATTTTCAGTTATATTATATATATTTCACAACACGGAAATGTAGATCGAAAGGCCTAAATTTATTGTACCTCTACCTGATTATTGAGAATATGTGCCAAGACATTTTTTTTATTTTAGCACAAGCTAAATTCTTACAATATTTTTTTATTTATTCCAAGAAGATATAGACGTTTCACGCATAAGCTCTATTTCAAAATCATATTCCTTTTTAAAATCTCAGCGAAAACATCCCGTCGTAACACAACACGTTTTGGAGTGTGGCTCCAATATAAAATGTTTCATACATGCAGTGTTCTCTGCAAAAATAAACGGAAAGCGTTTCAGAAGCAGGATTCGCGCGTTGGCGGCAAATGATACATTTCCGTGCCGTTAAAGTGTTAAAAATAGAAAACTAGAAATTTGTGTCACATGTTGGTACATTTTCTTTTTATTTAATTTTATAATCAATAAAATTAATCATTTAAATCAATCGTCGCGACCCTGCCAGCCCTTTTCAGGGCTGCAATTCTACAGCTGCGCACCCATGCCAACGAGGGTTAGGGCGTCCCTCCAAGGCGACGCACACCAGTTCGTCCCCGTTGGTGTGAAATGCAGCGCGCAAAGCGGCGATGGGGACCGCCACCCGTCACGCACAGCCCGACACGGCGGAAGGTGGAGGACAGGTGCAGAGTTGGCACGTGGAATGTTAGAGGAGGCATGCGAGATAAGACGAATGAGTTGATTGAAATAATGAAAGAAAGAGAATTAGATGTCGTGTGTTTGTCGGAGACCAAGCGGAAGGGCAGTGGTACTGAAGAGCTCCCTGGCGGGGCGTTAGCTCTATGGTCCGGAGTCCCGGAGGCGAGAGCGCCTGCCAGGGAGTGGGGTGCTGCTGTCGTCTCGGTTGGTCGATGTTATGACTGAATATAAGGTTGTGAACTCAAGATTTCTCTGGGTTCGCTTTAAATTGGGACTGACGAAGTTATTCCTTTTGGCTGTTTATGCGCCGGTGGCTTCGTCGTCAAAGCTGAGCTGGAGGAGTTTGGGAGAATGTAAGAAGTTCTAGACTTGGTTAGAGGAAACGATAGAATTGTTGTATGTGGTGATTTGAATGGATGG
The DNA here is from genome assembly GCA_029286605.1 of Sericinus montela. Classification (NCBI taxonomy): domain Eukaryota; kingdom Metazoa; phylum Arthropoda; class Insecta; order Lepidoptera; family Papilionidae; genus Sericinus; species Sericinus montela. The sequence continues at coordinate 3,921,608 of JAGSMR010000024.1, forward strand.
GTTGGTACCGCTCGGCCAGGGTACGAGTCGGTGCTTGGAATGTTGGCGATAAAAGGGTTAACGATGCTGGCAAGCTCATACTGGCTGTATTCAAGGAAAAGGTCTTCTTATGACAAACACTATGTTTAGTCACAAGAAAATCCATATGTATACTAGAACAAGAGAGAATGAGAGAAGTATGATCGATATATTCCTGGTGGATGACCGACTGCGAAAACAGGTGATGGATACGCGAGTGTTCGAGGTGCTGACCTGGGAACGGATCACTACCTAGTGATTACTAGATTTAGGGGTCTGTTCGCGGGTTGGCGCCACCGGACAACGATACCAGAACCACAGTCGGTCGGTAGCATCGAGCTGGGAGCTTCAGGAAGCGGACACTAGGAATAAATATCAAGCAAGGGTAGCCGAAAGCTGGACAGCATTGGTGTTAGGAAAGAATGTGTGGAAGAAATATGGCAGAGCCTTAGAGATGGAATGGTTAGTGCAGCGGAAGACGTGTGTGGAACTGTGAAAAGAGGTAGTAGTAAAAGGGTGATGCATGGTGGAATGACGAAGTGAAAGAAGCTGTAAATAAGAAGAAGAAAGCATGGTTAGACTACTTGGCCTCTAGTAATGATAAGGATATGAGAGAGAAGAGGAAAGAAAGATATAAGCTCCAGAAAGTTCACACGAAAGCATTGATTGAGGAAGTGCGTGAAAGGAGTAGAATAGAAGCGGACGAAAGGTTGTCGCACAACTTCAAGGAGAACTCAAACTCTTCTGGAAAGAGGTTGGAAGGACCCGGAGTGGTGCGACAGCCTTAAGAATGAATAAAGTGCTTTCGGGAACCAATGACGTCCTCTCAGAAAAATCGGACGTCATGCAGCGATGGAGCAATTTTATAGAGAGATGTGTGCATGTGATGATCTTAGTGAGGATCCGGGGGTGACGCCGTGACTGGTACGCCAGACTCGGACCTCGATGACGCTGAGCTCATCAGTATGAAAGAGATTGAATGTGCGATTAGAAGTTTGAAATGTGGTAAGGCTGCGGGACTAGACAGAGTTACTGCTGAAATGGTCAAGTATGGTGGGCCACGCGTCTGGGAAAGCTTTCATCTGCTGTGCAATTTGTGCTGGCGAACGGAGCTGTTCCGGATGATTGGCGATCCGCGTTCATTGTGCCTTTATATAAAGGTAAAGGTTCACATTATGATTGCGGGTGCTATCGGGCGATCAGCTTGACCAGTTTAGCAAGTAAAGTTTACTCGAAGGTTTTGACACGTAGGATGCAAGATAAATCGGAAGATTTCTATGGGAGGCACAATGCGGATTTAGACCAGGAAGAGGATGCACGGATCAAATGTTTTCTCTCCGCATGATCACGGAGAAGCTTCTGGCTGCTAACCAGAAGATTTTCTGTGCTTTGTGGATCTTGAAAGCATTTGATAAGGTTGTAAGGAAGAAAATGTGGGAACTGTTGCCGGGGTATGTTGTGGATGGTCGATTGCTAAGGGCTGTGCAGTCACTTTACTGTGACTGTAAAGCCTGTGTGCGGGTAGGGCATGACCTGTCACCCATGTTTAGCGCCCAAACGGGCGTAAAACAGGGTTGTGTCATGTCTTCCTGGCTATTCATACTGTATCTCGACAGCTGTTTACAGAAGCTGAAAGATAGCTGTTTGGGTGTGATTTTGGGTGACATAAAAGTAAATTGTCTGCTTTATGCTGATGATGCAGTGCTTATAGCACCATCAGAGGCAGAACTGCAGGCATTAGTCACGTGTATGAAAGAAGAATGTGACATTAATGGTCTCCGTTTGAATGCTAATAAAACTAAGGTTCTGGTATTTGAAAGGGACGAAGAAAGAACGAAGTGCGAAATTTGGGTAAATCAGGAATGTCTAGAACAGGTGAATGAAATTGTATACTTGGGGAGTGCGTTTAGCCGGGATGGAAGATGTGATTTAGATGTGGACAGGCGTGTCGCTGCCGGGAACAAAGTCAATGGTGCCCTGACTGCGTTAATCAAAAGGCAAGGCGTTGTGAAAAGTGCACGCCTTGCAATACATAACGCAGTGTTGGTACCGACTTTGTTATATGGCAGCGAAACCTGGGTATGCCAGAAGAAGCATAAAAGCAGGTTGAATGCAGTGGAGATGCGATCTCTTCGTAAAATATGCGGCCTTACCATGGCCGACCGAAAGCGAAACGAAGAGATTCGCAATATGGCAGGTTTGAAAGATGACCTTGTCTCAAAAATGGATAAGGGCGTGCTTCGATGGTTTGGGCACGTTGAGCGAATGAGTGAAGACCGAATGGTGAAGAAAATATATAGCGCGAAATTTAATATTAAATGGTGTCGAGGTAGACCGAAATTAACTTTCGAAGACAATGTGAGCAAATTGCTCGAACAGGGGCAGGTCAAGAGTACTCGGATACCTAGACGTGCATGTATGAAGAAGATGATGAATCTGAAAGAAGCGAAAGAAGTATGTAGGGATCGTGACACTTGGCGATCTGTTCTCTCTAGCTACCCGTCAGGGATTGTGCGTGAAGATAAATAATAATAATATAATAATAATATTATAATCAACTACAGATTAGTTACTAATACTTTATGTATTATGATGCAATATTAATATTAAATATTGTTTTTATATTGTTAATAGTCATAAATAATATTACCCTATAAATAATATTAAATAAATATCTTCACGCATAGGTAAAAACTCTCACTCTCGTGACAAAAAAGCCAATACCATAAATATTTCTCCTGTTTCGAATTCAGTTTATTCATTCATTTTCTTTATTTATACACGTTTCCTGTTTATAGAAATAAACTACATATTATTATTAAAGACGTATCCGTTTTTTTTTTATTTCTGGATATTTGCCTTAAAATAGATCCCACGATGTGCAAATAACATCAGTATAAAATATAACAAAACTAGTTTACTTCCTTTCGATACAGTCACACATTAATTATTTCATTCTGTTTTAGCGAAAGCAATACAAATAGTTAGTTAGCCTTTTTTCAAGCTAGGGGTTCCGGGTTCAAATCTCGTTTATTTAATGAATACGAACATTTGTACTCAAGTTATGGATACGATTATTTACAAAGTGTATCTCATTATCATTACCAAGACGGAGGGAAAACGTACAAAACACGTACATACAATACAAAACAAACGTTAAAAAATACAAATTCTATAGTTATCCTTTCTTCAAACACGGGATTGAGGGTTTGAATTCCGTTTATTTCGTGAATACGAACGTTCTCAAGACATTAAAGTACAATCTTACATCATTAATTATATATATATATATATATATATATATATATATATATATATATATATATATATATATATATATATATATATATATATATATATATATATATATTTGCCGTGTGGTGCCAGTGAAAGAATGAATCCCGAACCGATATCCCATTCTTCGTAGCTGAGGGTTGCGAATCGTGTTCCGTTAGGGGCAAACATTTGCATGATAAATATGAATATTTGTTTTCGAGTCATAGATGTTAATATTAATATTTATCTATAAAAGTATAGTCGAAGAAGTAATGAATTATTTAGATCTCTGTCTACAAACAATATTCAGAAATACGTCAAGATAAATAAAAATTTGCATAGGTTAACACGGCGGAGTAACAAATGTTCTTGATTAATTCCCTCTGAAAATAAGCGATCCGGAACTGATTAGGTTCGAAGAACGCTAAAATGGTCACTTGCGAATCTCTTTCGATCTAATAATTAGAGAAGAGCTGAATAGGGAATATTCTCGAAAACGAATATTTTACGAAATTTTCGAATGTTTTACGAACTGCTTGTTTTACTTCTGTTTAATGTCATGTTTTAACATACATTCTTTGTTATGTGTTCTTTAAACGGAATTGTTTTGTGCACAACCCTCGCGTATGTCATAACAATTTAATAATAAATAAATACCCGAGAAAATGTAGGAAAAGAGGTTTTTCTGTATTGACTCGACCGGGAACCTCGAAATGGCGACACCTTCAAAACCAGTGTTTACGCCACTCGTCCACGGAGGTCGACGAAACGTTACACTACGTCTGCAATGTTTTCTTACACAAAGCATACCGTTGTTCTGTTTAAATCAAACCATACATACCTTACCATACCTTACCATACCATATATACCTTAATTTTTCTACATCGAAATGATTATTTCACTTGTCAGAAGTAGTTATTTTGAAACCAACTCGATAGCTTGCCATCGAAGCCTATTAATTATAATAGTTTATTTTCAAAAATGTGGTGGTTACAATCTTGTCAATTACACAATGAAAGTGCTACACATTTTGCCATTAATGGCGTAGAAATTTATCATTTTTATAGTAAAAAGTAGGAATTAAAATTGAGCAATATCACATATATTAAATTAAAATTATATGATTTAGTCCTTGTTTTATTTTGTATGAATTGTAAAATATCAAGCTGCGAACACATTAATGCTATAATCTAGATAATGTTTGACAGAATAAAAGCATTTCTCTAACAACTAAGTGAATATTTTTGATTTCAAATTAGTAAACGGTAGTTCTCTTATATCTCTAGGAACTTTATTATATATTTTTATCGGCATGCAGTAAGCATTGTTGCTATAAATTTGTAGCCTTTGGCGGGATAAGAAAAGTTCAGTCGAATCCCTGCTGCTGTTTTTTCTTACTATTGAATCATGTAGAGGAAAAAGGGTAGGATATTTTTTAAAGATTAAACAAAATTTCGAGTAGTGACACGGCAAGGAAAGGACTTTTAGTTAGGTATAGGTGTGCACTGAGCTCGATATGACGCCCCAGATAAAGCACGAACGTACTTTTTCTGAGCACGAAACGCTCTTTTTGGCATCTACCAAATTACCCCACATAGGCTAAACGTATTTAAGTTTTGACGCTACGTATCTATGATTAGCTATTAAAACGGTTTGTTTGGAAGAGATTAAGTAACGAGAGAGTAAGCAACGAAGTGCATATACAAAAGTATCAAGCTAAGTGCAAACATTGTCTATGTGATGCTTCAGTTTAAATGTTCATATAACATATAATCCCTACAAAAATTTTACTGTTCACTTGCAGTAAAATTTCATTATTATAATTTATGTCAATATTGATTTTAATATCAGTTATTTAATTCGATTTAATGTAAATAAAATTAGTTTTGCTTACATTCACTGATTTATATCATCTGTTTCTTAACATTGAATTAACATTGTACTATCATCTGCAAAAAGAATACAGTTACTGTTTACCGCTTTCGGTAGATCGTTTACATAAAGTAAAAATAGCAAAGGACCGAGTGTGCTCCCTTGGCGTACGTCGCATTTATTAATTTTTGGTTTCGACCTATACGTAATCCTCGTATTACTGACTAATTTTGATATTTCTGTGCATTGAATTCGCCCTATCCATTTCTAAGTCTGTCTTCTGATACCGTATCTTTCCAATTTTCAAAAGTAAGGTCTTATGTATCTTTGAAGTCACGATAGCCGAGGGGATCGGAATTTGAAAATATTTTTCTACCAAGCAAAGTCAATATTGTAGTGTAGACAGAAATTGCAATATTAACAAATACTAACTCATCATCATCAATTGTCATGCATACGTTAGTACAGAAAATTACACTCAATTGGGATGCCAGCTATAAATTCTATAAGTTCTATAGTGGTTTAATAAATAAATAAATAAATAATAAATAAATATCTTCAAGCAATTCCCAATACAGGGGTAAACAGAGGTCTAGTCTAGACAGTTAAGTCCCTTTGACCCACCTTCCACCGAAGATATTTTCGGGACAACAGGACAGGTGGTGAGCCCGTCGCCGTCTTTATGTCCAAGCCAACGATTTAATTCGTACATACTTATGTAAAAACTTGCTTATGTAAGAGCTTGTTAAGCTTACCAATGGGTTTTTTCAAAACCCATTGGTACGAGCCTGCCACCTGGGGATAGAACTCGGGTCTCTCGACTCGAAATTCCGACCACCCAACCACTCGTCTATCGTGACTTCATTTAATAGGCAATAATATAGAGAAAAGTAAGTGAAATTTATATTATTGTTTTAAAGGTCACTTATATTAAAATTATTTAGTATTACACCATTAATACAGAGTTATTTTCCTATACCACCTATAACTTGAATATAGTTCTTTATATGAGACACAGATTTAATGCACTATATTATACACGTCCTAATCGTCGAAACTCGTCTAAATTTTAGTATTGCACAATATTTTTAGTAAAATTCATCATGCACAAATCACTTCAAGTGGATAACATTCATAGTTATTAATTAGAATGTTTCGAATGCACTCGTCTCAAAAACAAACCAATTAATGCACATTTAATATTTTAATAAACTTAATTACACAGACGACAGAGCCATCTACCCTCTAAGATATGCAAAGTGTTCGTGTCTACAATAATCTTTTTACTGAATATAAATGTTTGTGTTAGAGGAATATATGCTTATAAAAATATTCTTTTTTTTATAGAAAAGGGAGGTAAACAAGCAGGAGGCTCACGTGATGGTAAGTGATTATCGCCGCCCATGAACACCCGCAATACCAGAGGCATAGCAGATGCGTTGCCTCCTTAGAGTGCCCCCATAATTGGGGAGGGGTGTGTGAGCTACTACACTCATCAGACGAAAGGCAGAAGTTTGTTGGACTTCTACTTCACGCCGGTGTTCGTGTGTGTAATTTTTGAAAAACCCATTGGTCGAGCCTGCCACCTGGGAATTGAACTCGGGTCTCTTGACTCGAAATTCCGAACACCCAACCACATAGCTATCGTGACTTTTTTAATAGACGCATATATCCTATAGTTATGCTTATTTTCGATACGGAAGAATATATATACTTTCCTAGTCTTTATCCACCTGTAGACTCTTAAAGATTAAAAGATTCAGAAATTTTCACAACGGCCATTGTAGTTCATTACAGAATATATGACTTTCTTGTAAGTAAGGGTTTGCAATTATCGCCACGCTTGGCAACCGGATTAACGATCGCATTACCAGTTATCCTGGTCTGCCGGTAGCTAAAGAAGCTTTTTTCCCTTAGTCATTTCTTAGGATACCCAAGGTTGGGTATAATGGTTGTGTGGGTGTGGGGGTGGTATATTCTTACGCCGTAACCACACGGATCCATGAACTCAAAGATCCAATCCCGAAAGTAAATTTACTTGCAAAACAACACTACGCATTTAAATTATTAATAAAATATAAAGTCCCCACTATCCGCTTATTTAATTTCTCATGGCTTCGAGTGATTCCATTAAATATTCATGGAAAGAATTAGTGTTACAGTTGGCAATCCTCTTATTACGCCGTTCAATATAGCAAAGCTACTACTTGTGTATTATTTGTTATTATGTAAAAATGTAACATGAAAATAAAAATGTTGTGGAAGGCCTAAACGTTAAAAATCAAGTACCTATCTTAAATAAAACGATTTTCGGATTTTTTTTAAATTAATTTTTAACAAACTATTTTTACTTCCCGACGAAAAAAAAAGTTCAGTAAGGAACTAAAAAAATTAGGTTAATTAATAAAAGTAATAAATAAAAGTAAAAATCTTTCCGATTGCCGATCGGGTTTTATACAGTGTTATGTGTTTTATATCAACAAACACTGAATAAAGAAATGCTGACAATGTCTACGTGGAAGGAACAAATACAGGAATTATATTTCATCCTAGGGGCGGAAAACTCAGAGGTAGGTTTAGTTTATATATGATCTTAGGGTACATAAACCGGAACTATTTTTTTTTTATTTCTAAACTGAGAAATAAATCACGTTGTTTTACTGGTTCAGGTTGGGAAATGGATGTCATTATTAATTTTCAATATTTTTTCAATAGGGAGGCAAACGAGCAGGTGGCTCACGTGATCGTAAGTGATTACCGCCGCCGCCCTTGAACACCCGCAATACCAGAGGCATAGCAGATGCGTTGCCGGCCTTAGAGTGCCCCCGCCCCCCGGAATTTAGGGAGGGGGGTGTGTGGGCCTCCGATTACCAGCACTCACCAGACGAAAGGCAGAAGTTTGTTAGAATTCTACTTCACGCCGGTATTCTGTGAGGTCGTGGTACTTCCCCGGTCGAGCCGGCCCATTCATGCAACAACAGAAGCAGATGCGTGGCTCAACCATATAGAAGTTAGTTTATTCGAGTCCATTAATTCGTGTCACAAATATTGGCACGACGACGAACGACGATCTCCGTTGACGAGATGTGTTCATGGTGTCGCCAGCTATGAGGCCTCAGGTTCGATTTCGGGGTCTTCGTTGTTTCTGATTCAATAACACTAGTGCTTTACCTACTTACTTTGGGATCAAAGTATTGTATGTAGTTGTCCCTCTACGTACTTATTTATATATTGTTTAATTTATTTAAAGATCTATAACTAAGCTGCCATTTTCTAACCCTCACGTATTTCCCAATACTGTGGTAGTCAGATGTTTATATTTTTTTTATCTTTTCAGTCTTACTTCACTGGTCCTTATCCGGAAAATGTGACAAGTGGTGAACCCATCCCGGTCTCGGAGGCAGAATTAACAATACAATTTATACATATGTTCTTTAAACATAATAAATTTGTTGCGCGGATTAGCGTGTTCGTACGATTCGAGTTTACTACGCCTAAACTAATAAACCATTTTTAAAAACTCTTGTATCAGAAAGCTGCTTTATCTGCTTTATAGCTTTCTAATGAAACAGTTTTTTTTACTTACTAAGTATGTAAACTAAGTAGGTAAAAGAAAAACTCATTCATCAGAAACCTGCTTTATCTGCTTTATATGATTGACATAGACATAATTTTTAAATTACAGATCTTCATGCCATTCCCAATACAGGTGAAGACAGAGGACTAGACAATTAAGTCCTTTCGACTTTTAAGTGTTTTATGACCAAGCCAATGACATAAATCGGACATAAATTTTGTAAAACCTTTCCGTACGAGTCCGCCACCTAGGAATCGATCTCAGGTCTATTGACTCAATTTCCGATCACCCAACCACTCGGCTATTGTGACTGTTATAATAACACTTGTAAGATAAATATTATTTATAATGCAACATTAATAACATAAATAGTAATTCGTAATTTCTAATAACATTGCGATCGAAAATACCCTTTTATAAATTATTTTTGTCAAAATAATTGTATCTTTAAGGATTTATGATATTATTGTCCACGTAAAGCGATACTATAGTTCATCTGAGCGAGCAATTAAGTGAAGACTTTTTAACCTGATTTCTATAAAGTATGATAAATAGAAAAAGGACAAGAGCGGTGTTAATTTACAGGAAAAGTTCAATGTTAAACAGTTTTTTTGACAAAACGTAATTTAATATTTCTATTTTCTTAAAATATTAGTATCTTCGTAAACCAAATTAAAACAAAAGTGAAATTAAATCTGTCTGTGTGTTTCTTTGTATACTTTTCAGGAATCCAACGGCTTAACATGAGGTGGTAAGCCTATCGACAAAGCTATTTACATTAAAAAAAATAGCCGATCATAAAATGAATATGTATAAATCCACTCGATTCTTTTCGCTCTCTGACATTAATGTAAGATCATATTAATCGCATCCTTTCCTCGCTAAGCTTTATAAAAGCAAAAAGGTTTTTTCAAAATGATCCTACTGCAAAAACCCTTTTCCATAAGCCTTTAAGCGTACTTGTTGTATAGAAAAAATGTTTTAATGATATTAAATATTTAATACATTTGTGATATGTATTTATTTATTAAAACTATAATTGCACAAGAATAATACACAAAATGTCGAACTTAATTACAGGAGGTTTTCTCTCCTAGTCAGCAGAGAATCTTGCTGCGAATACACTACTTAATTAATTGTAATCATATATACTTACGGCGCGGGCAAACGTTTTGTGTTGGCATGTATTTTAAACACGCTTTTATTAGCTTGGTATGCAAGTATGTATACATGAAACGCAATCGGTGATTTTCAACCCTTTCAAAACATCGGGTTAAATTGGAATTTCGTACAATTATCAAGAACCGATGAAATTATAATAATTTGATGAAATAGTTATAAATTAACTATTGATAAACAATAGTTTAAAAAAACACGGTTTCGTAACTAGATGAACTAAAAAATTAAAATTTTGTTTCAAAAACACAACTAAGTAAATATTACGCTGACCGATGATGGTTAGCAGCGTTTGAGTGAGGTGCCTGATATTCTGTACCCTAATCTACTTGCCTCGCGGTATTTGTTACAATGGGGCTTTGCAATCAATATTGTAACAATATTTAGAGTAAAGCCTATTTTTATAGTTTGAGATATTTATAAAAGAAAACCCTTTATGAAAGAGGTTGTTATTATATAAATGAATACATTAATGATTGAGGGAATGAGTTGACCGCATTTCTTCCATGGCAGTTCTTAATTATGTTGAACATAAAATATGTTCAACATAGTGTTTCTCTCTTTTAAAAATATATGGTACTTACGAACAAAGTGATTTCCGTGTCGTTAGGGTAGTAAAATATACCACCCCCTATCTTCCCGTGGGTAGCGAACAAGGAAAAAAGGATAAAAATCTGTTAGGGTTGACATTGGTCCAGCCAATAACCACAAAAGAACAAAAGACTTTTCAACAAAAAAATTATTTTAGCAACGTAACAGGTGGAGAGTCTGACTCTTTTAATTCCAAGCCAAAGATATATATTGTACATAAGTTATGAAAAAACTCATTGGTACGAGCTCGCACTCACGGAACTTCCGGTTCAGACTTGGGTCTCTTGGCTCGAATTCCGCCAACCTCTCAGCTATCGTGACTTTTAAAAGGCTTCAATAAAAGCTAGACCAAAATTCAGCAGCATCTAAGATGTGATATGTTTAGTATTCGCCAATCAAAATCGCCAATCCGCTGGCCAAGCGTGCCGATTATGACAAATCCTCCCTCTCGGGAGGCGCCTGATGTTCTACAGTGGACTTTTACAAGCCGTTATGATGATGAAGATGATGATGATGGATAAAGTGATTTTTGAAGTTGAGAAACAAGGTTTACTCTGCGGTCGAACGTCGTATTCTATTCGCTTGATAATGCTTGATTATTTAAACGCTTGATTATTTTAAAACAAAACATATGTTGCGTAATATCGGTAGTGGTAAATATCACCAACACCAACCACAACTTTATTTGGTAGTCATATGTCTAGTTGCCCTAAAGGGCAACTTGACATGGGACCAGGTCATGGAAACGGTGAACCGTTCTCCATGATCTGGTATTTCTTGAGAAGGTTATTTCACCATCTGTTGGATGCCATTATGGCATTCAAGGTTTTTCCTTTGTTACCTCATCTTAAGTTTGATGTAGACAGAGGTCCAGAAAATTTAATCCTTTCGTGCCTCCTTACACAGAAGATATTTTTGTGTCGTGACAGATGGAGAGACGTCTGTATGTACAAGACAACTATATAAATAGTACATAGTCTTTGAAACAACTCATGGTACGAGCCATCCACCAGGAGATCGAAGTCGAATCTCTTTTCTTGAATTCGAATCATCCAACCACTAGAATTTCGTACTTTTTTATCGGTGCTTTACTCATAACTGTATTTTATATATGTTTGTTTAACATTTTTAGTACATACGTAAGTATTATTCTTGTATATGAATATTTGAAAATGATCTAAATACAAAATATTTTCGAAATCGTTCTCGTAGTTTTCAAAATTGTAACATATCATTGTAAATGACAAATGACGATCTGATGCGTAAATCAGAGTGGAGTAAAGCTTACGGTCTTAAGGGCAATCCTTTAAAGACCCAAGTCTTCTAGGTTTGTCTTGTAGGTAGTCCTAAGGTGATCACAAAATCCAATTTACTTAATGTGTCTCCTCAAATTGCTTTTGAAGAAAATATAATTACCATAAGCAATAAAGTTAAAAACTTGGGTATCGTTATTGATAATACGCTATCTTGGGGTCCTCAGTTACAGGAAATTGGTCGTAAGTTGTTCGCCTCCGTGGGATCACTAAGAAGATTACGTAATTTTCTACCGACAGCCACTAAGATTGCTCTAGCACAAAGTCTTTTACTTCCTATACTCGACTATGCTGACGTCAGTTATCTTGATCTCACAGAGCAGCAACTAGATAAGCTTGAGCGACTTCAAAACTTTTGATACTTTTGGTTTATTGAACTTTTGGTTTATTTTCGGTTTACGCAAATACGACCATGTTTCAGATTTCCGGAAAAGCTCAAGTGGCTGCCAATTCGATTTCGCCGGAATACTCATATTCTCTCCCTTCTATATAACGTGCTGTTTAATCCCCTATATCCTACCCACTTGAAGGATCGTTTTAAATTGCTGAGCGATTCTCATCATCGAACTTTGAGATCATCAGAAAACTTGCAATTGAAAATGCCTATTCATCACACAAATTTTCTAGACAGGTCATTTTATATTCAAGCTGTCCGTCTATGTAATGGCTTGCCTTTGACAGTGAGAAATGCCAAAACTTTAACATCATTTCAAAAACTTGTAAAGGATTATATTTAATTCTGAATATATTTATTTTTCTATGTATCTGTGTACGTATGTATGTGTATGTATGTGTATATATATGTTAATAGTACATTAATAAAAATAAAATGAAATATAGAAAGAACTCAGCGCAATAAGCCCACACCTGTTTCTTCTATTGCAATCCGATCCATCCAAAGGTTGTCTGGAAGAAATCGCTTTTAGCGATAAGACCGCCATTTGTGTCACCACAGTCTTACAATATTTAATATTGTATATTTTCTGTGTTGGTGTGCAATAAAGAGAATTCTATTTATATATCTATCTAAAGTTGCATGTCATGATATTTTTTGTCTGTAATATTTTCTAAAGTAAATTCCAAACCTCTAGCGCTGCGCTTAGAAAGATAAAGATGCAATTTCAATGCTATTGAACTTGCAAACTTGAAAAGTGCAGTACAGCCCACAATTTATCTCATAGGCCGAAGTCACCGTACATAACAACTACCTGAGAAAAGGGGCTATATACTTACACTGCATCCACACCATAATGGTTTTATCTCGAACCAATTTCATGAATCACCGTCATTGATTCTCTTTAATCTTTCTATATCTGTCTGCCTATGTCATATGTCTTAATCGATCTCTGTGGCGCACTGCGGCCCACCCATTTCATGTATATCAAAAAAAAAAAGACAAAGACATATTCTATAGACGCACGCACATTCAACAGTTAAAGTACATGATGATGAGGGGTAGGCAGAGGTCTACAGAATTAATACCCTTTTCAACCAATCTTTCGCCGAATACATTTTTGGTGGTGATCGCCACCAGTCACGTTGTTCCAAAAAATGACATATGTTTGTCATAATTTTTGAAAAAAAAAAACAATGATACGTTTCGTTTCGTGAAAGGAGAGTTAAAAGGACTTAATTATATGGGCCTCTGTCTGCTCCAGTGCTAGGAATCGCGTTTAGGTATTTTTTTAATTTTTCTTATTTTGAAACATTCGGAAAAAGCAAACAGGACGTACATATTTTCACTTCGTCTTTGTATATAACGACTCGTTCGAATATTTTACCGCTAGGTGTTGCCACGTAATCTCGGTCTCGCATATTGTTCCTGCGGGAAATACGGGAATATTTAAAACAGCTACCGCAACTGGGACAGTATTTAAGAGTATATATATTTATTTACACGTAACAGGAATAGATTCTGTTGTAATATATTTTAAGCTCCTACTATACTTACTTTACGACCTTTGAAAGTCTATGGCAGGAGATACAGAGTCGTAGACCAGCTGTATACTAAATGAGAAAGTTGCTTAGAGGACTATGGAAAGCGTCATGGCTCCATGTATCTTTACAAAAATGCGTAGCAGTTCTGGTGTAACTTTCATAGCAGTAAGGATTAGCAAGTTAAAGTGGCAAAGAGTTACGGAAACACAGCTCGCAGAACTGACAAACTAGCAAAAGAAAGTTACACTAGTCAATGCCTTCACCTGTCTAAACTAGACTAAAGCAAAGGAACGATCGCCATGCTGCTCAAAGCGTTGACGGATTTCATACGTCCTTAAAGTGATGTGCACTCATAATGCCTCCGTTATCGTCGAGTTCTAAAACTGCCACAGTTTTCGAACTCAAAATTTCTTTTTAGTGGTGCCGGCCCGGAATCTAGTATTCACTCTATCTAAAGCAATCGCATTTTCCACTACGCTACCATGTCTTTACACATCTGAGAAAACCTCCATATCTTTCCAAATCGCCGCAAATGTAGTCTCAGTAATATCACTATTACACTTAATAACGATAAAAATATTAAGCTCATCATGAGCCGTTGTCCATAAAGTTAACATGCTACATGCTATTATAATAAGCTATGACGAGTTAAGTTGTGTAACGATCTGATAACAAGTAATCTTCGTCTTTAATGATCTGTTAAATGCACTAATAGTAGTCTTAATGTCGATATCAAATTAGTTTAGTTAAAATTGAGTCCCGCGAGACTCAAACATTTGTGTATATCTAACATATTCATTATATGAATAATTTTGCTCGACTCATAAGTGTTTTATGTACATATTAAGTATTTACCTAACCTACCTACCTGCTTAACACCTATCGCTTTATCCTAAATAAGTTTCGGTGAAAGGTGGGTCGAAACGACCTTATTCTCTAAACCGCTGTCTATCCCGTAATTGAGTAAAGATAAAAAAGTATGATAGTATTAAACATTGAAGCACTTGAAAAAACATTTGAAGGAATTTCTAACAACAAGGAATTATTATTTACAAATAAATTATTACTCCATTCTTCTCTAAATTGAGATGACCGGTGATTGGTTCCAGCGCCTAAAGTACATCGTGTCTGGTACTACCAATCCGCAGCTTAAGTGCAGCCATAGTGGCGTCCTTACGGGAAAGGACTATTTTCTGCAGCTAGCATTTACGACCGTTTTGTAACCTATGTATGTATGTTTAACATAGATAGATAGGTAACAAAACATACATAGCTCTGATGCCGAAGTAAGAAATAATATCATTTTTGTTAAGGAATCAGAAATAATGAACTCAAACATCCAGACAAGAGACAAAATTGCAAGTGTTATTTACTACCTACTAGTTTAGTTATATGTACCAACGCATTTAAGCAAATGCTATTGAATAAACATACCAAAGTAATAATTAAACAAGCAATTTAACAAACAAAAAGCAAAAGATGTGACAAAAAGTACATAAATCTGCCCAGACAAAACGAAAAGTAGTAAAAAGCGTCGTTTCTGAAGGAATATAATTAAAAAATTTACGCAAACAACTTGAACGAAGAAAGTATTAGATCGATTACTTATTGTATCGGACAACAATGAAAGCATCTGGCTTTAACGGTTCTAGAACTAAAGTTAATAAAAAGACATTCAGGAGGCAACTTACTCGTATAGTGTAACAAATAGGCAACATTATACTTATTTATTTATTATTTATAAAATATAGTAGTATTGATAAAATGATAAGTTACAAACAATATTTCATCGAACTAAACTTATTAACCCTTACATCCATGCATCAAAAAGGACAAAGGAGGAAAAAGGACATGCATCTTTTTCCAAAATATTCTCGACCAAAAAATTTTCTTCATTAAAATTGTTTCAATCAAGTCCTTATGCAATGTCAATTAATTTTGCAACATGTTACCACAATTTATACAAAACGAAAATGATCATCAAAAGTTTAAATCATTATTAAAAAAAGTTATTTAATTAAAAATATTATTACTCATTATCTGAATTCCTTGATGAAGAATTTTGAACTGTAACGAGACTACTTTTTAATTACGTCCTTTTAATATGTTATTACAGTTGTTATATAAAAAAATATCTTCTCGCCATTCCCAATACAGCGGTAGACAGAGGTCTAGTCTAGAAAACTAGTCTAGATAATTAAGTCCCTTCGACCGACCTTCCACCGAAGATATTTTCGAGACAACGTGACAGGCGGTGAGCCTGTCGCCGTCTTTATGTCCAAGCCACCGATTTAATTCGTACATAAGTTTTTGAAAAACCCATTGGTACGGGCCCGCCACCTGGTGATCGAACTCGGGTCTCTCGGCTCGAAATTCCGACCACCCAACCACTCGGCTATCGTGACAGTTGTTATCAGTACTTATTATAGGTGTGAGATTTTCATTATTTTAGTTTTAATAATAATGAAACATAATTTTATTATTAAATTAATCATAAGGTAGTAATTAAATAAGTCGAGAATGAGATATAGGTATAGCTTTTTTCCTAATTATATACTAATATTTACTAATAATATAAATTTAGTTTTAAGATTTAAAAATTGTATTAGAAATTGCTATGTCCTATCCGGGTTCACGTTGATACTAACATGTTATTTTAAGAACATTCTGTACACACATGAGAACGCAATAAATTATTGAGTATTGAGTGCATTAGTAATTTCGTTTAGTTGACTTTATTACTACTAAAAATACAATGGGGGTCCAATATATTTTCAAAAGGCATAACTTTAAGTTTTATAGAACAAAAATGGTTGTCAGTAACTAACAAAAAGTACTTTGGTACACTGTTGTAGCCATATTCTATGGTTTTACTAATGACTTACCCATTGATATTTCTGAGTCACAAACTTATGCCCCTGACTGCTCATTAATCATTTATTGTTAATTTAACACAAAACGACCCGAGTGTAAGGAAACCGACACTTACAATAATGGCTTGTACCTATCAATAAACGGCCCATTTCTCTATTAATGATCTATTACAAAACTTGTGTTGCCTTAGTTTTAGAGTTTGGACAGAATACGTCATGATGACGCAACTGAAAATTTTATTAATGCCGACAAATACTCCAGATACAAGTTCTTAGGTTTAATATACGGGTAGACTTTTGCATTAATTACTTATAAATTCTACCTTGGTTACCTGGTTCCCCTGGTTTGGCTGTGGATATCACCTTTGCGGATTCTGTCACGCAGAAAAACACCCAGTATAGCCTTTACCACGGTATATATAAACTGGCAAATATGGAAAAGGTCTGACTTAATTTCTATTTAATACTTTAAAGATGTCAAATAATGACAATAATAACTTAAGTACCTAATAAAAATAATAGAATATAACTAATTTTAATTTTTTATTTACTTATCAAGAAAAATCACGATAGCCTAGTGTTTGGGTGGTCGGAATTTCGAGTCAGGAGACGCGAGTTCGATCCCCAGGTGGCAGGTTCGTACCAAAGGGTTTTTCAAAAACTTATGTACGAATCATATCAACGATATGATTCGTACATAAGTTTGGACATAAAGCTTGGACATAAAGACGGCTACGGGCTCACCACCTGTCACGTTGTCCCGAAAATGTCTTCGGTGATAGGTGGGTCGAATGGACTTAATTGTCCAGACTAGACCTCTGTCTACCCCTGTGTAGGGAACTGCGTGAAGATATCTATTTATTTTTTATTTATTACTTATCAAGGAAACAAAAAATATTCTTATTAAATCTTCCTCACTTAAACTATAATGATCTCTATAAATAAATTGTATATACTTTGCCGCGTGGTTACGCCATAATAATATGCCATTTCCTCTCTGCCATTGAGTGTTATAAAGCCTATAAAGGGAAAAACCTGGCTACTGAAAGATGGCGAGCAGTTTTAATGATAGTACTAGCACTGGAGTGCGAACGCGCGTACTTTTAAATTAAAACAAAACCTTTGTTTCTACGCCCTATCTCTCACAATACACTGCTGCAATGAAATGAACATCATACATAATTAAATATATAACGGCCTGTAAAAGTTCACTTCAAGATATAAAAGCGCATGCATTTGCGATCGCAACGCCAGATACCAGATACGTCGAAACCTTAGATGTTACTGCCTGTCACCGATCTGTAAATTTTTTTCTGGAATGTTTTTTGTACTTTTGCCGTCTGGTATTGGCGTAAAAATATACCGCCCCTTTCTTCTTCGGGATATCGTACACGCAACAAGGGGAAAAGCCTTAGAAATTCAAGCCCTTCCTTACGGGAGCGACGTATATCCTGCAGTGGACTTTTACAGGTCGTCTTTTATCTATCTATGTAATTTTTTAAAATGTCTATTTCGTCATCTATGGGCTCCTATTACCCAATAGTCTTCTCTTCGAATACCCATGGGAAGATACTGGTTGGTGAATGAGTAGATAGCACCACGGCTGATAAGCATCATTTAATCACTATTACAAATAACTATTCTAAGACGAAAGCGTGAAACATGTAACGCGTGAAATCAAGATGCGGTAAACCTCGTAGACAATTAATCAAATTAGCAATTACGCTCAAAGCTTTTTGCTCCTCCCGGGTTGTAATATATTTATTGTAGGCTTCCCTTAGCGCGAACACATCAGTGATACAGAAGGCTGCTTTTTTGAATCAATTTCCTATATTGTTTTCAAATAATTGTACATTGTAATGGAATTGAACGGATTTTTTTAGAAAAGGATTTATATTAGATCAGTCGTGGATGAACTCCTTCAACAGTTCTAGGGACTGGGTTCGATTCTCGAATGATTCAATGTAGAAATTCATTTAGATGTAGATGTTTAGGTACATTCGTTTTTCTGATTCCATAATACTAATATATATGGTAATTCTCCTCTCCCTCTTGCAATGGCAATCCGCTTGCAGTGGCGATAATGGCAAAACAAAACTTTCTTACAGAGGAGACTTATGTCCTGCTGTGGACATTTGCAGATCGTTAAGTAAGTAAGTAGTCATAAAAGCCAAAATATGAAGTGTTTTTAAAGTTTTTAACATAAAATCATATTTAACTTTTATTATGATAAGTCACTACTTGTTAAGATCTCGATTCACGTTTCAATTTGGTATAACGAGACCATTAATGCTTTAATGTTTTTTTTTTTACTTCCACATTAACTATAGCTTAAAATAGTGACAGATATATTTTTATATTTTTTAAATAAATTTAACGAGTAATTTAAAAATTTTTACCCTAAGTACGTACATACTAAATAAGCCTCTGCCGTAACGGACAGTTAGTGTGGTGAGGGTTGAGATCATCAACAACATCACATTACAACTAAAACACAATATATCTCGGATATCTTCACGTCTGTATTAAAAGACTAAAATGATACTATGTGTGTATAAATAATATCATAAGTTTAAAAAAAACGAAAGAGACAAATACTTGAGAATACGTGACACTTGGCGATCTGCTCGGTCTAGCTACCCCTTCGAAGATTTTTCGCGAAGATATGATTATAATAATAATTTTCTTATAATTTTCTTCTATAGCCTGTGGCTAAATTAATAATTAGCCTCGCAGAACTGGCTACCGCTGGTACGAAAGATTCTTGAGTGACCATCTGTGATCGCCACGTTTCACGAGCGGTGATCACAAGAGTACTTTAACCTTAGCACTGCCGCCCATCACAGGTATCTTTAATCTTGGCCACGCTACTAACAGATGATTAGTATACTCGCTGTCAGGAAATAACATTTGAAACTAAAATTCAGTTTTAGTCCTTAGGTGCCTCGATATCCACGTAAGGGGATATACATTTTTAAAAAGATACTACGCAGTCTTCGCCACATTGGCGTCTTTATAGTCGTATTGTCGGTAACAAATTTTATTGACATTGATTTATCAGAGACTCCGACAATGTAGGGAGCTTTGAAGCTGCTTAATAACATCCATTTCATTACAGCACCGGAAACTGTTCCGAGTGCTGAATTTCACCATCGTACCTTACGGCATAGTCAAAAATTCCATCAACACCATTTGGATCTTTTCTGGAATTCGAATTTTTGAGACAAGGTCATCTTTAAAACCTGCCATATTGCGAATCTCTTCGTTTCGCTTTCGGTCGGCCATGGTAAGGCCGCACATTTTACGAAGAGATCGCATCTCCACTGCATTCAACCTGCCTTTATGCTTCTTCTGGCATACCCAGGTTTCGCTGCCATATAACAAAGTCGGTACCAACACTGCGTTATGAATTGCAAGGCGTGCACTTTTCACAACGCCTTGCCTTTTGATTAACGCAGTCAGGGCACCATTGACTTTGTTCTCGGTAGCGACACGCCTGTCCACATCTAAATCACATCTTCCATCCCGGCTAAACGCACTTCTCAAGTATACAATTTCATTCACCTGTTCTAGACATTCCTGATTTACCCAAATTTCACACTTCGTTCTTTCTTCGTCCCTTTCAAATACCAGAAGCTTTGGAATTTGGAATGGAATTGTGACTTGCCAGTCACACTTCCCTTCCTTCTCCCTTAGTCTTCCTTAGTACCTTCTACACCGGTATACTAACAAAAAGTGATACCAACCACGTGGTCATCACGTCTCTTTCCTGTATCAAAAACGTCCATTTACTGGACTATTCTATATATAAATCCATTCATAGTTATCTTTATAATAGCCTATCAAAAGTTCATTCTTGAACATAGGCCTTCTTCACAATTGTCTCAAATAACGGTCCTGTACCATCGGCATGCATCGACTCTCCGCAACATTGTGGAGGTCGTCTCTACATCTTGAGGGGAGTCGACCCTATATTGAGTTCGTACGAGGCTACCACTTCAGTAAAATTTTTCCTCATCGTTTTGATATGAACATGTATGTGAGCACAAAGCAAAAACGTATTTACGTAGACAAAATAAAAAGTGTTGAAATTAAAATTATACATATTACATAAAATGAACTCTGATGAGACTTTTAAACACAGATATCTTATCTGCATAGATGTCTATGGGAAGTTCTCTGAATAAAGTGTTATATGACCTAATGATTCTGTTAACACAAGTGAAATGACCAACATTGCATTGTTAACTTTTATTTTTGTTATTTATTGGTTCTTTTTTGTATATTTTCGAAATAATTATTTCTAAATTTAAGTTTAATTTCTTACGCGACTACTTTTTTGCACGCCGTCATCACCTATAAGTATTGTAACATTTAATTTCAATGGTATTACATAACTGTAAAATGTATTTTTTTACGATTGTATAAGTGTTAAATATGTTGGTGATTAAATAAATAAATAAATAAATCGGTTGTCAGTTCTACGAATCAAGTGGTCAGCCCATTGCAACTTCAACGTGCTAATCCTTAATATATTGATTACCCAGGTTCTGCTGCGGAAGCATTCGCAAGAGAATCTAAATTTGTTATTGAAATATTATCTTAAAAGAATAAAAATTCATAAATCCTTAACAGAAGCGTAAAATCTTTTAAGTATATGGAAAAAGTGGAGGAACGTTAAAATTACTTTTTGATGTTTAATATTTATGGCTCTTTACTTGAGAGTGACGTGCGAAAATGGTAACGAATAGGGCACTAATGATGTGTGTGTAACGTCGGGGGAAATTATAGACTCCCATAATTTCTTGTCGTTAATTATGTAGGGTAACCACAGATGCAAATACATATAAATGAATTTATATTATTTTTTCTAGTGTCTACTTCAGTTCTGCGAAAATGCATACATTCAAGCATAATTTATAAAAAAGTATGTAATGGTATATAGATTTAATAACCCCACATACTCTTAAATATATTTTTTTTCATTTTACAGATATTAAGGTTATTACAAAATTGTTCCTTTCCTTAATTAGTAACATTCATTCATAACGGCCTATATAATCTACTGCAGAACGCAAGACGCTTGGCAAGCCGTTTAGCGACCGCGTTTGCCCACACCATATCTTCCCGTAGATGTCATAAGGGGCGACCAGAGAAACCTCTTGAAAGTGTCATTAGTTTATTAACCGACACATAGCGGGTATAAAAATAAAAGTTAAGAAAAATACAACATTCAGTAGACCGGTTACTGGCAGAAGCACTGGAGATCAAGGTTTCTAGTACTGCGGTCGCTAATTCGCTTGCCAAGCGTGGCGATTATGGTGAACTCTTCCACAGGGTAGAGGCCTACGTTCTGCAGTGAAATAGTGCAGGCCGTTATAGACAGCTTTAGACGTGGGATTATGAAGAAAATGACGAATTTCATAGACGCATGTAGGTATGTATGGAACGAGCACTTGGCGATCTGTTGTCTCTGGCTATCCCATCAGGGACTATGAGTAAGGATGCTTACTTATTATTATTATTTATATAATCATGTAAATATGACGACTCAATAACCAAATTGGTAGTGAACCTGCCTTCGAATCTAAAGGATGCGGGTTCAAATCCCGCTTGGTGCAAAAACTTGTGCGATGAATATGAATGTTTGTACTCGAGTCATGGATGTTCATATGTATATATTTGTGTAAATATATAACTTTGTTAGTATATTGTACCTTTGGCTTGGACAAATAGACCTGTCGCCTGTCACGTTGTCCCAAACAGTCTTCAGTGAAAGGTGGGTCGAAACTGCTCAATTGTTTAGACCTCTGTCTACCCCAGTATTGGAAATATGCAAGAATGTATTTGTTTTATTTTATTTAAGTATCTTAAGTATAACATAGTCCATAACTTGGGAGGGAAACCATAAAAAGTATAATTTTTCATAAGTCGGCGGTAGTTATCCTAAGAAATTTGTGGTCGTTCTATTTATAGAAGAAAATTTCAAATGATGAATAGTCTATTATAACCGTCCCGTTTAATGTGAATAAAATGTAACCTCATAAATTTTTATTAAACTAAATTTTTGAACCATACATCAAATATATTTGTTTAAATTATTAACTATTCCTCGGAAACGTTATCAGTTCACGAATAATTGATGGGGTCGTGTCGATGGTAAAGCCAACATTTGTACTTAATTCATAAAATTATTTTACTTTTTACTCGTAATAAATCTTTCACAAGGAGGCAGTAAATTCTGCAGCTATTAAATGATACTATCTAAGTATATTTGTTTACAGGAATACGGTCCACCTGTTCTTAACTTAAATAATGAAATTTTTGTACCTGCAAACTCCTTCAAAATTAAATTTGTTTAGCAAAATAGACAAGAGTTATGATACTTTCAATTCAGCAAAATAGGCAAGAGTTATGAGTCAAGATACCCGGGTTCGATCCCCAGGTGGTAGGCTTCGCATCAATGGGTTTTTTCTAAACTTTATTATGGTTTATATCGTTGGTTTGGATATAAAGACGGCGATAGATTCACCACCTGTGACGTTTTTACAAAAAATATCTTCGGTCATTGTGACTTCGGATCAGGTTACATATGCGATTTATGGTTTTTGAACGCGGGATTGTGCTTGGTAATTATATAATAATTAACATTATTGTTTATTTTTGAAGCATGTTAGCCGTGCTGGTCTTATTTTTATTGATAATAGTGATAAATACCAATCATGAGGTAGCTAAAGCTTTTGAGAATTTTTTTTTAGTGAAATTCCTATTTTGACTACACATTCGCTGAATGTTTCTTCTGTTGTTGCCGAGACGTTACTTAAGGAAAATGTAAGAGCTTGCACCTCAACCTTTAAGTTTGAGGCTGTTAGTTCAAAAGATATTGTGAGAATGTTTAACACTATTGAATGTAAGAAAACGGCGGATCTATGGGGAATGTTCGTTGAAGTAATTTCTTCTATAATAGATTTTATTGCACCTCATTTGTCCATAATTTTTTATAGTAGTGTAGAGTCAGGTGTATTTCCTAATCTCATGAAGGAAAATAAAGTAGCACCTTTATTTAAATCTGGTAGTACTTCGGACCCCACTAACTTTAGACCTATTTCGGTACTACAAACACTAAGTAAAATTTTTGAAAAAATTATTCTTGCTCAACTGTTAAGGTATTTTAATTTAAACAAACTAATACACTGCAATCAGTTTGGTTTTACAAGGGGTCGCTCAACAACCGGTGCTGGTGTTGAGCTAATTAAGCATATATGTAAGGATTGGGAGAGATCACACGATGCTTTGGGTGTCTTTTGTGATCTCTCTAAGGCTTTTGATTGCGTTCATCATGAAACACTTGTCAGGAAATTACACCATTACGGTATCAGAAATACGGCTCTTGACCTAATTAAGTCTTATTTATCTAATAGAATTCAGAGAGTGGCAATCAACGGTGCGTATTCCTCTGGATTGACGGTAGCTATGGGCGTACCGCAGAGCTCGATTTTCGGTCCATTTCTTTTTCTCATTTATTTTAATTATTTACATTCCTTACTAGGGAATAAACACGATATAGTATTATTTGCTGATGATACCTCTGTAATATTTAAAATCAAACGACACATTGTTACACTCGACGAGGTACATGATGCTATGTCAAATATAGTCCATTGATGCAATGCTAATAATAATAATTAACATTTAAATAGCAATAAGACTAAATGTATAAAATATTCAACACTTAATGTTAAACATTTGGGTTATACCAATGTCCTAATAAATGAGGAAGTATATGTATTCCACAAGTAGTTGCTAAACTACTTGTGGTATGGGAATCGGAAACAACGAAGGCACCACAAACATCCAGACCCGAAATCTAAATTCCGTGTGTACGTCACTCGTCCACGGAGGTCGGAGGTTCTTTATTCCTTATTGTATACATAAGACGAGATAATACATAATAAAATTTATGTAATAAAAATTTACAAAGGCGAGATAAACCTTTATCTTCCAGCAAACCTTTGACGAAAGAGAAAATATGGCTTAAAACTTATGCAAGTAGGTAACTGTGTACCCAATTTTTTTGTATAGAAATAGGAGGCAAACGAGCAGGTGGCTCACGTGACGGTAAGTGATTACCGCCGCCCATGAACACCCGCAATACCAGAGGCATAGCAGATGCGTTGTCTCCCTAACCCCCTTCTGTGACTTCTACTTCACGCCGGTATTCTGTGAGGTCGTGGTACTTCCCCGGTCGAGCAACAACAAAAGCTGATGCGTGGCTGTACCACTGTAAATAAAATATACCCATGATAAGACAACATTCCAGTTTATATATACATCAACATACGCGTAATACATATTCATATACAACATATATACATACACATACATACGTATATATATATATATATATATATATATATATATATATATATATATATATATATATATATATATATATATATATATATATATATATATATATATATATATATATATATATATATATATATATATATATATATATATATATATATATATATATATATATATATATATATATATATATATATATATATATATATATATATATATATATATATATATATATATATATATATATATATATATATATATATATATATATATATATATATATATATATATATGTATATATATATATATATATATATATATATATATATATATATACATATATATATATATATATATATATATATATATATATATATATATATATATATATATATATATATATATATATATATATATATATGTATAAAACTAACATAGTTATGTTATGTTAGTTTTATACATGGTACATTCAATTTTATGCACTCTAACATCTTAGGGGAGTCCAAATGGCCATTGAATAACTTATACAGAAACATGATTGTTTGAATCTTGCGACGCTTATGGAGAGAGAAGTCATGTTAAAATGCTTCAGACGTAATTCATAAGGGGCTCGGTAGGAAATGCCACTGGTATGGAACGCCAAATTCTTTGTGAATACCCGCTGTAGTTTCTCTATACGTTGAGAATGCACTGCATAAAAAGGATTCCACGCAACAGCAGCATACTCTAGACGAGATCGCACCAGAACGTTGTAAAGGATGATCTTAGTACACTTAGATTTAAATACATTAGTATTTCTTCTGATAAAACCAAGCATTTTCTCTGCACTCTTTACAATACCGTCTATGTGACCTGAAAAATTTTATCTACTGTCCAACAGCACACCTAAATCTCGAACTTCCGATATTTCTTTAACTGACATATTGTTAATATGATAAGTTGTTGCTGAAGACATTTTTTTTCTTGTAAATTTAACACAGAAATACTTTTCTACATTCAAGAACATGTAATTTGATTGGCACCATTGACCTAAAGCATCGATATCCTTTTGAAGTAATAAACTGTCACGTACACTTCCGAATTCCATGTATAGCTTTAAGTCATCGGCAAAGAGAGAATAGTTTGAAGTTTTTATATTATTGCATATGTCATTTATAAAAATGGAAAATAGGATAGGACCCAGATGTGATCCTTGAGGAACATCGGACTTTGCTATGTATGCTTTAGACTCAAATCCATATAAGGCTACCACTTGTGAGCGTCTTTGTAGATATGAGGCCAACCAGTTCAATAGAAATCCATGAATTCCGAATAACGAGAGCTAGTGTATAAGAAAACCAAAATTTACCCTATCAAATGCACTACTAAAATCCATGTAAATTGCATAAACTTCTTTACGTGCATCAAGTGATTTAGATACATCCGACACAAAACTTACGAGATTTGTTTGAGTTGAGCGTCCGGATCGAAAACCATGTTGAGAGTTTGAGATGCCAGTCTTTAAATAATGTGATACTATAGGGCAGATAAGAGATTCAACAAGCTTTGAAAAGCATGAAAGAATACTTATCGGTCGATAATTTTACGTCAATATGATCGCCCTTCTTGTACACTGGAACTATTCGAGCTCTCTTCCACTCTTCAGGGAAAACTCCATCCTGTAGTTACCGATTAAAAATAATACTAAGAGGCAAGGACAAGGTCTTATCGCAGTATTTAACCATCAGTGGGGGTATAGCGTCTGGCCCTGATCTTTTGTACACGTTGAGATTTTTAATAGCGTTAAGTACCTCGCGCTCGGTAAAACTAATTCTCGACAATCCTGATGACATGGACGAAGATGGTAAACAAATTTGATTAACATCCGAGATTGTAGTGTATATAGTTTCAAAATGAGAAGCAAAAATATTTGCAATATCTGTCCCATCACAAGCCTTGATGTCATTTAAATTTCTACCGGTAAAGCATCGACTGCAATGCGTTTGTCTTTAATGTAGCGCCAAAAAGACTTAGGATTTTTAGATACATTTGTTTCTGCATTTTGGCAGAACTGCCTAAAACATTTGTTGATAAGGGTACGACACATTTTCCGAAGTACCTCATATGATGCCTTATCTCGCGGATTTTGATATTTTTGATAAAGCTTACGGTATTTTTCTTTCTCTTTAAGTCGCGATATCAGAGACTTACTAAACCATGTTGGTTGGTTGCGTTTTCGAAACTTTCGTTTGGGCACATATATATTAATAAGATCAAACAGAATTGTGTAAAACACTGATATCATTTCGTTTACACTAAGATTACTAAACTTCTCGCACCAGTCTATATTACCAAGTTCTAAGTTTATTTGATCATAATTTGCTTTATAATAATTTAAATCTATTCTGAGCTTAGTTTGTAAACTATTAGAACATCCGAAGGACATTGTAATCAACGAGGGAGAATGTCTTGGATCTACAACAGTAAGAATATCGGGTGGGTTATTTACCGTAATCTCAGGAATATCACTTATAATTAAATCTGGGACTCTGTTATCAATATTTTTATGGTTATTAAATTTAAAAAGATTATTTAGACACAGAAAATCTGTAAGAACGTAACCTAATGCGTTTTTGTAGTTCGTCGGAATAAGATGTGGTGTATACGAGCTTCTTGTCCACTGTATAAAACCCATGTTAAAATCTCCTACTATCAATATTTTGTCTACAGAATTAGCTACAACATTTATGATATCTAGTATATCTGATAACTTTGTTGGGATAACAGGTGGAGGTAGATAAACACAGCAAACCCCAAGTTTTTTAGTAGTGCCTTTATCTTTTATTTTAATCATGACCCATAAGTCTTCATTATTTGTTTCCCACTGCATTATTCTTGTGGAACTAATTTCTTTTTTAACAGCAATCATCACTCCACCTCCATCTGACTTCTCATTGTTCGAGCTATCTCGGTCCCTACGGTAAACAGTATATTTATTACAATCAAACAATTCACTACTTGACACATTGTTATTTAGCCAAGTTTCAGTAAAGGTAATTATTTCGAAATCAGACTGTAGAGTTTTTATATATACCTCGTTAGTTTTGGTACGCAGACTTCTAACATTTTGGTATATATTCATAATACAATTATTTATACTAAACAATAGAAAATTTACAGAAAACACATCAATTAAGCCACAATTAATTTTAAACAGTCCAAGTTTCGAATATACAGTGCTTGGCAGGATTCATTTTTTGTTTGTTTGTAGTAAGATTGTTCCATTGCGTATCCATACGTATTTGTATGAATTTTCTTTAGCCTTCTTCCTGGTAGCTGCATGTAGGTGTTTGTTTGCAGGACTCAGATGCTCTGAGATAAAAATTGGTAGTTTTTTATCAGCTTTGCCTAAATGCTGTGTGTTTGGTTTATCCTGGGGATGCTCCTTATTATACTTTGCCACTGCTGCCAAAACAGCATCTCTATTATGAGGAGACTTCAATTTTGCAACAACTGTGCGAGGTTGGTTGTTTCCTTTATTTAGTTTTGCCACCCGGGTAGTATGCATTATATCGTCATCTAATAGAGGATTATCCACGGTTTTGGTAAGTTGAACGAGCACAAACACTAAGTTTCCATTTTTGTATTCTGGTATACCATGAATTTCTAGATTGCTCTAATAAATTTAGTCTAGATGAAAGTTTTGACACGTTTTTATGAAGCTCTACGTTATCTTTTTGTAAAATAATTATAATACTGTCCTTTTCTTTGAGTTCTCTTCTTACCTCTTCGTACATATCATTGATAAATTTTATACTATCATGGAATTCAGAAATACTATTTTTAATGTCCTTTAATTGTTCGGTGACTAACCCTTTAATAGTCTTTTGTAAAGTTGAAGTTAATTCTTGATTTAGTATTTCTCTAAGCATGTTTTCTGTTAAAAACTCAGAACCACTTCTCTTAATATCGGAATGGTGTGATTTGGGTTTTTGAGTTGTAATATTTGAGTTAGGAGAGTTTGATTTCAGCTTTATTATTGAAGCGTTTCCTGAAAAGCGTACTGGGGTGTATAAACACCCCAGTACGCTTATTTTAACATAAACATAACAGAAAAGAATTATAACTTAATGACCCCAGAAAGTATGGGGAAATGGGAATGCCCATCATGTATATCTAAAAAACCTAAGTGCGGTAATAATTAATGCACTGAATATTATATACATCCTTACAAATACGGCAAGTGAGATAACGTCTATGACTTAACTGATTTCCACATCCATCGCAAATATTGGAGCGTTTAGTCGACGACATCTTAATTTATGCCTTGTAATTTTTTAATACTTCGTACTTTCTTTTTACTTATTTTTTACATTTTAATGTTTATCTTTTACATTTATTTTTTTAATGAATCATCAAGAAAAATATAGGTTTTATCGTTAAAAAAAATAAAAAAAAATTAGCCTCTTCGGGACCGAACTCGTGCCTAACGTTTCATAGGCAAGATTTTCACTACAGCGCCAGATGACTATGACATCTAGAAGCAAATTTATAGTATACTTGTAGCTGATAATTTATTTCCGTGCAATATACGTATGATATATGAATTCAAATTACAGTTCAAATCAATTTTAGTACACAATTATGTCTAGTTAACAGCCAGAATCAAGAACACTACTTCTAAGCAATAATTTAAAACACTACAATTATCCACTTAAGTCACTTCCTGAATTTCTCTTTATAATCGTACACTATTTCCGAATAAAATTGCGCGTACTTTACACACTAAAAGTACTTAAACTATTTTTGCTTTTATTTTGCGTTAAAGGTAAATATACGTATTTTTAAAACTAATAATAGCGTGAGCAAACTGTTGTCGTTACGACTATCGTCGGGTTTCTTAATAATTCGTACATAGGATTTTGAAAAACCCATTGGTACGAGCCTGCCACCTGGGGATCGAACTCGGGTCTCTCGACTCGAAATTCCGACCGCTCAACCACTCGGCTATCGTGACTTTTTGAAAGTATGTGAAAAAATATTTTAAATTTTTAATTAAACTTTCCTGAACTATGAATTGCGAGACTAAAATGTTATACAAATGTCTTCATATCATTCCAAATACTGGAGTAGACCTCTGTCTAGAAAAATAAGTGCTCTCGACCCTCATTACACCGACGACATTTTTTGGACAACGTGAAAGGTGGTCTGGCGCCTTATTTATGTCAATATTTTTTATATATATAAATGATAATATAATATAGTTTCCATGTGGCATGAGCGTGAGAATATACCACCGTCTTACTTCCTGTGGACGAAGTAAGCCTTAAAATTAAAAATAGTAAAGATGCCATTATGTACATGTTGTGAATACTTAATTGGTTGTCAAATATAAATGAATTTAAAAAAATTAAAGTTTTCGTGAGACATTATTAAACAAGTAATTAAAAACGGCTACTGACGTTTAAATACGGTCAAAGGTTTTAGATTAACAACATTTGTTAAAAATCATCCTTATTTTAATGGCACATTTAATTTCGAACAAAATTTGTTAACTCGTAATCGTATTAAAGATGTGTTGAGTCAAATCTTTTAAATGTTTATTTAATCACATGTCTTACAATCCGGGAGCGATTGGTATGGTTCGTAATGGTTCTACCTCAGCGACAATATCAATCTCTGAAGTAATATTCCGTAGGCGCATTTTAAAAAATATTTATTAAATTATAAGAAATCCCAAAAATCAACTGCTGGAAGAGATTTCTACAGAAATAAGCAGGACCTTTGTATAAATTTCTTTTTATGATATGTTGTTAACTTTGAATTCACTGTGTACATAAAATATTAAACAAATAAATAAATACTTACGATATGGACAACATCACATACATTGCACTGATCACAAAGTAAGTAGTTTAAGCACTTGTGTTATAGAAACGGAAACAACGAAAGCACCACAAAGACACATACGAGAAAATATGAAAAGAGCTGGCGATCCTTGCAAACCGGTATGTATTACGCGTCTGGTCCACGGCTTAACGCAAGTTTAAGTTGAAATTAGTTAGCAAAAATACCTACGAGTACATGTAAAATGTAAAGTGGCAACAGTTAGATTCTCAAAGGCATTCTCTCAAATATTTAAGAGAGATAAGGGTGCAGGGTCTGTCACATTGCTCCTGTGCGGTTTAGCTGCCCCGAAATAATCCTTTTATATTTATTAGTTAGATAGGCAAGATTCCTCAAGTTGCCCTTCATCGTGAGATCGGGGGTAACTTTTGCTAACAAATTTGTCCATTATTATTCGTTTTTCATCGTATCGGTCTGAGGCCCCGAGTTCGATTTCTGGTCGGGACAATGTAGAAAACACTTTTTTATATTTTCTCGGATCTTTGTGTTTGTGGTAAGTTCGTAGTTTCTAAACCCATAATATCAATGCTTAAGCTGCTTAATTTGGTATTAGAGCTCTGTATGTGATGTTAAACCTTTATATTTATGCATTTATTCGAGTGGTTTTGGGCCCGGGAATCGAACCTGTATTATATATATGTGTCGGTTATTTTTTTGAAGATGTAAATTGACAGATACATTAAATAAATAAAAAGGTGGTTCCAAAAATCTTTCTGCGTATTTAGGAAGTGTCAAACGTGATTAAGCCAGATGCGAAATCGAATTTTTGTCATTCAGTTGTCTAATTATGGTTTACGAAGTGAAACAAAATGAAATCATAAGCCAGTATTAGAAAAGGAATTAAATTTACTTGATTGCTTTTACTCGTCTTTCAGTGCCTATTAAATTAATTTAAATTCTACCTGGAATGCTTAATTAATAAATGTAGATTTGTTACCTGATTTCTGTAGTTACATAGATATTTTATTAAATGATTTGTGTTGTGATGTTTCCTAAATCATAGAAAGTATAATTAATATAATAAATAATTCATGAAATACCAAGACCACTAAGACTATAGCTTACATTATAGGAAAATGTGCTTACTTTTAATGATATTAATTGACTTTTTAAGTGATTGTTTCATTAAGTCTTCTGTTTGACGTTCTCCATGGTCGAGTGATACACACAGCGTGTTTCAAGGTGTCGTAAGTTCCGAGGTCCCGCGGTCGATTCACTGTTGGGTTGATACAGAAAACACTTTGTCACTTGAAACAGGTGAAACGTCTCGGATTCGGGTGTTTGTGGTACCTTTATTATGTATGTATTCATTCACTCGTGCTTCATTTACAGATTGTGTAATGTATGTGATTTTAGTAAAATTTATTTATTTCATTTTAAAATCTATGGTACGCAAACACACATCTCAAAATTATGATAAAAATGAAAATACGATGTTTAAAACCGAAAAACACAAAAATTAACAAACGGAGAGACAATATTACATCATTAGTTCAAGACTACATCAAAATTAATCGAAATTTAAACATATGGCATCTTAATCCTCACCCCTCTCGGATTCCGAACTGTTCGGACGTGTGTGTACTACGAGACGAATCTAATCTATTTTATAAAAATATTGAAATAATTAAAATATGTGCATATACCAGGGCGATATAAACTCAGTGAAGTTATTGAGTGAGACAGGGACAGTTTGCGTGTCAACAGCGCTCAGGTTAGTACCTGCATCTATTAATACGAAATTATTTTGCTATTGGAAAAGATACGCCAATCCCACCTAAGTTAAAACAACTAGAAAGTAGGCGGGTTCGTTATTTCACACTGTTGTTGTCCCTCTTCATTATATTTCATTGCACTCGTTGCGCTTTGCCGTCGACCGTTACCAAATAGGCCTACAGCTATTGAATACAATGCCGTTGCAACACTCACCTAAAAATTCTTCATTAGAAAAAGTCCCTGTGAAAACGATCTCACACTCCAATTCTTCTCCAAATTTAGTAGAACGGTTTAACACTGAGATAACTATCAGACCTACAAAACGAAAACAAGGAGATGACCTGGATTATTTTATGAAAAGAATGGAATCAATGTTTTCTACATGGGTCGCGAAGAACGATAAAAAATATCAGGCCCTTTTGGAAACTGTTACCGACATTAAGAACCAAAGCATTACAATATCATCGTCTCTTGAATTCATA
Source organism: Sericinus montela (assembly GCA_029286605.1). NCBI lineage: Eukaryota > Metazoa > Arthropoda > Insecta > Lepidoptera > Papilionidae > Sericinus > Sericinus montela. The sequence goes on from JAGSMR010000024.1 coordinate 3,954,697, forward strand.
TCCGCTCAATATGATGCGATATAAATTGGAAAAATTAGAAAATGATAGAAAAGCCGACAAATCATACATTCAATCCCTGAAGCAAAAAATCGAACATCTTGATAAAAATGCCAGAATTTCCTGTTTCGAACTAAGAAACGTACCTATAATGAAGGGAGAAAAATCAGAAGACTTGTGTTCCTTGGTCAAGAGAATGGGCGAATGCCTAAACGTATCAATAACACCCTGGAATATCAGAAAAATTTATCGAGGTTATTCAAAGCACGAAACTAGAAGACCTATAATTATCGACCTTGCCTCGATTCCTCTGAAAGAAAAAATTTTTAACTCGTATAAAACATATAATCGAGAAAATAAAAATGACAACATTAACTTGTCGCATATAAAGTCTGATGCACAACCTACGAAACTGTATATCAGAATATTTAACGCCTAAAATGAAGAAGCTACATTTTCTTGCGAGGGATTACGCCACCAGGAATAATTATCATTTTTGCTGGGCTACTGCAGTATGCGTATATTTACGTAAGAAGGAAGGAGACTCACTTATTCGTCTAAAAAACGAATTAGATCTAAAAATGTTACAAGTTACGACGTAGATTATTTGAGCCTCGACTCATATGATAACCACAAGTATGAGACTTGTATCTTAATTTTTTATCTTTACTTAAAACACATGTATTATTATGCCGTTCTTTTATAATTATATAAGCTAAATATATATAGTTTTTGTTGTAGTACATTTAACATATATAGTAAAGCGACCATGCTTATTTACTGCACGAATATTACATCATCATTAATTATAAGTCTGAATAGACAACACACATATTTAAACTTAACAAGAAAAATTACACACATACAATATACAAAATTATCTTTCCAATCACCGACTCAAACATAACATATACATAGAAAATTTACTATGCGCACATTACATGCAAAACAAATTGATTCTTCTTACACTTATTCTATCCTTTACTTCAGTCCCATTGTTAAAATCTAAAAAAAATCGCAGATATAAATAACTTAATCGACGATATTGAACAAATCAATATCAATCAAACAGTCTTATGTGAAACTCATCAGTTCATTTCTTTGTTAGAGAACCTTTATCAATACTTTATAATATTACAACAGAATATTCGAAATATTAATCGAAACATTGATGGTCTATGTGCTCTAATATCCTCATTGAAAATAAAATCGGATGACATTGTTTTGAGTGAATGCTGGCTTTCACATACAACAAATTTACCCATTATAGATGGTTACTCTACTTACAGCAATTCAGATAACTATAACCAAAATGACGGAATAGTTATAATGGAAAACAAGAAACTTAATTTTTATGTAGAAGAACCCAACGTAGTTGACGCGAACTGTTTACTTATAAAAATCGGACTGAAATATGTTCTAATCGCAATTTTTAGACCTCCCTCTTATAACAACATAGATAACTTTCTCACCTCCTTACAAGCCTTATTATATACAATCACTGCATATGAATCCATTATGTATTCCATTTTCGGGCTCTGTTAAAAATCTTGGGCTACATATCGATGACACCTTCAACTGGGGAAAACACATAACTGAAGTTAGCCGTAAAGTAACCGCCACGCTACGAGTGCCCTATCGCCTCAAAAATCTTCTTCCATGGGAAAATAAGCTTATGCTTGTCCAGACGCTCATTTTACCAATCATTGATTATGCAATGTGTTATGTGCTACTGTGATTTGAACAAAGATCTTCTAAACAAGGTAGAGCACCTTGTTAATAATTGTATAAGATATATTTTCAACCTTCGTAAGTATGACCATATTTCACAATACCGTTCTCGTCTTAAATGGCTTACTATTCAACAAAGACGTCATTCAACATTAGAAGTCACGATAGCCGAGTTGTTGGGTGGTCGGAATTTCGAGTCGAGAGACCTGAGTTCGATCCCCAGGTGGCAGTACCAATGAGTTTTTCAAAAAAAAAAACTTATGTACTAATTTCATCGTTGGCTTGGACATGAAGGCGGCGACGGGCTCACCACCTGTCACGTTGTCCCGAAAATATCTTCGGTGGAAGGTGGGTCAAAGGGACTTAATTGTCTAGACTTGACCTCTGTCTACCCCTGTATTGGGAATTGCGTGAAGATATTTATTTATATATTTATTTACTATTCAACAAAGGCGAAACTCTAGAATTCTGCATGATCTTTTCTCAATAATAAATGATACTACTTACCCTTCGTATCTTAAGAATAAATTTCAGTTTCAATGCTCAACTCATGATCGGTGCCTGCGGTGTTAATTCTTTGCACAAAGGGCGGACTTAATGCCTTTAGGCATATATATATATATATATATATATATATATATATATATATATATATATATATATATATATATATATATATATATATATATATATATATATATATATATATATATATATATATATATATATATATATATATATATATATATATATATATATATATATATATATATATATATATATATATATATATATATATACATATATATATATATATATATAGATATATAGATATATATATATATATATATATATATATATATATATATATACATATATATATATATATATATAGATATATATATATATATATATATACATATATATATATATATATATATATATGTATATATATATATATATACATATATATATATATATATATATGCATTATAAACTAAGAAAAGAGCCATTCAATCAAATACTAAATATAACATATAAACGGTACCGCAACTATGTTAAAAATTTTATTACAAATTCTAAATTCCTTTACGAAAAACAGGAATTAGAAAAATCTAAAAATAACATAAGTAAAATGTGGAAAACTATTAAATCTATAACTAATTTAAATAGCCCAAAAAACCCGCCACAATAGCTTTTAGAAATTTGTAACTCTAAGGAGCTGTCAATTGAGATTGTTAATGATTTCTTAGTCAACCAATTTAGACCTATAAATTTAGTTAATCAAGCAAAAGCAGATGTTCCGCCATTTATACCAGACCCAGATACTTGCGCGTCCCACATGCCTTCTTTTGTTCTTCTGGAAACAGATTCAAAAGAAATTGAAAGAATTATCATGAACCTAAAATTGAAAAGCTGGACAGGTATTGACGGCATCTCACCCCAAGTCTTAAAATCTCTTAAAGACCATATTGTTCTAGTTATGACGGATATTTTTAACAGGTGCATGAGAAATGGCATCTTCCCGGTCTCTCTTAAAAAAATCCATCGTTATCCCTATACATAAGAGAGGAAAAAGGGACGCTATTAACAATTATCGCCCTATCTCGATCCTACCCTCAATATCATAAATTCTTGAAAAAATATGAAACAACAGACTACTTTCTTTTCTTGAATCTAAAAATATATTATCACACAATCAGTTCGACTTTAGAAAAGGCAGGTCAACGGACGACGCCGTCCACGCTTATACAAATTTCTTAATACAAAAATTACATAATAAAAAGAAATGTATAACTATTTTCTTAGATTTAGTGAAGGCTTTCGATACGGTCTCTTTTTCAAAACTATTCGTAAAGCTCGAAAGTGTAGGGATACGAGGCGAACAGCTAAACTTATTCAAAGACTATATAATGAAGAGAAGTCAATATGTGAGAATAAATAATATTTTAAGTAGTGAGAGACCAATCAGTGTCGGCGTTCCGCAGGACAGTATTCTTGCCCCCACCCTTTTTCTGTGCTACATAAATGATCTTTGTAACCTAAAGCTTAAAAACTATAAAATTCTTTCATATGCAGATGATACAACACTCATATTTTACGGCGATAATTGGGCTGAAGTATTCGAAGTGGCCCAGAGAGCATTTGACAGAGTTTGTCACTTGCTAGCGACAAACTCTTTGACACGTAACGTTACCAAGACCAAATATATTGTATTCTCGATAAGAAATGCAGGTGTTAATTTTCCTGAAAACCGAAAAATTACATACCAATCTTGCTATGGTATTAATTGCTTGTGTCCGATTATTAGTCAAACCAATAAAATAAAATATTTAGGCGTTATTATCGACAATAATCGTTAACTTTAGGGATCATATCAGTAACGTAACACAAAAGCTAAGAAAACTAACATATGTTTTCAAACAATTACGACACGTTGCTGATGAAAAAATTATTAAAAATGTGTATTTTGCTCTCTGTCAATCTATTCTGACTTACTGTGTTACATCATGGGGAGGTGCTATGCCGGTACATATCTAATTCAAGTTGAAAGAGCACAAAGAATTAATTTAAAAATCATCGGAAAACCGCTATTATATCCCACAGAGTCATTATTTAAAGAGACACAAGTACTTACAGATAGACAATTATTCTTCTTACATATTTTATTGTGGCAACACTCTCTCATCAAGTTTGAGGCAGAACACATTAGAGAATCAAATAGGAGAAAATACATAGTTTGTCCTACATATAGCACTAAAACCTCATTTGCACGTAAATACTCATACTTTCTTAGTGGTCGATTATATAATCACATCAATAAAATACTCCACATATACGGCACTAATGGATATACCTGTAAGAAAACATTTACACGATGGCTCCTGTCTCTAAACTATGAAAACACAGAAAAGCTTATGTTATAATATCTTCACGCAATTCCCAATACAGGGGTAGACAGAGGTCAAGCCTAGACAATTAAGTCCCTTTGACCCACCTTCCACCGAAGATATTTTCGGGACAACGTGACAGGTGGTGAGCCCGTCGCCGCCCTTATGTCCAAGTCAACGATGAAATTCGTACATAAGTTTTTTTGAAAAACTCATTGGTATTGGTACCTGGGGACGGACTCGGGTCTCTCGACTCGAAATTCCGACCACCCAACGACTCGGCTATGGTGACTTATAGATAGATACATGAATACATATTTTAATATGTACGCATGTATGTATTCCCATCGTATCTGCTCCCTCCTACACTTGTTAAAAATTCGAGAGGTGGAGACCATGTCATCCATAACACGCGGCTTTTCCTAGTTTGGATTCCTGTTATCCCACTACGCAATGAATATTTATGCTGTATGTTATACCTACATTTTTGTACCATGTTTGTATTGGGAGAAAAACAAATAAAGATTATTATTAATAACTACATAAGTCAGGAAGTAGTGGTTGGGTGGTCGGAATTTCAAGTCAAGAGAACTGATTTCGATCCCCAGGTGGCAGGCTCGTACCAATGGGGTTTGTAAAACCTATGTACGAATTACATCGTTGGCTTGGACATAAGGATGGTTATGGGCTCACCACCTGTCACGTTGTCCCGAAAATATCTTCGGTGGATGGCGGGTCGAAGGGACTTAATTGTCTACACTAGACTACTTCTGTATTGGGAATTGCGGGAAAAAGATTTTTTTTTAATAAATACAACATTACAAAACGTCTTAAAGAATGTCAACTACGTTAACATATGACGTTATTTATTTGTCAACTTTAACTTATAACAAAATTGATAATTTGGAGAAAAGCTAATTATTTAACGAAAGTTTAAAGTAGCGTCGAAATAAGTAAGTAATTGCCTTAATTATTAAAAATATTACGTTTCCAAAATCGATAAATTTTAAAACTATTCTACGTTGTAAGGGATAAACATTTTTGAATATGTTCGTTTTTAAATCAAATTCTCAAAGCTAAAACTGCTTTCATACATGCTTTCTCCAGGAAAAAATATTTGGCTATGTGCATATTAGTATATAATCAGCACTTCGAAAAATAATGTCAGTACCTGATGTGACATTGAGGTAGAAAGAGAAATGTTTTTACTACTAACTACCAAACAGCCTGACGCAACACCGGGACACCTGCTGCTGTTTGCTATTGGTCTACTTTTTTTTTTACTATATCCCACTACTGTCCGGAATGCGACCCCACAAAAAAAAGCCACTAGAGGGGAAAACAATCCTCAGCAACTCATGCCAGATATACGATACACTGATCCGTGAGCAATGGATTCATAGGTAGTACTTCCAATTTAAGGACAATTTGTAACATTAATAGTACAATTACATTGAATTTCTAAAGCATGCAAATCTGGCTGAATCTTTTGTTATTAATGAATTTCTCTTTAATTTAATCTGCAGGCAGTAATCAATTAACACCAGGTAGATTATTAGCTCGTATTTCACCAAAAGTCTCTATAAGAAATAGTGCAACCACTTCTAGTACTCTTTTTAACCCCATCATTAGCCACCATTACTACTTATTTAAGTAAAATCCTATGGAAGCTCAAAAAGTAGGGATGCTACACTGAGGCTCGTATTTACGTTCCATGATTACAATGATTTTATACAAATACACTTGATAAATAGACTTAGGCGTAAATTTTCGGAAATTTATTATTCTATGAATTTATTATGTAATCGATTTCCAACAGATTACAAATATTGCTTTCTATTTAGCGAACCTACAAAAGCTTATTTGGATAATTTGTATTCGAATCAGTTTCGAGTTTGATCCTCAGGAGGAAATGTTTTCCTTCACCGCCCAGTAATATATTCAGTATATTCGTGATAAAATCAGCACAGCAGCACAGAATAAAACAAAAGATTAAAAAAATTTAGTACAGTACTTACACAGTACTTTATGCCGGCCCACCGCTTGCAACTTTATAAGGCGCAGGTTCAGCCGCATATGGGGTACTGTTGTCATCTCTGTGCCGGGGCACCCCAGTGTCAGCTCCTTCCATTTCACTGTATCCAACGAAGAGCAGCTCGAATCGTCGACGACCATATTCTATATGATCGGCTAGATTCCCTGACTTTGCGAAGAGAGGTTGCACCTCTTTGCAGTTTTTACAAGATGTACTACGGGCAGTGCTCCAAGGAATTGTTCGGATTAATCCCAGCCGCTGAATTTCACCGTCGTACCTTATGGCATAGTCAAAAATTCCATCACCACCATCTTGATGCTTGGCATTCCACTGTAGTACGTTTTTCGGAATTCTCTGCCACGCACTTGTACGACTTAGGGACCTTCAAGAAAAGAGCCTATACCTTTCTACAAGGCCGGCAACATATCTTCTATCCCCCCTGTATTGCAGGGGTTCATAAATAAATAATATAAATATAAATATCTTCACGCAATTCCCAATACAGGGGTAGACAGTGGTCTAGTTTAGACAAATAAGTCCCTTTGACCCACCTTCCACCGAAGATATTTTGGGGAAAATGTGACAGGTGGTGAGCCCGTCGCCGCCTTTATGTCCAAGCCCACGATATAATTCGTACATAAGTTTTTGAAAAACTCATTGGTAAGAGCCTGCCACTTGGGGATCGAACTCGGGTCTCTCGACTCGAAATTCCGAGCACCGAACCACTCGGCTATCGTGGCAGGGGTTCATAGGCGGCGGTAATTACTTACCATCACGTCAGCCACCTGCTCGTTTGCCTCCCTATTCTATAAAAAAGCATTGATCAATTTTTGATTGTTGTAGAATATTTCATTGCCTAATTCGAAATGGAAAATTTTATATTGAGTTTATGTAATAGTTTTAAAAAATCTCCCTTTGGGATTGAACCTCACAGCTGGCGACACGATAAAAACCGGTGGTTACAACACTCGTCCAAGTCAGTAATAGACGAGGTCAGAAATATCAATTTGCTGTTAGACAAACAGCAAATTGATATTTATGATTTTTGATGTCCTTCTGTTTATCTTTAATGGCAGACCTGAGCGTCACGTTTGACTAATGTTTTGTATAGATTATTGATTAAAAAAAATATTAATTTAAAGTGGCATCTCGTTATCTTAAAAACATTTTCACCTTAATATAGCAAAGGGCTATTAATGTTGTAGCTAATTAGCCGTGGTCGCGGCTTGATTACTAAGCCCAAGTTAGCCACCCTATTTGGTATGTCATAGAATAAGAATACTATTTTCCTTGGTATAGTATTGGTACTATGCTGAGTGACCTCAATAGTGTCTCCCAAAAGGTTGGTCTTAACATGAACATGGACTAGACGAAAATCTGGCCCTGACAAATGTGGTTGGGAACACTACGCTCAAAGTTGTCGACGAATACGTATACCTAGGACAAATTGTCAGACTTGGTACGTCCAACTTCGACCCAGAGGACAATCCAACTTGACTGAGCAGCGTTTGGTAAACTGCGCCAAATTTTGTCGTCGAGTATACCTCAAAGTCTTAAGACAAAAGTATACAACCCGTGTTTGAGACGATTCAATCGATATCATTTCTTTTTTCCTTGAAATAGTAATACTAACAGTCGCAAAGGCCGAGTGGTAGGATGATCGGAATTCGAGTCAAGAGACCCGAATGAGATCCCTAGACGGGTCGTATCAATACATACAATACGGATACATACATTTTCAAAGCACTCATTGGCGTGGACATTAAGCCGGTGTTAGTCTCGCCACCGGTCACGTTGTCCTGAAGCTTCGGTGGAAAGGCGGTCGAATGAACTTCATTGAAATAAAACGACTTTCGAATTTTATCGCGTTTTAATTAGTTTTTAATTAGTGTCATGAGGGTACTCCCCCCGTGAGTCCCCCCATTGTATTACGACAGTGTTTTTCATTGAAAATTTACCTTGATTCACATCTCTGGAAAATTCGTTATTCGGTGGTGATCCCGTCGCCGTCTTTATGTCCAAGCCAACGATTTAATTTGTACATAAGTTTTTGAAAAACCCATTGGTACGAGCCTGCCACCTGGGCCTGCCATCTTGGTTCTCTTGACTCGAAATTCCGACCATCCAACCACTCGGCTGTCGTGATATGGAAAAGTCTTTTCTTTTAATTGAACTGCCTTCAAAAAGAACGCAATAAAGCGAATTATTACTTTCTTTGCTGGATTTGTTAATTTTCTCTCCAACCTGATCCCGCACCCTCTCCCGCACCCGCTTCCGTACCCGTACCCGCTCTCGTACCTGCTCCCGCACCCACAACCGCGTCTATTCTCTCCAGAAGTTTAAGTTTTGAGTGAAAATAATGTTCTAAGGAAACTAAACTGTAATATTTTCTGACTCAAATCAATAAGCTTTTCCAATTTGGGAAGGTATAATAATTTTTTTCTAAGAACATGGAATTGTTACGTGGCTTAAAATTTAATGAAATATAAAATAATTCTAAGAAATAAATGGAGAATATAAATTACTTACATTATATGTATCCCTAACTTTTAATTACAAAATTAATTAAGTCGTTAATTTTTATAAGCGAAACCTTGGTATATTATATTTTAAACTTTTTTTTACATCTTAAACGTGGTTATGTTTTGGAGGAATCACCAGCTCGAAAAATACCGAAACAATAAGAAGCAGATCAGTGACGAACAGCAGTTTCTACAGTGCGAGGTGTCTGCTAATGCGATCGCCAATCCGCTTGGACAAGTGTTAACATTTTATTTTAACCTTAAGCATTTTATGATAATTTCCATTATACAGTCACGATTATTTGAGTTCGATCTCCAGTTCTTTATATTAAGTACGTTTTATAACGTTGGCTTGTATATAAAGAGTCTAACCACCTGTCACGTTGTCCGAAAAAATGTCTTCGGCAAAAGGTGGGTCCCAAGGCCTTAATTGCCTTGGCCTCTATCTACCCCAGTAATGGGAATGTCATAAAGATTTTATACATGCCGGTAAGTAAGTTAGCAAAAACTATTTGATAGTAAAATAATAAATGTAAACAAATCGTATGAAGCTGAACAGAAATTATATTGTCGACACGGGACTGAAGTGGACTGGGAAGGGCTCGAGTGACTTCCATACAAATAGAAAAGCCTTCGGGCAGATCAATAAACTTTTAAGAGCTTCATGTCGATATAAACATGAAGATATAACCACATCCAGACTGAAATAAAAAACGTTGTGTATGAATGTATGTATAATAAAACAAATAAATAACAAAGAAAAATATTTATAATTAACAAAAATTAAGCACGTAATTTAATCCCAAAGTCGAATTACACGTCTTGGTAATTGGATGCTGATATAACTATATATAAACTATGTTAGTTTATATATAGTTATATCAGCACGAACAAAAAAGCCTTTCATATTAATTATATCTTCAACCATTTCTTCACGGTCTTAGATAGATTAAAGAAATAATAAATAAGTAATAAATAAATAAATACCTTCACGCAATTCCCAATACAGGGGTAGAGAGAGGTCTAATCTAGACAATTCAGTCCCTTCGACCCACCTTCCACCGAAGAAATTCCTGTCGCCGTTTTTATGTCCAAGCCAACGATATAATTCGTACATAAGTTTTTGAAAAACCCATTGGTACGAGCCTAACACCTGGGGATCGAACTCGCAATTCCGACCACGCAACCACTCGGCTATCGTGACTTAAATTAAAGAAATAAATATATTATTCTATGTGTTATTGTTGAACTTAGAAACTGATGCAAGAAACATTTTTTTAATTATAGTTCTATAGCTAGAATATTCATAAAAACGCACAAGTTTACGAGCTTATTTATTCTACCTTATTTAGTTACGTTGACAATGTCATTGCTTCAGAGAGCATTCATTTACATGTCAAATACGAATGCTCTGCTGTCAGTTAGTCCGTGTGCAGACGCTGAGTACACATTCATTATTAATGAAGTCGCTATAAAGCTGGAAACTTTGTCTCCCTAATGATGACAAAATTCACATAAGTGCGGGTTTCTTTATTAGTTATCAAGTTTACCACACAAATTTAAATTCCCTCTAGAAATTATATATATTTGGGTTCGTAGATGGCCCTTAATCAATATTTTACTAAATAATTTTTCTGTTACTATTATATTTTTTCTATTTCTTATTATTTTCTTCATATTTTTTTTCCAATACCCCTCGTATTAGTCGGAGGTTTAAAAAATTAATAATTTTCGACCCACATTTCACGGCAGCTTAAAGGGAAAAACGTGACAGTTTCTTAGACTGTGAAATCTCTGTCCAAGCCATCCGATACAAAATATTTATTAAGATATTTCACAAAACCTTATAGTAACATTCATGACTCAAATACAAGTATTCCTATTCATCACATAAATCACAATGATTTGTGTAATTAATATGAGACGGAGCCGACCCCATAACCCTTAGCTTTAAAGGCAATACCAACTACGCTATCGGGTCGTCATACTAAATAATGATTTTTACATACCCTTATTATTTATATTATCCTTTAATATTTTTATATTATTATTGTCCCCTATCAATACTTTTCACTGCCGAACTTATGGTGAATTCAGTTATTATCTATTTTTGTTGAGCTAGCCCGAGGATCGAATCAGGATCGCTCATGTATAAAGCCAAGCGCCTTGATCACTGAGTCGACGAGAAAACTTGTAATTAGGTTTGTAACTTGAATAGTCACTATAATATATAATAGTTAGGAGATCGAAATTCGTAACAGAAGAGTCGACTTCGATTTCTTGGATGAATGCTCTTACAAATTAGTTTTTATTTCGTTTTTATAATTGGCGGACACTAAGAAACATCAGGATCACTACCACGTTGTCACAAATAGACTCCGGTGAAATTTTGGTCGAAAAGTCTTACTAATTGCTGAGACTTCTTACAACTCTACTATGGGAAATGCGTGAGAATTGACTTATAGTGTTATAAAGTATATCATTTAAGTAATTTTTACTTTCTACTCGTTTGTAAGTTTTATACTATTATTAGTGAAGGAAGTTATACTGAACTCTACACCGAGATAAAGGATCTAATCCACAAAATTAATAAGTTAAGGCGGATAACAAATCGAAATCAATTCACATGAGCGAGGTAGTCTTAACAGGCAGTGTTTGAAATGGCCCTTATTTATAACAGGAGCGACTATTCGTGTTTCTTATCTTGAACAATGAAAAAGTGCATAAACTTCTCTCTTTCCTCGGATACTGAGCATTGGCAACAGTGTTAACCACAAATTAGCTGATGATAATAGTCGCTTTGTAGTTTACGTACAATGATTATCTAACTTATTTTTTTGTTTCCCTTAATCGTCTCTTACAACACTAACGGGAAATTACTTTTACCAAATATTACTTTTTAATTTACTTAAATATTTGAAATTTAATGTCGCTTACAGAGTTTCTGTGTAAAAAAATTTACAGAGACTAATCAAGTCACTTTCAAAATTGATTAAAATAGTATTCTTCTGGGAAATTTATTACAGACAGAAAGGGCAAGCGGACGCGGAGAACACACCACAAAAATTTTATAAATATTATAAAGCTTTTTCAATTCTGTGAAGATATAAAATGTACTCTTGCACGAAATTTAGAAAGTTTTTAAGGCTATTCTATATATGTATATCGTATATATGTTATAAATGTATTCTATATATGTTATAAATGTATACTAATTTTTATCTGTTTTAAATAAGGAAATTTATATATATATATATATATATATATATATATATATATATATATATATATATATATATATATACATATATATATATATATATATATATATATATATATATATATATATATATATATATATATATATATATATATATATATATATATATATATATGTATATATATATATATATATATATATATATATATATATATATATATATATATATAATATGGACACTGAGACGGCGATAGGCTCACCACTAGTCACTTCCGCCTTCCTAGGGATCGTTCTCCAGACTCCTGAATCGAATTCCAATCGCCTAACCACTCGGTTATCGGAACTTATCAAATTCCTTGCTTTGCCTTTTAAAAGATCTATATCTACGTAGTACTACCTACAGTTGGCACTTACCGCATAATATCGCAAGCTCCGAGGTCTCGGGTTCAAAGTAGTAAACCACTTTTTCTACTCTCTCATGGCTCTGTGTGTTTGTGGTACCATCGTTGTAAGCGATGACATAACACAACGGCTTTAGCTACTTATTGTCCCTATCTACGTATGTATTTATTATTATTATATGATGTTATTGCCCATGTCTAGTAGAGTAGAGCAACGTGATTGTACTGAATCGAAAGCTATTGAGATGTAATCGGTTCGATCAAATGCTAATAATGGATTCAGTACGTAATATCAACGCGCAACGAGACGACATAAACAGCTCTGTAATAAAGGATAATGTTGACATTTAAACTAATATAATGATATAGTATCAATACTATGTACCAAGAGCACTCGGATGCACATGTATGTATGAAGAAAATTATGAATTTTAAAGAAGCGAAATAGATATGTAAGGGGTATCTACGATCCTAGTTGGATAACTAGACGTCAGGGACTAGGCGTGAAGATATTTATTTATAATATACGCAGGGTACTAGATAAAGATAGAAATGATATTTATTTTTTAAAGATACTATCAATGTTAAATTAAATTACTATAATTCCTGTTAAGCATTCCGACCAAGCTGCAATTTCTACTTGAATTATTTATTATTATACCTGAATTATCTATTATTATTACGTCGCAAGTTCGGCCCCGTTAATCCCGAACTTGCGACGTTATGTTTCGCAGTCCGCGCCTTAAACCATTAGGTTATAGCTACTAAAACATGGAATACTTGCAGTGTGGTCACTACGTAAAAATTCCCCACGCCTTTTCTTTCCGTGGGCGTCTATGCGACTAAGCGAAAAACAATCCAATAGGTTAAAGACAGATGGCGGCGAAGAAACATCTCAGACACCGGATCAAATTCACTCCAACAGGAATATATTTTAATAATGTTTTTGCCAGCAATTTGGAATTCTGATTGATCTTTAAAAAAAACTATACAATATGCCGTTCGACTGATGGCTTCCGCTAATGAGTAGCTTACACACTAGTTTTCAAAGTTGCGTCAGTTCTGCTGTCCCGGGTATCTCTCGTAAGGAGGATTTGCTAAAATTGTCATAATTTTTTGCCGGATTCGCTTAATTTATGACTGATGTTTTACTGATGATTGCTCATCCAATAAAGAGGTAAATTCTTGCTTACGCTCAGTAACCACATAGCGAAAATATCTTACTTATGAACGCTCAACACCGATCACGTAAAACGTGATAGTTAAAATTTAATGTTTTCCGTAAATGTTAATACTAAAATTACGTGCTTCGAAAATAAAATGAAACGATTTGAAATAAAATTTATTAAGTGTTATATGTAATTGAAATAAAACTAAAATTAAAAAGCAAGACTGCCGAGTGATTCCTCAATTGAATCAGGAGACTCGAGATCGAACCCCACAAGAATGGCGTGAACCAGTGAGTTTTTCCAAAACTTATATACAAATAACTTAATGTTTTATTAAACGAGACGACCCGATTGCCTAGCTGGTAGTGACCCTGCCTTGGAGCTAAAGGGTTGCGGTTTCGAATCGTTGGCTAATTGGAAGCATTTGAGTGATGAATGATAATATTACTGTAAAATTCTAATATAAAATGTATTTCTGTTTTTGTGTTAACAACAAAGTATAGAAATGAAAACGTATCTTCATGCCCTTCCCAAAACAAAGTTAGATAGAAGTCTAGACAATTAAGTTTTCTCGACCCACCTTCCACCGAAGACATCCGCCCGTCACCGTCTAAATATTTATTTATTTAACTTTATGAACCTTATAAAATATAATTATAAGTACAAAAGGCGGACATAATGTTCAAAGCATTCTCTGCCTGTCAACCTCGAGGAGTGGAAAAACATCGAAGGCGGATATTATAATACATAACAGTGAGGTATAAGAAATATAATGAATTTAGAAATTAAAATATCCTAGCCAACGATATAATTCGTACATAAGTTTTTAAAAACCGGTTGGTACCAGCCTTGGGGATTGAAACTGGGGTCGTGACTATTAAAAATTATTACTAACTATAATAATTTCAGGTTGTCAGAAGCGGGTGCACGCTGGAAGCTAAGATTTATTGTGGTCAACATAAACGTTTGTACTCAATTAACAGTTGCTTCCCCTCCCAGGACTGCTTAATTTTGGCCTGGTACTTTTCGAGATGGTTTTCTTAAGATCTTTTAGTATTTCTTACGCCGAACTACAGGAGGCCATACTATTATTATATAAAAATAATAAATAAATATCTTCACGCAATTCCCAATACAGGAGTAGACAGAGGTCAAGTGTAGACAATTAAGTCCCTTTGACCCACCTTCCACCGAAGATATTTTCGGGACAACGTGACAGGTGGTGAGCCCGTCGCCGCCTTTATGTCCAAGCCAACGATGAAATTCGTACATAAGTTTTTGAAAAACTCATTGGTACTGCCACCTGGGGATCGAACTCAGGTCTCTCGACTCGAAATTCCGACCACCCAACAACTCGGCTATCGTGACTTTTATGTATATACTATATACTATTATTATATGACAAAAAAAGAAGATAATAGTATGTTGCATGTGAAGGAAACGAGGGAGAGGAAGGAAATTTCGTCACGAGATAAAATGAGAGATTAAAAATAAAGCTAACTTTGCATCATTGTCAAATGATCTTGTAAGCTATACTTTTATAATACTATTTACGACCTCTATTGGACTACTGCATGACGTAGATCACATTTACAAGAAAAAGTGGACCTTTAACTGCATGTTTTTAGAGTTGTTATTCCCACATCATAGGACATTTACAGTTCTTTTATGCCATATACCACATAATCAAATAAAATGAATTAAAGTCTTTTTTTACGGTTATATTCTGTATCATACTTTAATCAATTTTAATTTTGTACATTGTATTTTGTACCCTTTTTTATTAGATAAACTGCATATAAAACTTTTGTCTTACTTTTTAAGCATGAATTTTCTTTTGTGATTACCTCTTTTTTGAAATTTGAACGTTACAATATAACTAAATACATATCTCAACTTTTATATAAAAATATATCGGTATCTATAACTGTGGTGCCGACAGCCTCGTTGGCAGGAATTCTGCCTTCGAAGCTAAAGATTGGGGGTTCAAGTCCCGCTAAGGGCAAACAACTGCGTGATAGACATGTTTGTACTCATGACAGTTTACATGTATGTATGAATATTTATCTATATCTCAATATGTCTATGTAAATATTATCATACTAAAAATACAAAAACCTATCAAATTTTCAAGTCAATCCATCGACTACCTTTCGAGTTTTGAGGCCACAAAAAAAGAGTACTGTAACTTATATATATATATACACGTAGATAGGTGCTTAATTATCTAGTCTGTCAAAGCGGAATCAATTTCCAGAGTTGATTAGATGACTAAATACGAAGAGTAAATGGGATATTGACGATCCGTTACATGTATAGTAAAGCTTCAAAGCCTTTTAATTTTAGATACTATTTTCCTTTTTTTAATTCGGAGATCTACTTTTTAATCCCATCAACTCACATTTTACCGGATCAAATTTTAGGACACCATGAAAGAGAATGAGCCTATCACCGTCTTAATGTCCAAGCCAACGACACTATTTAAGATTCGAATGAAGAATTTTAACACCGTTACTCCTAAGAATCGAACTAGGGCCTGACTCGAATGAATCTCAGAACCATCTCACCTTTCGTGGATACTACACAAATTTGAGAGATAAATAATGAATAGAAATCATTAATCACAACTTAAATTTTTTTATTTATTTAATCACGATAGCCGAGTTGTTGGGTGGTCGGAATTTCGAGTCGAGAGACCCGAGTTCGATCCCCAGGTGGCAGTACCAATGAGTTTTTCAAAAACGTATGTACGAATTTCATCGTTGGCTTGGACATAAAAAGGCGGCGACGGGCTCACCACCTGTCACGTTGTCCCGAAAATATCTTCGGTGGAAGGTGGGTCAAAGGGACTTAATTGTCTAGACTTGACCTCTGTCTACCCCTGTATTGGGAATTGCGTGAAGATATTTTATTTATTTTATTTATTTAATTATATTTAATTAAAAGAATAAACCAAATAGTAATGTTGATAACACTGTAATGAATTGAATGACTACCTCATTTGTTAAAATACCCAATTAAAATCTTATTATTTTATGCGTTGCTTAGCTAATTTATAGTTTTGCTAATCACTATTAAGCAAATTTCGAACGAGGTTTAAATATCTTCACGCCATTCCCAATACAGGGGTAATACCCGAGGAAATGTTGAAAAAGTGGTTTTCTACATCGATTCTGTCCGGGAGTTCGATTCCGGGACCTGAAAGCTGACGAACCCTTAAAAACCGTGTGTACGCAACTCGTCCACGGAGGTAATCAAATAAAAATGTAATTTTTTTACGCAATTTTTTTATTGATTTTATAATATATAAGTTATCCTGAACTTTTTGTTATTGAATTAAAGAGACAAAATGTTTAAAATTTAAACTAACACGGGCGGGTTTCGAACTAGCGACCTTTGCCCCCTTGAACCCCGGTTCGAATCCCACCCGTGACAAAGTTTTAAACATTTTTTTTCTTCAATGTATTTTTTTTTATTTGAAGCATAATTTCATCCCCATTATCATGCTTGATGCATGCTAAATTTTTAAAATATCTCATTGATTTAATAACAGATTGAAAAATATCGACTGCAATATCTATCTAGTCGATATCGAAAATCGGCAATTTCATAGATTACCTATTATTAACCACGACTAGCCCGCTCTGTCAATTTAAATATTTATGAAAATTAATTTTAAATTAAAAAGCAGCACGCAAAATTTCACGTTTTAAAGGTGTGTAGTTAATTCAGTAAATACATTTTTAAATTGGCCCCATGTCGACTTGTTGTGAAAATAACACGCACTGGTATTGATAATTAACGAAATGTATTTTCACTTAAACTTGGAAGCATTGAACTTTCATTAATGATACATATCAAACGGCCTATAGAAGTCCACTGCTGGACATAGGCTTATCCCATAGGTAGAATTTACCATAATCACCCTCTCCCTTCCTAAAGGATGATTTGTCGTAATCGCCACGATTGGTACATGAATAGGCGATGGCAGTACCAGACACCTTGCACCTTAAACGCTTGCGGCATTCTGATATTTAATCAGGTATTCTACAAGATGGTTATTCCGCTATCCATCAGTAGCCAATAGAATTTTCAAAGCCTCAGCCGCAGATCGACTTTTTAAAGAATTTACGATAATCAGGTTATAGGACGATCGAAACTCGAATCAGGAGACACATTAATTTCCGATCAGCCTTAAATTATGTTTTTTTTTATGTTCTCAATCTACAAACACTCGTTCCAAATTTCATAATAGTGATATGCAAAACTATATACTTACTTAATAAAGCATAAAATAATAAAGTTTTAAGTGGGTATGTGAACAGACGGGGTAGTCATTCAATTCATTATAATGTTATCCACATTATTATTTTAATTTATACTTTTTATTATCTTCACCCATTTTCGTAGAACTGGTGTAGACAGAGGTCTAGACAATTAAGTCCTATCGTTCACCTTTCACCGGAACTTATTAAGGAAAAAGTGACAGGTGGTGCGTAGCCATCGTGTAGTCCACGATACCGGTACGAGTACAATCAATTTGTACATACATATAAATTTACATAGATTAATACATATCAATGTGACTAGAGTACAAACATTCATCACACAAATGTTTACCCTAGCGGGCTTCGAATCCGCAAACTTTCGCTTCGAAAGCAAGGTCACTACTAGCCAATCAGGTCGTAGGGCAGTTAATAAATATTAGTAATTTTGTCTTCAACAAAATCAAACTGAGCAGACAAATGTATATTCACATTTCATCTGCCGGTCTTTGTAATGCCAATGCTGTTACGCAGCGCCTTATTAAAAATTTAATGCACGCGGGCGTCTTGTAGTCGTTTAATCCGATTTCCTTTTCACCTTGGCGCGTTCGAGTTGATTCATACGTACAGTGCGAACGTAATGTTATGTTTCACTCAATCTGACTACTTATAATATGAAATAACAATACGAATAAACGTGACGGTAGCCGAGTGGTTGGGAATACCAATTGGAAAACCCGACTTTGATCTAACCCGAGATCGAGTATTGGGAGATACTGCGGTAGACAAAGGTCCAGATAAGCGTGAAATATTTTTTAAACGACTTCGGTTCGATTCCCGGTTGGGTCGATGTAAAAAAAAACTTTTTCTCCATAGTTTCGGGTCTGGGTGTTTGTTGTACCTTCGTTGTTTCTGATTCCGTATTACAAGTGCTTACTTTGGGATCAGAGTATGTGATGTTGTCCCAATCTAGGACAGATATGATGGATAGATAGGGAATCTATGTACGAATATATATTTAACACAACAACTGCCCGTAAAGTTATAAAATAAATAAATAAATATCTTCACGCAATTCCCAATACAGGGGTAGACAGAGGTCTAGTCTAGACAATTAAGTCCCTTCGGTTCACCTTCCACTGAAGACATATTCGGGACAACGTAACAGGTGGTTTATGTCCAAGCCAACGATAAAATTTGTATATAAGTTTTTCCTGTACGAGCCTGCCACCTGAGGATAGAACTCGGGTCTTTCGATTCGAAATTCCGACCACAGAACCACTCGGCTAGCGTGACTTCCCGTAAAGTTCCCTGTAGGAAATATGCCTCTTCCGTGAGGGAGGGTTTGTCATAATTGCCCTGCTTGGCAAGCGGAACGGCGATCGTCGTACCAGATACTCTGCACCATAGCCGCTGCTAACCGTCACCGGTCTGTCTAATTTTGGTCTGGTATTTATGGAATATGGTATTATTTTTACGCCGATACGCCACGGCAACTGACTAATAATTGATCATTAAAGTAAGGAAAGGACGACCTGACAGATAGAGGTTTGGAAAATTAAGGCTTCCACCTTCAACTTTAGTAAAAACATTTACCATTTTGTCAAAAGCAAAGCCTATCGGGTTTTCGAATCGCCTAACAGTTACATAAACAGAATGCGCTTAATATCGCTCCACTTTACTCAATCATATCGTGATATTTTAAACTAGTATTCATCTAAATTACTCAGTTTAAAAGAAAAAGTTCATCTATATACATTACATCATGTCCATACTTACGTTACAGATAAATAAAATGTTCACTCACTCTCTCTGTTTACACTGAATTTACTTCTTACACACATATACACACCCCCAAAAAATCACACTCAAAATCACACACTCACTCACACAAGTTATTTTTTTTTATTTACGTTATTTATTTATGTTCTTTTACTAAGTATTCTTTTATATTTAAATATCGCTTTATTTTTGTTTCAATATTTTATTACTTGTAATTTTAAATAATATAAGAGGGCATTCCTCTTATATTATTTAGAATTACAAGTAATAAAATAAGAATCTATAATTGGCATAGGTGTGGTATATATTGTTTCATATTAAAGTTTTGTGCTGTAGATTCTGATATTATTCTTAAAATCCTTAAAATATATAATTTGGTAATTGAAATGTTAACGAAATGAATGAAAACATTAAAGCGAATTGCCAAACTATTTTTAATTCCACCTCGCCCTGTAAAGCCCCGCGTGTATTTCATTGGAATTCAATGCGGAGAGAAAAAGTTATTCGACACATTTACATAAAATAATATTAACAGCTCTTTGGTTTTATACAAAAATATGTATTTAAAACTTTATATATTAAATGTCTCATCGATTTCAAATCATGTTACTTCCAGGGGTTTTGAATGACTAACACTAACTTTAATTATCTAATAAAAAACAAATTATTTTGTAATACAAATAACGTTTCAAATTAAATTAATTAATTATGGAATTTGTATTCTTCAAAACACATTACATAGTTATGGACGTTGGTAAAATAAATATCGTTGTTGAAAGTATATGAAGTGTAGGTACTACACCTTAAATGTAATACAATTTGATCTCGGCTCTGGTCTGTTCAATAATTCATCACATCACTGCGAGGGAGTTCTAAATCTTCTATTTATACTTACAGATGTCATATACTTGCATATATTAAACTTTGCCAGACCTGGATTTTGCTTTCATAGGGTAAAAAGAAATACATACTTACATTAAGACCCGAATAGTCTAACAAAGTTTTTATGGTTAACCAAAAAACTATTTGTGTTTGTTTATTTATTATTTTTATAGGTACCATAACCTATTTGATTTATTCACAAGTTTTTTATAAGGACATGAAGAGATGGTGCACGTCTTACTGACAAAGGAAGCGTGTTAAAAAATCTGACAGCAAACTGTCATATCTAAAATTTGGAATACAGTACATTACAGTATATTATAGTATAATACATTACAGTCGTGTTATATAACGTAGTGATTATATTCTCTTTGGTAGAGTTACATACGTATTATCAACGAAGTGGAGTAAATTACCTGTCCATGAATGCGCTCTTGTGAAGTGATGTTTTTAGCTTCAAACTCTCCGATGCGCCTATCGGAGTGTTTGAAGCTAAAACATCAGTCACAAGACACTAACTAAAGCTGCTCAGTACTGTTAATTAAACTTTACCGTGAAAACAATGCGAAGTCCCTAGACAGTTCCTAATTTCAATGTACTCGTAAGCTTAATGTAATTTCCGAACTATGTATTCTGATTGGTACAAATTAAGTGCCGACGTAGTTCGGAAAAAATAGAGGTCTATAAGGTTGCATTAACTACTTTGAGAACGATGGTTTGTGCACGTTGGGCGAATGAGTGACGAACGAATGGCGAAGAAAATATATAGCGCGAAAGTTAGCATTAAAAGGTGTCGAGTTAGGCCGAGACTAACTTTCGAAGACTATGTGATCAGATGGGTCAAGAGTTTTTAGATACAAAGTTGTGCGTGTATGAAGAAAATGATGAATTTTAAAGATGTGAAATAGGCATTTAAATGACATTCATTTAACGACTTCCATGGAAGAGTGCTGTACACACCGGATTTCAAGGCGTTACCAGCTCTGAGGTCCCGGATACGATTCCCGGTCAGGTCAATTTAGAAAACACTTTCTCTACATTTTCTCGATCCTGGTGTTTGTACTACTACTGTATAATATACTTACAAAGATATTGCCATAGATAGGTAATCATATTTGCATATAAACACCTATGACTCGAGTACAAACACTCATATCTATGTCGAACCCACTGTCCTTAGCTCCGAAAGTAGGGCCACAACCAATTAGACTCCATAATCTATGATGACTACCCTATGGTAGAATCATAATATATGTTCCGAGTAAAATTTTAAATGTGAAAGTGAGTTTTTTGTTTTATCAGCCGAATTGAATGAATTTTGGAATTAAGATACTCGCCCCGAGTACCCTGGAGTGCCCTGGAGACGAGTAAAGACTAGTTTTTTCGCGATAAACTTAAAAGTTCCTTAAACGCAGGCGAAGCCGCTGGCAAAAACAAGTACTTCAGGAAGCGCACTTCCCCGGGTCAGTGCCACCAGTGCCAACTATACGGGCATTCCGCAAGGAACTGCCACTCACGCCCTAGGTGCGTCAAGCCACAGCGAACTGTCCTAGGCCCAAGCCTACGGACATTCCCCCCCCGGCGTGCGTCCTGTGCGGAGGCGAAGGTCACCCTGCGAACTATCGCGGATGTCCCAACGCGCCGCACGGCAAGAGGCGCAGAGGGGGAAAGAGAACCAGAAGGGGCGCACCCACTAGGGCTCCCGCCTCCACCTCTCCCCCCGCGAAAAGCGCTAAAAAGGCAAATGCCTTTGTCCCGGCTCCGCCCCCCAAAACCAACGCGTGGGTGAAACCCCCACCGATGGTGGGGGTTTCACCCACGCGTGCCTCCTCCCGTCGTTGCTCCTCCCGCAGGCCCCGCAAGGGCGTCTGGCGCGCGGGGCGTAAAGGCGACTAGCGCCGGCGACGACGTTTTCGCGCGGCTCGGAGAGATCGCAGATCTCTTCGATATCAGTGAGATCGAGACAACGGTCTCAGAATTAGAGGCGACAGATTCGGCGTCCGACTTTTTCAGAATAGTCGCGAAACATAAGGCGCTATTCGAAACATATAATAAGTTTAAGGCCTCACGCAAATAGAACAATTGAACATTGTATTCAATGTTCAGTTGTTTTATTCGTAAAACAATTCCCTGGAGGTTAACCTCCTAAGTCCCCTTTTTCTTCATGCTGTACTAATCCAAATGGATAACACACCATGTAAAGTTAAACCTAGGTTTCTGGCTATCGGCTACTTCAATGCAAACGGCCTTAAAAAACAATTGGACGAAGTGAGAGAATTTCTCACCGTCCACCAATTAGACATCCTCCTTATACAGGAGACGCGACTCACTAGTAGAATGCGCGATCCAAGAATAGCAAATTACCGATTAGTGCGTAACGACCGACTCACCGGCGGAGGCGGTACGCTTATCTACTATAAGGCATCATTGCACTGTGTGGCGATTGATGTACCTACCTTAGTAAATATCGAAGCTTCGGCTTGTAGAATCGCTCTGACAGGCCATCAGCCTATCACAGTGATATCTGCTTATCTACGACCGCAGTTAAGATTATTAGAGAGCGACATCGAGGCACTGCTTAAAATAAGCGACTCGGTGATAATTGCGGGCGACTTAAACTCCAAGCACTCTGCTTGGAATAGCTCTGTTATTAACATGAATGGACGCGCGCTACTTAAACCTAAGTAGCAATACAATGTTCGATATTATCGCCCCCCTAGAACCTACTAGGATAGACCCGATTCGAAACAATACCTCGGACACATTAGATATTGCAATTCTAAAGATCGTAACCTTACCGTTGCGATCTATAGAAGTGCAACACGAGTTAAACTCTGATCATCGTCCGGTAACCATGGTGCTGGGTCAGCCCCGGGCGGAGGTCCCTCTGACCAAAACCCTGACGGACTGGCGTAAGCTCGAGATTTATCTAGAGAATACGAACACCCCGGAGTTAGACAGCATCCCAGATGCCATCTCCTCAAAGGAAATGGCCTTTGCTGCTGTAGACCACCTCACCTTTCATTTAAAGGCCGCCGTCGAAGCATCCTCTAGGCAGGTCAAGGTGGCGAACGATCGCCGCTATGAGCTGCGGAGGATATTAGACGGATGCGCCGCCTCCAGAGGGAGGTCAAGGAGCGCATGGCTGAACTCAGGAGTGATAGATGGGACAAACTGATGAAGGATATCTCGCCAACACACAGTGCCTATTGGCAACTGGCGAGGGCTCTGAAGTCAGAAAATGTCTCGTCAATGCCGCCCCTGATCAGCTCCGACGGTCTCACCGTAGCTTTTGAGGATAGGGAAAAGGCCAATTGCTTAGCCGACAGCCTAGAGCTTCAATGCTCTCCCAGCTCCCAGCCAACAGATCCGGTTCACCTTCAGAAGGTGGACGCTGAAGTAGCCCGTAGAGCCGCCCTGCGGCCGACGGGTGATCCGCTGCCACCTACCACGTTGGAGGAGATTCGGTATAATCCGGAACCTCAAGACCAAAAAGCTCCAGGAGCTGATGGTATCTCCAACAAGCTCCTCAAGGCCCTCCCAAACGCCCTTCTCTTGCTCTTAGTAGCAATCTTCAACGCCCTCCTTTCCAGTAGCTCCTTCCCGGACGCCTGGAAGGAGGCTCACGTTATTGCCATCCACAAACCTGGAAAGCCTAAAAACCAGGCCTCGAGTTACCGGCCCATAAGCCTATGAACGTCTATGAACGGGGAAAGTCTATGAACGCGTCATCATCGCTAGACTGAATGACTGCGTCAATTCTCTCAACATAATTCCCGACGAGCAGTTTGGTTTTCGAGCCAAACACTCTTGTACTCAACAAGTGCACCGCCTCACGGAGCACATACTGAGAACCTCAACCGACCCAAAGCCATCTCAATGGTGGGGCCCTATTCTTCGATGTCGCGAAGGCATTTGACAAAGTCTGGCACAACGGCTTAATTTATAAGCTGTATGCTCAAAAGTGCCAGACAGACTTGTACACATCATACAAGACTACTTGTCAAATCGCACCTTCCGCTTCAAAGTGGAGGGTCTGTCCGACAGCAGACCCATAAGGGCTGGTGTTCCGCAGGGTTCGGTTCTCTCCCCGACCCTATACTCGCTATACACCAGCGATATCCCAAAGACGGCTGGAGTGGAGTTGGCATTATTCGCCGACGACACCACGCTCTTCACCACCGATTCGAGTGAATGCAGGATCTACATCCGTCTCCGGAACGCGATCAGTGTGCTAAGCCACTGGTTTAGGACCTGGAGAATTGATGTGAACCCTGAAAAAAGCCAGGCCGTACTCTTCTCTAGGAAGAGTTCTCCCCGGAAACCTTCGCGCGCAAAGCGCATAGTCCAATCGAAATTCCAAAACCAAATATCAATGTTCAATAAACCCATCCCGTGGGTTAAGAAGGTGAAATACCTAGGGGTCGTTCTAGACCGTAGGTTATCCTTAGAACAGCACATTAAATATGTCAGAGACAAAGCGGCCTTCGTTTCCGGTCGACTTTACAATCTCACAAGCCATCGTAGCAAAATGTCGCTAAGACATAAATTGCTACTATATAGGACCTGTGTTCGGCCGATAATGTCCTATGCGTGTGTCGCGTTCGCGCACGCACCTAGGTCATATCTGAGAACACTCCAAGCCATCCAAAACAAGTTCATGAGGCGTGCTACAAACGCACCCCAATACATGAGGAGCGCAGATCTCCATAGAGATCTCGAGATCCCCACGGTGGCGGCCTTTTTTAAAGAAATATCGTCAAGATATTTCGAAAAAATTAAGGATCACCCAAATCCGTTAGTGGCGGGTCTAGGAAACTACACCCCTTCCCCAATTATCACCCGTTTTGAAAGACGGCCAAAGCACGTCTTGATTGATGAAGACGACGTCATCACAAAATCAAACAAAAGATTCGGGGCCGCGTCCCCGTAATCCCAACAACACACGAACGCAGTAGGTACACTACACACAGTTCGTAGTCAGAATCGCGGTCCCATGTTTCACGGTTCACACGAGATTGTCTCGGGTAACCGTCCGAAATACGACCCTCTCCCAACACGAGTGGCCCCCGGGGCCTCTCACCCTCCCCCTCTCCTGTATGTCGAAGGTCTTCGCTTCGTTACAGGGTTCAAGTGCGTCACGACGTTGTCTCTTTTCTTCTTTTTACCTGCGGGACTTCGTTCTCGCAGGTCTCCTCAGATGACGCTGTAAAGGCCTCCGGGCCAACAGCATCCCGTGGATGGTTTTTAGTCGGTATGTTTCTACTTCTGAGATCCGAGTCCGACACTGTTCGTTTCGGTGGCCTCCCGGTCAGGAAACGTTCGTGCTTAAAGCATTTTCCTCCACGGTTATCAAAAAAAAAAAAAAAGCTTGGTTGGCGGTATCGCCATTGCAGTACGAGACTCTTTGCACCACGTTATTGTCCGTCACTGGTCTAGTGAATTCTAGCTTGTTACAAAGACATTGCATACTTTTTATACGGAAGAAACGAATCAGTTTTACGCGATAAACTTAACAATGTGAGTATAACTTAATATCTTTATTACGTTTTTTTTTCACATTGCCATAAGGATTGTTTAACCACTCTTTATACCAGACGGAAACATTTTTATTCCATATTTTTTTATTTACAACTAAGTCAGTAGATATATGATGAAATCTATGTCTCCAAAATAGAAACTTGCTAGTTAGAGGACAATTAAGGAAACAACAACATGCTACATCGCACTACATCATCCGTTACACTGGTGACCCAGTCGTGATTTCCACACCAACCGACGGTTACGAATGAAGAGCAATGCAGCAAACATTCTCCAAACGACGTCGACGTCGTCAATGCAGTCATATGACTATACATATATAGTCACTGGACTACTGGTGGCACAACTCTTGTCTTAGTCCTGGCCGGCACTGAGAATCATCAACCCCGTCTCCTCCGACTGACATGCGGCATAGGCACTCTGTCCATACATCTCGACTCACCATAGAACTGGACATAGCCTCATCAAGTTCTCCTCACTCTCGACTTCCAGTTTTAGCGAGGGTGTGATGTGGTGTCATAATAGAAGCTCGCTAGTGACGCACAATTCAGGAAACACAATGATGTCCTACATCACGCTATTGAAGTATAACAAGCTATATAAATAAGCATAAGTAGCTATCGTTTACCTACAGCACCTCTTCCACTACATATATTAAATGATCATAGAGTATTTTCGTTTCTGTGACTCGACGATTATTTATCTATTTATTCATCCTTTTTAATAAAATATGGTTTATAAAACATATAAGGGGGACAACGTCACAAACATTGCTGTGATCCCAAAGAAAGTAGCTTATTTATTCATTTATGATCTCTAACGGGAAGTACACTGTATTCTAATTTTATCATGCTTTACATACATTTTAAATGTCTTACCAATTATAGGCGATCATAGCTTCTGTTTCATAAATAATCACCTTGTAAAAACTTGTAAAAGAAAACCAATCGGCCTATACTAAGTTTTAAATTTGTAAAAATTGAAATGCTAGAGAAAAACAACATAAAATCCCCAAATACTCTGCTATTAATACCCTGTGTACACATTATAGTTTTTCTTAATGTATACGTAAATATAAGGTAAACGTTTTAAGAATAATAATTAGATTTGTTTTATTATATTATTTTATTGTTAAGAATAATAATTATATTAATTATAACAAACACCCCAACTCCAGAAAATGTAGAAAAAGTGTTTTCTACTCGCACATTGATCCCACCGGGAACCATACTCGGGACCTCAGAGCTGGCGACACATTGAAACCCAGTATGTGCCCCACTTGTTCACAATGGAGGTCGCCACAATGGGAAGACATAATGCCTCTTAATGCCTAAAAATATCGTATCGTATATTTGTTATCGTAAGTTAATGCTGAAGATCTCTCATGAACGTGCTTATTTATATAATGGATAAAGACAATTTATCAAATTTCCCACAAAGCTTACCTCACTCAGCCAAATTGTATCCAATTTGGTACAACCCTAACATATTAATCTTGACAATACTTTCTTTCTTCTTTGTGTTAACTCTAACTTTTTAAGAAAAATAGCTTTTTAAGAAAAATATTCAGGGTCAGGTGATGATTTGCAATAATCGACATATTCCATAAAAGAATAGGCTTCTTACATCTAGATTGTAGAGGTGCGCAGTACTTCTGACGCATCGGTAAACAGACAACCGAAGTTTGTAGTTTAATAAAGTTTTATTTTCAAAATGTTATTTTCTTTTATAATTTTAAAGCATCACACTAGTCATCTCTCCACAAAGTAGTTTTCCCTTCGTCCTGGTAACAGGATGGTGATAAGATACATACACTTTGTAAATAATAATATCCGTGAATCGAGAACAAACCTTCGTATTCATTAAGTAAACGAGATTTAAACCCACACTCCTGGCCTGAAAAAAAAGGCTAACTATTTGTATTACTCTCGCTAAACCTGAATGAAATAAGTAATATGTGGCTGTATCAAAAGGAAGTAGACTAGAAATATAACAAAAATAGAACTAATATTTCTATGTTTGTTATATTTTATACTGATAATATCCTAGCGACCCGCCCTGGCTTCTTGATTGATTCTTTTGAATTCCGCTTCTGATCTTATTTGCACATCGCGGGATCTATTTTAACGTCCACAATATCTGCACAATATCCAGAAATAGAAAAAGATTCGTCTATAATAATAATATGTACTTTATTTCTATAAGCAGGAAATGTGTGTGAATGAAGATAATGAATGATTAAGATGAATTTGAAAGAGAGGAAACATTTATGGCTCTGGCGGACTATGCGTGAAGATATTGCGTTATTATTATTTATAGGGTGATACTTTTTATGACTATTAATAATATAATATAACAAAATTTAATGTTCAATTAATCATAATACATGAAAATATTAATAATTAATCCATGGTTGATTATAAAGTTAAATAAAAATAAAATGTACCAACATGTGACACAAATTTCTAGTTTTCTATTTTTAACACTTAATTGGGACGGCCATGTGCACGGAAATGTATCATTTACAGCCAACGCGCGAACCTGCTTCTGAAACGCTTTCCGTTTATTTTTTCAGGGAACACTGCGCGTTGAGAGAAATTGAGAAAGGTATGCTGAGATGGTTTGGCCATTTGGAGATTGAAAGTAGAACGATTGACGAAAAAAGCATATAAGGCGAGTGTGAATGAAAATGTAGGAAGGGGAAGACCTAGGCGGACGTTTCGAGGCCAAATCAGGGACGTCCTGAAAAAAGGCCAGGTCAAGAGTACCCTGAATCGAAGAGAATGTATGAAGGGAATAATGAAAGGAGACGAAGCGAAACAAGTAGAGAACAAACAAGTATGTAAGGATCGTAGCAAGTGGAAAGAAGTGGTCTCTTCCTACCCCTACGGGAAAGAGGCGTGATGTATGTATATGTATGTATGTACACTACGCGTATGAAACATTTTATATTCAAGCCACACTCTAAAACATGTTGTGTCACGACGGGATGTTTTCGCTGAGATTTGGAAAAGGAATATAATTTTGAAATATAGCTTATTCGTTAAATATTTATAACTTCTAGGAAATATGGCATGGATTAAATAGAAATCGAATATGGGAATTTTGTTTGTATTATAATAAATAAATAAATTTCTGCACAATAGCTGAGTGATTGGGTGATCGAAATTCGGAGTCAAGAGACCCGAGTTCTATGTACTTATGAATCGTTTATATCATTGACTTAGACATAAAGATGGCGACAGGCTCACCACCTGTCTAGTTGTCGCAAAATGTATTCAAAGGAAGGTGGATCAAAAAGACTTTTTTTGCCAAGAATTGAATTGCCAAGACCTCTGTCTGTCTGTCTGACCCTGTACTGGGAATGGCGTAAAGATAATAGAGAATGTACATCTTGAAACTTACTTCGTAAGTAACGAAGGGACGAAGAACAACTTCCATTTAAAGTTTCAAACAATAATGTCTTACGAGAGTCAAGATTATTCACAAGGTGATGTACTGGAGGCGTAGGGTGACCTGTATTAGAAACCGAGACACTTTTTCTATTTGAAAGCCTTTATATGATTACTTCATATGTTTGACGAACGAGTGGTGTCCAAAACCGTTTTCATGCCAGCTCTGATTCGGATTTCCATCATAAAACATGAACATGACCACGAAATCTCATTAAACAATCAGCACGACGTCTGATTTGATCCGCTTTATTATTATATGTAATATTGATTACATTTTCAAGCGAATAACCAATACAGAAAACAAATAAAGCGGTTGCACATCAATAAAAAAATTTGAATTTATTTAACATTAAACGAACGCAAGCCGCACGAAACGAACATGGCACGGTGTAATTAAAAATGCCGAATGGTGCGCCTATTCTGTCAAATTTAGTCCAATAATATTTTTAAACAAAACATATTTTACAGCACATTTTTGTGTTAAAGTATGTTAACCTGCTTTTGGTCGTGTGGTATAGACGTCTACAATCCCTATATCAGCCTACTTTAGCGCAATTCACGCAAGACTTACTCAGTGCGCGAGCGCCGCACGCATGCTGCTTGTATGATTCCCTTAGTTGTAAATTATCAAACAATGTTCATCTGTCCACTCCATGATAATACGTATTTACCATTCTGCAATAAGAAACGAACTAAGCGGGTGAGCGGACGGAAGGAAGCAGATCTTAACGCATCCTAACAGATATCGGCCGAGCAGAAGTCAGGGAAGAAAAAATTAGGCTACGTTGACAAAAATAAAGGAGGCTATACCACTGCGATCATATTTTACAGAATACTAGCAATGCCATATACATTTTATTAATATTCCTGATAACTGCTCTAACTAAGCTGCAATGCTTGTGTCTAGTGTAGTTCACGACACTAGTCGAATGGTGATTATGGCAAATCCTCCATATGAGAGAGACATATGTCCTGCAGTTGACTTTAACAGGCTATATGTATGTATTATTTATTAGACATGTCGTGTGATTACAGAGTAAGAATATAGCAGCTCTTTAAGTCCCGTGGGTGTCGTAATAGGCGACTAAGGGAAAGACTTGAAAGTACCAGAACAAAATAAGCAGACCGATTCAAAGAAAGGCTAAAGGACTAGTTAAAATTGATTAATGCATTTACATTGTGATAAAAAAAGTCATTTTGTATCGAATCGAACCCGGGTCCTCAGAGCCGGTGACATTATGCAGTGTGTGAGCAACTCGTCCGCGTAGGTTTACGAAACATAGAATATAGACCTAAAAAAAACAAATCAAGTACTTTGATAAGTTCCGATAGCCAAGTGGCGATTAGATAGGTAATTGGAATTCGATTCAGGAGACTCGAGTTCAATCCCCAGGATGGTGGACGTGACAGGTGGTGAGTCTATCGCCGTTTTAATGTCCAAGCCAACGGTACGAAATACTATCTAATTCGAAATTATATACGAAATACTATACGAATTATATACGAAATACTAAATACTGATATATTTTACATATTTAAATAGATAAATATTTGTATTCATTCATACAAATATTTCCCGAAAATATCTTCGGTGGAAGGTGGGTCAAAGGGACTTAATTGTCTAGACTAGACCTCTGTCTACCCCTGTATTGCGTGAAGATATTTCTTTATATTTTATTTATTTAGAGATAATATAAAAGTTTTAAATATTATATAGAGATAATTATAAAAGTTAGCTATCGTACGGACATGTTTATTTTACTCCGAGTGATAAATTAGTTTTTAATAGTTCAAACCTCAATTACTTTCTTACGTTCCTTTCATTAAAGTGAGTTGTGGTGTAATAGCAGTGTCTTAAATAGAATCATTAATTAATTCTTAAACCTAAAACTATTTCTACTTTGATCAGTTTACTAAGTTCGGGTACTTGTGTTTTAATTTTAATACTAATACCTTATTTTTATTCAAATATGTCAAATAATAAATGAGAGGGTTGCTGCAAAATTATATTGGTCGAAGAGATATTCGCGACCTGCTCTGCTTGCCATCAGAGCTACGATATGTTATGCGCCAATATAAAGGAATTAGATGATTCAAAGGAGATGCGACACTGATACACCAGTGCGTAGCACATCTTTAAAAAAGTCTAACGACAACATTACTCTTAGATCAAGAGATCGTCAACGTGCTGTACCATCTGAAGCAGAACAACAAAGTGACAATCAGACTCGCTGACTGTTCGTCTATTCAAATAAAATTCATAAGGCTGTCACAAGTTGTATAAAGGCGAATTTAAGCTCATAATTAAAGGAAATTCGCAATGAGTTATTAGAATATAAAAAATCTATTAAATTTTTCAGTGAAAAATTAAACGAGATTCAAAAATGTTCTGACGAAAATATTAAAAAAGTAAAATCGCTTTCCCACGAAAACATTATGCTGAAGGATAAAGTATGTATGAAGGAAAATCAAATGGAACAACAGTCTCGTTGTAGCAATATCTAAATACAGTGTCTACCAAAATCCAAAAATGATAATCTTTTAAGTATAACCAAACTATTAAGTGAAGTCGTTAAATGTCCACTAAACGACGATAACATTTTACACTGTACTCGCACTCGGAGGATAAATTAAACTCAGGATTATTAGGATATGGTGGTACGAAAAAAGTGCCTATATTTGTAACCGAACATTTAACACCGGAAACGAAATCGTTACATGCAATGGCAAGAATAAAAGCTCGCGAATTGCAATTCAAATTTGTATGGATCCGTACCGGCCGAGTTTATATGAGAAAAACCGAATCATCAGAGTTCATTTACATAAAAAATGCCGAAGTCTTTGAAAAATTGAGTCACACGTAATCAGATCTGTTGATAGCTATCTAAATTAAATTGGTGAATAGTATTTTAATTTTCGATAACTTACACATCTATTATCAGAATGTTCGTGGTCTTAACACCAAGACGAACCAGTTTTTCCATAACTTAGTCGTAAACAATTACGATATTGTTGTTTTAAGTGAAACTTGGCTCAACTATAACGTAAAAATGCTGTTCGACAATAGTTACTTGGTTTATCGACGTGACCGAAGCGCTACAGGATTTCATCCTAACAAAACCGGTGGTGAAGACCTTATTGCAGTAAGAAAAACCATTAATTCTCAAAGGTTAAATAAATTAGAAAGCAATTGCGAAGATATCTGGGTATATTTGGATTTAAGAAAAGGTAACACGAAGTCACGCTTACTACTCTGTGCAGTCTACCTACCGCCACCTATACAGCGTCATATCCTTGAACATTTTATAAATCAAACTAGTAAAGTGTTAAGTGATGATATTCAAGCATTGATTGTAGGTGATTTCAATTTATCCATAATTTCTAGGTCGAAAGATAATGGTGACGGATCTGTTCTAATTTCTAACACAAATGGTAGCTCCTATGGAGATGAACTACTTGACTTTGCTAGCTTAAACTCCTTCAACAGTATAATAATATCGTTAACGACAAAAATAATATCTTAGACCTTAGATTTAGCAATGTACTTGTAATTAGTTTACGAAAAACTAGTAACACTCTTGTTAGGATTGACCCCGCACATCCACCTATAGAATTTTATTTACATATTTCAGGGAAAGTTGTTCTTAAAAGTAATACAGCAATAAAATATAATTTTTTAAAACTGACTACGACAAAATTATTGATCAACTCAATTCCAAATGTTGGAAACTCTATTTTCGTGCTGTAAGGATGTGGTTGAGATGACAAATATATTTTACGCTGAGTTAATAGATGTTATCGAAAGGTTTGTACCCAAGCATTCTCTCAGTATACGCAATAACAGATATTCTAATTGGTTTAGCCGTGATTTAATAAAATTACTTAAGGAAAAAAACAAGTATCACCGGCGTCACACTATTTATTAAAATCCCCTCGATTACCTGACCTTTGAGTTATTGAGAGACAGATGTAAAAAATTACAAGCCACCAACTATCGTCAATGTATAGAACGAATCTAGTCCGCCATAAATTCTAATCCTAAAATCTTTTGGTCGTTCATGAAAAATAGGAACAATACAGCTGGTACATTTCATGCATCCATGACTTTTAATTATATAACTGCTACTACTGGTGTCGGAATATGTAACCTATTTGCGAAAAATTTTTTAGAAGCTTATAAAGTAATAGTAAGTCAAATCAAAATTCACACCTCAATGTCATACCACAGTCTGGTGCTATAAACTTTCTAAATACTATATCCATATCACAAAATCAAATCTACAATGTTATTAAAAGAATAGATACTAGGAAGGGTGTTGGTGAAGATGGTATATAATCTTTTTTTATCAAAAGTTGTGCAAAGGCTATCTGTTTGCCCTTGTTTCATATATATAATTTCTCGCTACGCAGTGGTACTTTTCTTAAAAAGTGGAAGCATTTTCTAGTTATTCCCCTTCACAAGTCAGGAGAAAAACACAAAACAAAAAATTACAGGCCCATTTCAATCTTATCTACTATGGACATGATTTTTTAAAGGCTTGTGTATCCTGTTCTTGCTTGGCATTTTAAGCCTTATCTAACCGGGCAACAACATGGATTTGTACATGCTAGATTGACCTGTACTAACTTAGTTGCCTTTGTTGATGACGTGATGGATTCCATCGATGCTCGAACACCTGTGGATGTTATATACACTGACTTTAGCAAGGCGTTCGACAGGGTTTCCCACAATATACTACTGACGAAGTTGGGGAAGGTCGGTATAGCGGGTAATGTTATGTCCTGGATACGATCGTACCTCAGCGACAGAACATCTGTAGTAGTGGTTAAAGGTTATCATTCTGATCCATTTCCAGTCTTATCCGGTGTGCCTCAGGGCACATATTACATAAATGACATTGGTTCATGCTTTTTGCACTCGCAACATCACTTATTTGCAGATGATCTAAAAATAGTCAAAAACATAAAACGAGTAAATGATTGCGAAAAACTTCAAAGTGACATAGATAGACCGGTTAACTGGTGCACTACCAATGAAATGATCCTTAACGTGGATAAATGCTAACACATGCATTTTCTCACAATCGTGCAAATACCACTAAATTAACGGCGACGGGCTCACCACCTGTCACGTAGTCCCGAAAATATCTTCGGTGGAAGGGACTTAATTGTCTAGAATAGACCTCTACCCCTGTATAGGGAATTGCGTGAAGATATTTTTTTTTTAATTAAAAAAGTAACAGAAGTTCATGATCTTGGAGTTATCCTAGATGCAAAATTGCAAATGAACAAACATGTTGACACAGCTTTAAAATGCTGGGCTTCATTAATCGAAACTCCAAAAGTTTTAAAGATCCCCGTACTGTATTGACTCTATATAACTCTATAGCACTCTCGAATATTGCAGTACCGCCTGGAATCCTCATTATGCGGTTTATATTAAACGATTGGAAGGCGTCCAAAAAAGATTTTTATGGCATCTCACTTACAAGCAAGGCTTGGCAAATCAACTAAATTCATATAAAGACCGATTGAATAAATTCAACATGCAATCGTTATTCCATCGTCGGCAACTTCTAGACCTTGTATTTCTGCACAGGCTAGTAACGGATGTCACCGACTGTACCAATCTCTTAGACAAAATTATATTCAATGTCCCTATTAAATTACCCAGAAAAGGTACTTACAACCTCTTTCATGTAAAACCAGCTAAAACGAATATAGGTCATCATGCACCTATTAGGAGATTATGTAGAACTTACAACAATATATCGAAATTAAATAAATTATGTATTTTTAATGGAAATGTTTCTAGTTTTATACAAAAACTAAAATTAATGTATACTACCATATAAGCACTATCTTACAATTCTTTTTTTTTACTTTATATAATTTCTTTCCAATTGGTTAAATTTTTGGTGTACAGTGCATTAACACCATTCATACGAAAAAATAAGATGTTCTTCCGAAGTCCGTACAATTAACTTTAGTTTTGTGTTAATTGCTACAATGTAATCCTTGTTGGTGAACCTAAATAAATAAAAAAAATTAATTTTATTTGTACATTATATAGCACGCATTTAAAACTGCTTTTGTAATATTTTTTTTAATATATTTTTGTTTTCAACCAGTCATTTCCTTTTTAAAGAATTAATAGCAACAGTCAGGTTATCTTACAGAGTATGAAAACATTATAAGCCTTTCTTAGACTAATTCACCTATCATCAACCATAACTTTAAATGTAATATTTTTATTAAATATCATGTATGTTTATGTAATATTTTTTAATATTTCCTATTATAATACCTGCGTGGGTTTACATTTTTGTGTTATAACTAATTTTATTTCATGAGGAACATAATAATTTCGTAATATGACCATAATTCGCAAGTCTTGCGAAAGGTATATACTTTATTATTATAGTTATAAAGTAAATTTCGTACAAGACTAGATTTTATATGTTCACAGAAATGAAAAAGCTTTATAATATTTATTAAATTTTAGTGGAGCGTTCTCCATGTCCGCTTGTCCATTCTATCTGTAATAAATTTCCCAGGAGAATAAAAATTATTAACTTAACTTACTTTGTGGGCGACATGCAATTTCAAATAAAGTAAAAAGTAAACTTTAAAGAATTTTTTTTTAATATGTGTTAGAATGTAATACCTCCTTTTTTCTTGTGGGTGTCGTAAGAAGCGACTAAGGAAAAAGTCTAGAAAATGCAATTAGCGACCGATGATTCATATGCATATCCATGAAAAATATTTATAACTAATCTATGGTTGATTATAAAATTAAATAAAAAGAAAATGTACCAACATGTTACACAAATTTCTAGTTTTCTATTTTTAACATTTTAACGGAACGGCTATGTGCTCGGAAATGTATCATTTGCAGCCAACGTGCGTATCCTGATTCTGAAACGCTTTTCGTTTATTTTTGCAGAGAACCCTGTATGTATGAAAAATTTTATATTCGAGCCACACTCCTAAACGTGTTCTGTCACGATGGGTTGTTTTCGCTGAGATTTGAAAGAGGAATATCATTTTGAAATAGAGCTTATGGTTTAAACGTTTATTTCTTGGAAAAAATAAAATAAACCATAGTGGAAATTTAGCTTGTGTTAAAATAAATAAATAAATTTATTCACGGTTTTGGGTGTTTGGGCGATTGGAATTCGAATCAAGAGACCCGAGTTCGACCCAAGTGGTCGATTCGTACCAATGGGATTTTTCAAAAAAGTAAGAAAGATTAAGTCGCTGGCTTGTTCAATGGCGAAAGGATCACCACCTGTCACGTTGTCCCAAAAACTGTTTAGGAGGAAGGTGGGTCGAAAAGACTTAATTATCAAGAAAATCCTCTCTCTACCCCTGTATTGGGATTGGCATAATGGGTCCTGATACAGATAATTAGACATTTCGGCACACATTTCACGGGTGGTACATAACGGAAATATGAAAAGTTTTTACATTATAAGTTCTTGCTTTGAACATATTAGTTATGCTGTTAAAATAGTCGACATTAGAAATGCACCTCGCATCTAAAACTTTATGAATCTTGATTTGCAACGGTTACTCTTTGCGACGTTTCCATCAATAGAAATATGAAAAAATGTTAATATCATTCTACTAAATCAGTTCCAACAGTGTCCAAAGCATTTAATGGGACCGCTAATGTACTTATAAGTTATGTGGCGTAACCTAAGCCGATAGAAAACGAAATGAAAAGACTTGCAATATAACAGTTTTGATGATCTTATCAATGAAATGGATACCGGCGTACTTTGGTGGTTCGGTCATATTGTATGAATGAGTGAAAACAAAATTGTGATATATTACGCGAAAATTATTAGTAAGAGACCGAGGTAGGCCGAGAGTAACGAATGAATACCATGTAAGTAAATTGCTCAAAAAGAGGGAAAAGTCAAGAGAACTAAATAGGCATGTAATAATCGTGGCACTTAGGGACATATTCTTTCTGGCAACCATGATAGGGACTATGCGTGAAGATATAACAATAATAAAATTTATTTTATTATAACAATAACAATAAAATATTTATTATTTAAATTATAAAAATCACCTT
This sequence comes from Sericinus montela, assembly GCA_029286605.1. Lineage (NCBI taxonomy): Eukaryota > Metazoa > Arthropoda > Insecta > Lepidoptera > Papilionidae > Sericinus > Sericinus montela. The sequence continues at coordinate 3,992,674 of JAGSMR010000024.1, forward strand.
AAAACCATGGATTTAGTATATATATCAGTATATAGTAGATTATACACATTTAGCTTACACAACTGATTAATGTTGGAAAAGGGACTCTCGGAAGGGAATCATAGACAAATGCAAAAAATTCTTCAAGCTGGAATGGAATGGCCACGACCCACACAATGGAGTCAATTTATATTTTTTAAATAATACTTATCTTACCTAAACCATTATTATTGACGATTAATTACTTATCTTATAAAAATTTTTATTACTTAACATTAAAATATCCAAAATGAAGTAAACTTATGAAGGGAAATCTATGTTCAACATAAGACATATATTTTCCCCGGACTAAACTGGTGATAGTTTTTTATGTTCACGCATTTCCCAATACCGGAGTAGACAGGGCAATATATTATTACATAGTTTACAACAATTGTTGTTATTTAGTTGTTACATTGTTAGCCTCAAGTGTAATACGCACTCAAGGCGATGTCAAACGAGACGCGCTCAAGGCTCGATCACCCGCAGCCATCACTTACAATTATGTCGGAGGGGTGCTGACTTGCGCTCAATGTGCTCGCACGTTCAGCGCAAAAATCTGTTACGTCAGTAACCTACGAGCACACGAACGCTCGCAATAGTCCAAGTAGTTGTGGCCGAAATCGGTCTTTTTCGAGTTTTTTTAGGATGCCAAATTTAAAACGATCAGAGCGCCATCGACTAGTAAAGGTCTTAGTCTTTAAATTGATAATAATATTATCTTATTTTATAGCCAAAAGTACTTTAAATTATGTCACTTTTCGAATAAATAAACATTAAAATAAATAAATAAATATCTTCACGCAATTCCCAATACAGGGGTAGACAGAGGTCAAGTCTAGACAATTAAGTCCCTTTGACCCACCTTCCACCGAAGATATTTTCGGGACAACGTGACAGGTGGTGAGCCCGTCGCCGCCTTTATGTCCAAGCCAACGATGAAATTCGTACATAAGTTTTTGAAAACTCATTGGTACTGCCACTTGGGGATCGAACTCGGGTCTCTCGACTCGAAATTCCGACCACCCAACAACTCGGCTATCGTGACTAACTAAATAAACATTAATCTCTAAAATTAATACTGAATACATTATTGTTTTTACATTATTTTTAATTTTGAACAAGTGTGAAACTTTTTTTTAACTTTTTCCTAGTTCGATCCCAAGGTGGAAGACCCGTACCAATGTTTTTTTTAAACTTATGTACGATTTATACGTTGGTTATGTCATAAAGACGGCGACTGGCTCACCGCCTGTCACGTGGTTCCAAAAAATGTCTTCAGTGGAAAGTTGGTCTTAATTTTGTATCCCTCTTTATACTCCAGTGTTGGAAATGGCGGGAACATAATTTTTAATTTCCAAAACTTCATAAACAAAACTACTACTAAATACTTTATTGAAATTTTGAATATTTGTGCATTTTTTTAAATAACTTTCATTATACAAACACAAAAAAGATAGATCAACTAAAACACAAAGAAACCCCTAGGATTTATCTGTAATTTGATATTTTAGAGACTATTGACGCTGTTATCGATAGTTATTTGAATTTCCATCTTTATGATGCATGTACTTGACCATCAAATTTCATTAAACACTCAATACTGCGTCTGATAATGTCTGCTTTATTGTTATACCCAACTTTGATAATATTTTAAGCGAATAACCAATATAGAAAGCAAATAAAGCGGTTGCAAGTCAATAAAAATTTACAAACGCAAACCGCATGAAACGAACATGTCACGATTTAATTAAAAATTCCGAATGTTGCGCCTATTCTGTAAAATTGAGACCAATGATATTTTTAAATAAAAGCACATTTTTGTGTTAAAGTATGTAACCATAAGCGTCTTGTGGTATCGACGTCTACATCCCATGTACCAGTGACGTTACTTCGTTGGCAATTATTGGCCTAAGACTGCGTCCAGATCTAGAGAAAGCGCTGCCCGCACGCCGCTCGCGTGCTCGTCGCGCGCTGCACGCCGGCGTATATAAACATTCATGAGTACAAACATATTTATCACACAAATGTTTGCCCCTAGCGGGACTTAACCCATTAGCCAATACCAACTAGGCTATCATGTGGACAGTATTTGTAGATGCTGACATATTTTTATATAAAACTCGAGATATATTGTAATGTTATAAGTTCGAAGTTTAAAAAGTTGGTAACCTCAAAAGATACTGAACTTATGAAAAAAGAACAGAAGATGATTTCGTATACAGTTTCTCTATATAAGAATGCAAAACACAACATACAAGATTGTTTAAAGTAATAAGATACAGGTTAGAAACGTAGAAATGTCTTTAATTAATTTTATTTGATTTTTGCGATATATGGCACAAAGAAACAGTAAATATCGTATGAAGTGGGAATTACAACTCTAAAATTAAATGCATTGCAATAAAGACCTACGCACTGTGGTTGTTCAATAGAGGTCGTAAATCGTGTTATAAAAGTAGAGGTTACAAGATCTTTTGACAATGTAGCTAGATTGTAGGTTTAAGTTATTTTATTACTCTCATTATATCTCGTAACGAAACTATCTTCCTCTTTTTTTTCTCAAATAATAATAGTATTGTCTAAAGGTTATGGGGTAAGAAATACCAGCAGATGTCAGGATAACCATCTCGAAAATACCAGACTAAAGTTAAGCAGCCAGAAGACAGGCAGCAGCTGTAAACTGCAACAGAAGTAAACACTCCTGTACGGGAGAGTTTTGTTTTGTGAAACGTGATTCCGGCACAGTGTCAGTTTAATAAAGTTTGTAATATTTTACGTGACAAATGGATAGAATTTTGACAGTTGGAAATAAATATTAGTAACAAAAGTATGTAAATTATGCATTCGCACTTGAAGGTTTGTTTTTATAATAGTATGCACTTTTTGTTTCTAAAATTGTATGTTAATTGTAAGCTACGTTAGTCTAGTGTTCAGGGCTCTTGATATACATAATCAGGTCATAAATTCTGTCACATGTTTAACCTAAAATAATTAAAACAAGTTTATTCATTATGTAACTATTTATGTACCAAAATGAACTTAACAAAACATTGATGACACTAAAGTTTATTCATGACCTCCGTGATTTTGAATACAGGCCTTCAATCTGTGCAGCCAGTCGTCTATGGCAGCACGAATGAGGTCCATGTCAATATCGGCGGCTGCCTTAATCAAGGATGTCTTGAGTGACTCCAAATTGGGATGAGGCTTTGAGCACGCCTTTTCCTCCAAGTGTTGCCATATCTTGTAATCTAACGGATTCAAATCTGGACTAATCGCCGAATCTTGTTGGAATAACCAGTGCTTGTTATTGAAAATGGTATGAGAATCAGGTTCGTCAGGACTGTATTTTGATACACAACTGCATTCGTTTTTACACCTTTCTCGAAAAAATGTACCTCTGTTAAGTCCCAATAAGAAACTCCCAACAATACCATGAGCGAGGATGGAAAATGACCTCGTTGGACATGCGGAATACGGTTGCTCGCTTCTTCACTACTCTGTGCGTACACCTTATCATTTGGTTTGTTGTAGCTCTCTTCTACGGTAAAAAAATTTTCATCCGAAAATAGAATTTCCCGATATTTTTTTCCCGCGTACCGCTGAAACAAAGCGCGGCATCTCTTCAGTCTCAGGTGTATTAGACGAGCATTCAAACAATGTCCTGTTTTTCTTCGATATGCCCGAAGCCCTAAGTCTTCACTTAACACCCTATTCACCGTGGTTCTGCTTAACCCCATCTGAAGGGCCAACAGTTTCTGCTTACGTTTGGGATTTCTTTGAATTCGAGGCTTCACAGCTTTTATTACTGCTGGAGTCCTAACAGACCGAGGGCGACCACTTCTTGAACTGTCATCTACACTAGAGTCTTCATTTTATCGTTTGATGGTACGATAAACGGAACGAATCTTTAGGTTTTATTCAAATTTTTCTGTTTGTAAAAACTTGAATTGGCGCGTAACCGCAACGATGCAACGCAATAACTGCAACACGGTCTTCTTTAAGCGTACACTCCATATTTAAAAATGAGTAAAATTTTAAAAAGTATGTAGTTTTATTTTTATGAACAATTCGAAATTCGAATTCAATAAACTTTTTTGTGGCCAGCATTGTAAAAGAAAAGTTTTTACTGTGTGACAATACTTATGACCTGACTGTGTACAATCGCAAGGGACTTAGGTTCCAACTAGGACAAAAAGTATATTAATTATAAAATTTTAAATATAACATATGATAAAATAATGAAATGTCTCCCTCAGTCGAGATTTTCGTCGGCTCCTGGCAACCGGAAATTATGTTATTTCTTTTTACACTTAACTGTGTACTGTATACATTTTATATGTATACATTTCACATTAAAATTTTAATTATAACATTAATTTCGATTCGCTGGCAGGGTCACCACCCACTAGGAAATCAGGGTATTTCATTAAAAACACTTTTAGTTATTCGTACATGTTTTGAAAAAAAAATACTCACTCGTTCATGCCATCCTTCTGGGGTTTGAACTCGAGTCTTCCGATTCGAATTCCGGCTGAAGAACCACTCGGAGGTTCTGCCTTTTAATTTTGCATCGCAATAGGAGTTAATAACGGTATGTTACATTTTAATTGTATATTAAACTGATTGAATTTCATTTCAAATCATTTAATTTTATTTTCAAAGCACGTAATTTTAGTATAAATATTTACGGAAAATTAAATTTAAACTATAACGTCTTACGTGAGCGGTGTTAAAATTGTTCATAAGTAAGACATATATGCATCTGAATTAGTGTACAATCTGAGTTAGTGGTTGGGTTGAACCCAAGTTCGATCACAAGGTGGTACGCTCGTATCAATGGAGTTTTTAATAACTCCTATACGATTTATGTCGTTAGCTTGGACATAAAGAGGGCGATGAGCTCAGCACCAGGCCACAAAATGTTCCAAAAAATATTTCGGAGGAAGGTGGGTCGAAAGGCCTTAATTGTCAAGACCTCTGTCTACCCCAGTATTGGGAATGGCTTGACTTCAGTGAGAGGGCAAAACGAACCACCTAAGGAATAAGATCGTGAGATAACCCCCTCATCTCTTCACACTCGTAAATTGCACTTTGAGTTCATTGTAACACTTGCAAAAATATCTGAGATATTATAAAATCTACACGTAAAACCAGCTGCGTATGACATTATAGGAATACCCCAAATGCATTTATCTATTTCGAATCCCGCTAAGGGCAAATATTTGTTTGGTAAATACGACCACTTGTATTAGAGATATGGACGTTATATGTATTTATATCGTACAGTTAGCTTAAACACTAAGGTGGTGATAGGAACAACAACTGTCACGCTGTACAAAATAAGCTTCGGTGAAAAGTGGGTCGAAATAATTTATTCTTCACTGTCATTGCAGGGTCACTATCAAATAGGCTGTCGGGATAATTATAGTCGCGTTAGATAATCATATTAAATAAAGTACTAACGAATTTTATTAACAAATAATTTGTAGTTAACACTGTTGGCAGTAATGATTTCTTGTATTTACGCGAATACTACACATTTAAAATAAAACGATTTTCGGATTTTATCGCATTTTTAATTAGTTTTGCAAACTATTTTTTATTTCCCGACGTTTCACGAGGACTCCCTCCGTGACCACGGATGCTGTAAAGCATCCGAAACGTTAAAAACGCGATAAAATCCGAAATACGTTTTATTTTAAACTGTTGCCAGTGCTAGTATCCGAGGAAAGAGAGAAGTTTCTGTAGTTTTTCATTGTTCAAGAAAAGAAACACGAATAGTCGCTCCTGTTATAAATAAGGGCCATTTCAAATACTGCCTCTTAAGACTACCTCGCTCAGGTAAATTGATTCCGATTTGTTATCCGTAACGTATAAATTTTGTGGATTAGATCCTTTGTCTCGGTTTGGAGTTCTATGTGACTTGCTTCACTAACAATAGTATAAAACTTACATAGAAAGTAAACAATGTTAGAATGATATTCTTCAAAATTTAAAAGTCAAATTTCACGCATCTCCCAATACTGACGCAGTCAGTGACCTTAACAATTATTTATACCTTTCGACCAACATTTCATCGGAGCATATTCAGGACAAGGTGATGTTGTGTGTCAGGAGGTGTTCAGGAGAAGGCATATCAAGGACAAAGATGGTAATCCTGAAGTTAATTAATGTTCGCCAAATATAAAAACCGTTAATAAGTTTTTAATAAAACTCATTGGTATGAGCATTCCTTCTAGAAATCGAAGTCGAGTCTTCTGATTCGAATTCCTATATCCTAACTACTCGTCTTTCGTGGCTATTCAAGTAAGAAACATAATTACAAACCATTATCAATAATAAAAAAATATTAATAATAACATAAAAAATAATTAGTAAAAATTTGATTAAACGTCATCTACAAACCTAAGTATATGTTATTTCAAAATGGAATTTGAATTTGTATGGTGATCTTATAAATAAACCCACACGTATGTGAATTAATGTAATCATTTGGGAAAAAAATTTGCAGCGTTACAGCGACTTCATTAATAACGAATGTGTACTCAGCGACTACACATGGACGAAATGAAAACAGACATTCATATTTGACATGTAAATGAATGCTCTCTGAAACAATGACATTTGATGAAATTGTCTAAGTAACTAAATAAGCTCACATAAACATGTACGTCTTCATAAATATTCTAGCTTTAACGACACTGTCCGCATAGACTAGAGGACTATAATTAAAAAAATTAAAGCATCAGTTTCTAAGTTCAATAATGAGACATCGAAAAGTGATATTTTTATTTGTTTAATATATGACTGTAGAAAAAATGAAGAATATATAATTTAAGGTAGTACAGTACAAATACATATAAAAGGTATATTTGTGTATATCTATTTATATCCAGTATCCAAATACCAAGTCGCGGAATCCCATTATGGGAATAAATTACGTGTGTGATTTTTTTTGTATTTTTAACTTATTATACTATGCATACTTTCATATACTAAGGTCTTCATTTTAGTCATAGTAGTTGATGAGGCTATCTCGCAATCTTTAAGTAATTATAGTCCAATTCAGTTCAGTCGGCTGTTACGTCATTGACGGGAAAAGAGTAAGTATAACTTATGTGAAACTGTTCCGACATCGATCGCCATGAAGCTCTTAAAATTTATTGCGATCTGCCCGAAGAATTTTCTATTTGGATGGAAGTCACACGAGTACTTCCCTGTGTCCACTTCAGTCCCGTGTCGACAGTATACGTTCTGTTCAGCTTTTCAAGATATGTTTATATTGAAAGTTTATTATTGACTGTTTTATGTAATAATCATTCTATTCTCAATAGAATGAAAATTTTGACTGAGGTCTAGACAATTAATTCCTTACGAATCTCCTTTCTCCGAAGACATTTTTTGGGACAACGTTTTAAATCGCCATCGATTTAAAACGTACAAAGTTTTTTTTTATAAAACTCATTGGAACTCTGGTATCTTGACTTGAATTCCGATCACCACTCGGCTATTGTAACAGTATGATGGAATTATTATAAAAGGGCCCTCGCATTCAATAAGTTATCAGCCGCTACTGTTAAGATGTTTTCCGTATAATGACAACGACTGGCAAGTGGATTGGCGATTGCTTTACCAGACGCCTTGCACTGTAGACGCTACAGTTCGTCATTTGTCTCATTGTTCTCTCTCTTCGTTGTTCTAATATTTTTGAGCTGGTTATTCCGCCCAAATATAACCACGTTTCAAATGTAAAATATAGTTTAAAACATAATGTACGCTTGGCTTAGTAAAAATAATAACTTTGAACAATTAATTTAAAATAATAAATTTCATCATCATTATAATCATTAATAAAGAAAAGCAAAGCTTGTTGAATCGTATCAGAATACATTATATTTAATTTTCCTTAGAACATCACTTACGAAGCGGGTGCGGTAGCGGACGCAAGAGTGAAGCAGCGGGTACTATATGTATGCACTAAACTAGCAGTAGTTCGCGAAATGTGACAACGAATTGTTAGGTGTGCCACTAAGAAATGCTGAATCGACGACCACGACCACTCTGTTAACCGTTAGACGACTGAAAAGAAGTGTAGGCAGGCAAATTACTCTCTATTCAATAAAAGAAAATATATCTTCACGCAATTCCCAATACAGGGGTAGACAGAGGTCAAGTCTAGACAATTAAGTCCCTTTGACCCACCTTCCACCGAAGATATTTTCGGGACAACGTGCCAGGTGGTGAGCCCGTCGCCGTCTTTATGTAATGAAATTCGTACATAAGTTTTTGAAAAACTCATTGGTACTGCCACCTGGGGATCGAACTCGGGTCTCTGGACTTGAATTCCGACTACCCAACAACTCGGCTATAGTGATGATCTCTATTCAATGAAATGCGATTTACTGTACACTAATAGACGAAAACAAAAGATAGATAGACAAGGACAAAATTTATCAATGTTGCAATTGGCGGCCTTATAGCTAAAAAGCGACACATTTATTTGGAACTTGACATTTGGTGAGCCTGTTGCCGTCAGTATGTCCAAGGCGCCAATATAAACTTAAGTTTTCAAAAACTTAATGGTACGAGCCTGAATGAATTCCTGAAAGAATGGTACCACCTGGAGATCGAACTCGGGTTTCTCGACACGAATTCTGATTATCTACCACTCAGCTATCGTGACTTAAACGACGAAACTTGGTAGTGAATAGTAATAATAAAGTTAGTAATGTTATTAAAATATGAAAGTACTTTGTTTACAGAATTGTATCAACATTGCTAAAATAACTGTCAGTGTAATTAATGACTATTCATTAAAGTCAGTGTGTAATAATTAATGACTATTGACAGTATCAGCTTACTTTAGCTTCGGTTGCCATCGATAGAAGGCGCTTCAAAAAATTGTAAATATTAGAAATTTGATTTTGTTCATTAACTAATTTTCCAGAGTAGCTTCTATTCGTTAAACTTTTAACTAAGTACACCACAAAAATTGTAAAATATGGTCCAAATAGTTATAAAATAAATAAATATCTTCACGCAATTCCCAATACAGGGGTAGACAGAGGTCAAGTCTAGACAATTAAGTCCTTTGACCCATCTTCCACCGAAGATATTTTCGGGACAACGTGCCAGGTGGTGAGCCCGTCGCCGCCTTTATGTCCAAGCCAACGACGAAATTCGTACATAAGTTTTTGAAAAACTCATTGATACTGCCACCTGGGGATCGAACTCGGGTCTCTCGACTCGAAATTCCGACCACCCAACAACTCGGCTATCGTGACTTGACAAATAATCCAAATAGTTAAGGTAGTTTTTTTTTTTTCTATAGAGAAGGGAGGCAAATGAGCAGGTGGCTCACGTGATGATAAGTGATTACCATGAACATCCGCAATACCAGAGGCATAACAGATGCGTCTCTGGCCTTTGAGAAACGTTTAGGCTCTTTCTTGAAGGTCCGTAAGTCGTATCGGTCCGGAAAAACCGCTGACGGCAGCACATTCCATAAAGTGCAAGTGCTTGGCAGAAAAATCCGCGAAGAACGCACCACGGTGGAATGCCAAGCATCAAGATGGTGTTGAATAAATTTTTGACTATGCTATGGTACGATGGTGAAATTCAGCAGCTGGAATTAATCCGAACAATTGCTCGGAGCACTCCCCGTAGTATATCTTGTAAAAAATGCAAAGTTATGCACCGTCTCTTCGCAATGCCAGTGGACTTCGCCTATCAGATAAAACATAGTCGTCAACGATTCGACAGTTTTCGAGGGATAAAAAAATTAATTAAAATTATATGTTAATTCAGTTCAATAATAACACTATATTTTTTATGTAGAAAAGGGAGGCAAACGAGCAAGTGGCACACGTGATTACCGCCGCCCATGAACATCTGCAATACCGGCTATAGTGCTTTTATTAAACCGCATCTTATTGAACAGTCGATTATAACGTGTATCTGCTTACGTATCTTTAACCGACTTTCAAAAAGCCTATACTCCTAATAAAAAATGTATTCGTCACTCTTTGACTTACTGTTTGCTTTTGATACTTTTACTTCCTGACTGATCCGATTGTACAAAAAAGAAATACTACTTATGAATCTCTTAAAAGTAATTTTAAACTCGCCTCTTATTTTTTCACAAAATTTTATTAAAATAAGGTAATTTAATTAAAACGTCTTTAAAAATAGAATAAAAATAACAGCTCAGAAAGTTGAGTAATGAAGACTCGGTTTGGTTACATCTATTTGTAAAATGTAAAAAGCGGACATAAAAGATGAAATTTTAGGTATGTAACTTTGCACCTGAACGTGATAAATAAAATAAATAAATATCTTCACGCCATTTCCAATTATTTTTATTTATTATTTCAGGACAACGTACCAGGTGGTGAGCTGGTCGCCGACTTTATGTCCAAGCCAACGATATGAGTCGTACAAAGGTTGTGAAAACCCCATTGGTACGAGCCTGCCACCTGGGGATCGAACTCGGGTCTCTCGACTCGAAATTTCGACCACTCTTCTACTCGGCTATCGTGCACCTGAACGTAGGATTCTGAAATCCGCTTTTGCAGTTCAATTTATAACATCATTCCATTTACCAGCTTTTTTTTAAATAAAGTCCATATTCTAAAACAAACCTTTTACGTCTGCTGAAAGAGTTCAAATATCCTTAGCGAAAGGAAAGGGCATTAGATGCAACTTTCACGGCTTTTAAGTCGCGTTCGCGAGAATAGTTTCGTAAAAATATTTGTACTTTTTCACACAAAGAGATAAGGAAAAATATTGAGTTACCTATATACTTTTATAATAACTTGATTAACAGTCTATAAATATCCTCGATTGGAAATAGATCTGTCCCTTTAAGAGGGCCATCTTCATAAGTTTCACGTTTGGCAACAGGCGGATAGACGATCGCAATACAAATACTATACCACGGAAAAAAATTGTTTTATTCTACAGCTTACCAAGTAGCGAGACCATCACGGGCTCACTTATGACCAAGCTACGAGTACGGATAATTAGCTACAACGTTAGTAGCTCTTTGCCATATGACACTTTTGCTTTAAGGACATCAAGATGCCACTGCAGAGTAATATTTTTTTATTAATAATTTCGACAAAATATTAGTCGAAATGTATAAATTTTATAGAGTTGACGCGCATGTCCGTCATTTAAAGATAAACAGAAGGTCAGGCAGATAGCACAGTGACATTATTAGCTTTCTTTCAGCCCATGGAATAATTAGTACAATTGTACTCAACATTTAAGTTTTTTTTAATCTTAATTAAAGCTCTGCCATTTCCCTTTAATCTATGATATCTTAGAGAAAAGTGAAACTGAACTGATATTAAAATTTGAGACAGTTTTGTAAAAGAAAAATAATAAAAAATATATAGCAAAAGAAAGAACAAGTTTAATGATCAGTACAAATAAGTAATGAAACTAACCAATTTTTACACACATTTAAGATTTATTGAAAAAAGTCTTTCATCTTTTTCTGCTCTACGGTATATAAACTGTTTTCAGTAGTCTCGTCTTGAAAAGCCGGCAGTATTGAATGCGACCATATTTCCCTAAGGAGATGGTTGAAAGACAGAGATTACGATGCTTCGCAGAGGAACCTCGAAATAAAGGAATTTTAAAGTTGAATTTTAAATCAAAAAGTGAACAGTTGAACCGTAATGTAGTTAGAACGCACTGCTACCGTACTTTCTAAATCAGACCTGGTCATACTGTTGCAATCTGAAATTTGAATGAATAAATATGAATGAATGAATGAATATCTTCACGCTTTTCCCAATACAGGGATAGACAGAGGTCTAGTCTAGACAATTAAGTCTCTTTGACCCACCTTCCTCCGAAGATATTTTCGGGACAACGAGACAGGTGGTGAGCCCGTCTCCGTCTTTATGTCCAAGCCAACGATGTAATTCGTACATAAGTTTTTTTTAAAAAACTCATTGGGGATTGAACTCGGGTCTCTTGACTCGAAATTCCGACCACCCAACCACTCGGCTATCGTGAATTTCAATAAGTCGAAGTTTACTCAAATTTGATGTCGATAAAAAATTAAACACAAAAACTAAAGGTACCAGTTTAATAGTTGGATTATTTGAAAGCATTTCACTATGAAATGTTGACTCTGGGGGTTCCCTAGAGATCGCTGCCGGCGGCTGATGTAAATATATTCATTGCTTTACGTTTTCAGATTTTAAACATTTTTTTCTGGAGAAAGCATAGATCAGATTTTCAAAGCTAATACTGCTTTCATTCATAAAAGCAGTATTAGCTTTGAGAATCTGATCTAAAAATTAACAGGTTCAAATTTTCTTGTCGCTTTACAAGCCGAATCGTTTCAAAAATTGATTGATATTGCAATATTTTTAATTATGCTTGGCAGTTATGTTGAACATACCAAAGGTATGTCTCTGCCAATTTGTGCTTAAGTCCTTATTTCGCCGTTTCTTTAAACTTTGGTGTATGCTGCTAGTAGTTGAAGTTGATAAATAAATAAATTAACAAAAGTGGATATAAAATACAGTTACATACATAAAAAAATCTGTAACTGAGCATTTGTGTAAATAATGAAAATCGGACCTAATGAAGGTACAACAAACACTCGGAACCGAGACTCATTTGGTTTTAAGTGACAAAGTTTTTTATGTATTAATCCTACCGGGAATCGAAACTTAGAACCTCCGACACCTTGAAAACCGACGTGTGTACTACTCATCCACGGAGGACGTAAAACAGATGACTCAGTGAAATTTTTACGCAAAAAAGTCAATAAATATCATTAAAAGTAAGCATATTTTCCCCATACTGTAAGTTATAGTTTTGTTGGAGACCGAACAAAAGGCTAACTTTGAATTGACTGACTCTGAATTCCATGAATTTTAAAATTAGACTTTGTATGATTTAGCAAACATTACAATACAAATCATTCAATACTTGTGTAACAACAGAAACCAGGTAACATTGCAACATTTATTAATTAAGCATTCCAGGTAGATATCGAATTAGTTAAATTAAATTAAATTAAATAATTAAATAAAGGCGCTGAAAGATGAGTAAAAGCAATCAAGTAAATTTAATTCCTTTCGAATTACCGACTTATTATTATTACTTTTTTTTTATTAGAAGAGGGAGGCAAACGAGCAGGTGGCACACGTGATGGTAAGTGATTACCGCCGCCCATGAACATTTACAATACCGGAGGAATAGCGGATGCGTTGCCGGCCTTTGAGAAAGGTATAGGCTCTTTTCTTGAAGGGATCTAGCCTATCAGATAGAACATGGTCGCCGACGGTTCGAGCCGCTATTCGTTGGATACGAACGTAGAGCAGTCAAATGGACGGAGCTGACACTGGGGTGCCCTCGTCCAGAGATGACAATAGTACTCCATGTGCGGCCGAACCTGCGCCTTATAAAGTTGCAGGAGTTGGGCCGTCGCGTTGGACTGTCGCGCTCTACTGAACACGCCAAGCTTTTATATAAATAAAAATATCTTCACGCAATTCCCATTACTGGGGTAGACAGAGGTCAAGTCTAGACAATTAAGTCCCTTTGACCCACCTTCCACCGAGAATATTTTCGGGACAACGTGACAGGTGGTGAGCCCGTCGCCGCCTTTATGTCCAAGCCAACAATGAAATTCGTACATAAGTTTTGAAAAACTCATTGGTACTGCCACCTGGGGATCGAACTCGTGTCTCTAAACTCGAAATTCCGACCACCCAACAACTCGGCTATCGTTACTTTTGAAACACGCTTTTAAGAGGCCAATTTGGCCTTCCTTCCAAATGACCGCGAAACTGAACGTTAATCGATATGTCGACGCCAAGGATTCCTATGCTGGCTGAGGCAACAAGGGAGTGCTCTCAAAACAAGGTGATACGACGAAGGGTTTCTTTTTGCGGTAAAAGCGCAAACTTGTGTCTTTTAGGGTTGAACTGGACTAAATTTAGTCGGCCCCAGTCCGAGATTTTGTCTAACAAAACCTCGACTTCAGACATAAGTCTGTCCCGGTACTCGTCGACGTGTTCCCGAGAAATATTGGCACGGCCGGTATAAAGGGCATCAGTGCTGTCATCTGCATAGCAATGAATGTTACTAATTTGTAGCAAATCATTGATATGCAGAATAAACAGGGTTGTCGATAGCACACAGCCTTGTGGGACACCAGCGTTCACTGACTTGAAGTCCGAGCATGCACTGTCAACTACGACCTTGATGCTCCGGTCTGTGAGAAAACTAGTGACCCAATTGCAAAATTTCTCGGAAGCCCATATGATGGAAGCTTTGAGAGAAGCGCTTTGTGCCATACCCGATCAAAGGCTTTCGCAATGTCCAAACTAACTGCCAGGGCCTCAACCTTGCTCTCTACTGCCTCCGCCCATCGATGAGTGAGGTACACAAAAATATCACCAGCCGAGCAACCCCGACGGAAGCCGAACTGGTGGTCATTGATACCTCTACAGCTGGCAGTTTTAATGGACTCCATTATTTTGGAGAACAAGGAAGTGATGGCGATTGGTCTGAAGTTACCTGGATCTGAGCGGTCGCCTTTTTTAGGGATCAGGTGCACCAAAGCTGTCTTCCATGTCATCGGGACGACGCCTTCAGAGTAGGAGTACCGAAAAGACCCGTTAGAACCGGTGCCAACTCTGAAGCACACATCCTCAGCACAATAGAGGGTCACCATCGGGCCCACTCGACTTCTGGATGTCCAGGAGAGGAGTGCTTTTGGCACTGAGCTCTGAAAGAACCGGATGTCCGGCATAGAGCACTCACTTCACGGGATAGTCGGCGGTGAGTTCCCCTGTCATCGAGAGTCGAGTTGGATGCAAAAGAGAACCTAGAAGATCTGCTTTCTCTTTTGCGTCATGGGCCAGCGAGTTGTCCTCCTGTGCAGAGATGGTAGTGATGGCTGACTGAAATTCCCTTGGACAGCCTTGGCGAGGGACCAGAACGCACGAGTTCCCGAAGGAAGACGAACTAGTTTCTTGCCAATTCTGCCAATGTGCTTTGGACTTTGCCACAGAAATTACTCTTTTGAAGGACCTGGCGGCAGAGTTATACATCTTCTTAAAAACGCTAGTTTTTGAATCCCGAGACGCCAATGTTTAATCCAGGCCCGGTAGTACTGCTGCTTTTGGCGAGATGCCATTCTGCAGGTGCCATCAAACCAAGGCTTTGATCTACCACCGATGGGCACCACAGAGGAAGGAACGAAGAGTTCCTTTCCTTGGAGCACCACATCAGCGACGGAATGAGCAACGGCATCGGGACATCGGTCGGGCATCCCTTCCCAATCCGCCGACCTGTAGTGCCACACGGCGGTGGCCAGTATATCGTGACCGCGATGGGCACATGTCTCTGATGATGATGGGCACTTTACTCCGGATCAGGCAGTGGTCCGAAGAACCCAAAGGGGCATCAACGGAGACCACATAGCCGTCCGGATGAGAGGTCAGCAGAAGATCCAGCAGGGAAGGTGTATGATCCTCCACATCCGGAACCCGCGGTGGTGAAGTAACCAGTCGTGTCAGATCAAATGCTAGGGCAAATTCAAAAACAGATCTCCCCACATGATCAGTGGTTCGAGATCGTAGCCATTCGGCGTGGTAGGCGTTGAAGTCGCCGAGTACCACGATCTATACAGCGTCCAGATCGTGGTACTGCTTCGTGGTGGGCTGTCTTCCGTGCTACAGCAGATCATGGGATCTGCTGTAGCACGGAATCTGCAGCCATTTGGATGTGGTCGATGAGTCGGTCAGTTTCGGCATTACCGCTGTGGGACCTATAGAGGCACCCATAGACGCGAGGGTGGTCATCGCTGTCGGTATGCGTAGCCAAAGGGTGGACAGGTCCACCTTCAAGACTGCCGAGGCGTTGAGAACATATATCCCTCTGACGTACACACAAACTCCGAGGCACAAAATAATGTACCCCGGGTAGGATAGATAAGAGGTATCCGCCGGAGAGGATATCCAGATGGTAGTGGACGGCATGAAGATTGGAATGGACTCCCCTGATATTGCAGAAATCCAAGGAGTGCCGAAGGTTTTTGCTTCGTTTGCCTCGAACAGAATGGGAACAGAGCGGAACTGCCCCCACTGAATTCGAGGGGCAGCCTGAGCATCCACACTCGGGCAGCGATTGGTTGCCCGATCGAGGGTGCCCAGAGGGGATTCTCCAGCACCAGTGGTGATGGTACCCCCTGGGGTAGATTTTTCTTCCGTTACCATGTTTTGGGGAGGGGTGTGTGGGCCTTCGGTTACCTGCACTCAACAGACGAAACGCAGAAGTTAGTTAAACATCTACTTGACGCCGGTATTCTGTGAGGTCGTGGTACTTCCCCGGTCGAGCCGGCCCATTCATGCAACAACAAAAGCTGATGCGTAGCTCTACTACTGTTAATTTCATTTGTGTTTATTCCAGTATTTATTTCATTTCGTTTCACTTCGCAATCCATATTAAGACCACTGAATAATAAAAAATCAATTTCGATTCTGGTTTAGTCACTTTTGACAGTTTCTAAATAAGCAGAAACATGTTTCAAACTATTTCTTGTCTCTGTCTTCAGAAATATAATGGAATAAATACTAATCTTTGTATTGCTACTATATTTACTCTGCACTTGTATTAGCAGCTGAAGCACTTGTGTTATGGAATCATTTACCCGACCCGACCGTGAATCGAACTGGGTGTCTCTGAGCTGGCAACACGATGAAAACCGGTGTGTCCGATATTTGTTTACGGAGATCGTCAAAATCGTCAAAAGAATTATAATGGTCAATTTTGATTGCTGTAATTAACCCGATATCAAGGTCTAGGACAACTTGAGGAATCTTGCGTGTCTAAGTAGTAAATATAAAAGGTTTTTTTGGAAACCGCACTGGAGCAATGTGACAAACCCTTCGTCCTTATCTCTCTTAAATATTTGAGAGAATGCCTTTGTATAGCAGAGAGAATTTACCCATTGCCACTTTACATTTTACATGTACTTGAAGGAATGATACCTAACTAATGTTAACAAAATCTTGTATTAATCCATTAACTAATGACGTACACACTGGTTGTTATGATGTCGATGTAGCGGATCTTTCACCGAAATAGTTATTATCTTATTTTCTTTGATTTTGTAAATATTTAAGAACTACATTATTTATTCCAATTATTATTTATTAATATAAAGTAATAAAAACGGTCAGAATAGCCGAGTGTTTGCGTCATCGGAATTTAAATTTTTTCATTGATTTATTTATTTAAGTTTTTGTTAACATTAGTTAAGTATCATATTATTTATTTATTTATTTATTATTTAATTATTTATCTATTTATTTATTTTATTTATATATTTATTTATTTATTTATTTATTTATTTTTATTTATTTATTTACTAACCTCATATACATGAGCTTGTATATAGGCGAACTTAATGCCAGTTGCATTTTCTACCAGTCAACCTTTAGGTGGTACAGAGATAAAAAGAAGTAGGTGTAATAAATGTGGGACGAGAAAAAAATACATTATACAAAAAATTCGCAGATACATAATAAACATATACAAACATACACACACATGAATTATAAATATATAAAATTATTACTATGGTATTATTATTATAATATTATTATTTATATTGTTGGCTTGGACATATAGACGGCGACAGGCACACCACCTGTCACGTGTCCTTAAAAATTCATCGGTGGAAGGTAGGTCGAAAGAACTTAAGTGTCTAGACGTCTGTCTATCCCTATATTGGAAAATGCGTGAACGTTAAAAAATTACAAAGTATAAGTTTGGTATTACCATTTATCCAATATTGGCGTGGGCAGAGATATAGATTAATATTTTCAACGCTTATTTCACTTGAGTTTACTTGCGATATAATGATAAGTACAGCATCTTTCGCCAACATTAGCCTTATATTATTTTTTATGCTTTTTAATTTTCTACATATATTTTTATATTAGTCAAACAATAACTTTTATAACATAAATTTATAAGGAAGATAATTTATCACTTGAAGAGTAACCTATGCTTTATGCATACAAAGAGCCTTACACTGTTAACAAACACATGATAAATAAATATTTTGATAAAAATATTTAATAACAACTCAATATATACTAAACAGAAGTATTGCTTTCCCTTCCTGTCTATCTGCCAAAACTATCGTGAAGTTTTTTGTTTACGTCAGGGTATATTCCAAACTTAGGCGTTGTGGGTACAACTTAGACATGAAGAAATAAGTTTCTCGTGATGGTAAGTGATTACCGCCGCCCATGAACACCCGCAATACCAGAGGCGCAATACCCGCAATACTTAGCAGATGCGTTGCCTCCCTTAGAGTGCCCCCCTCCCCCAGTTTTGGGGGAGAGGGGTGCGTGGGCCACTGGTTACCTGCACTCACCAGACGAAACGCAGAGGATTGTTAGACTTCGGGAATAGAAGCCGTAACAAACAAGCGAAACAATCTCCATAAAAGATCTTTAACTACTAACATTGCGAGCTACAGAACGTTTATCGTACCTTACGTACAAATAATGTCTCTTTTCGTAATAAAGACCTTTAAAAGCTGCCTTAAATAAATCACTTCTGTTCTTTCACTTCGTTAATTTTTTATTATTCTAATGACGTTTCACCTTAAAAGATGTTAAAGAAAATTCGCTTACTTTAAATGTCTTATCTTGTTTTCAATATGTCTAAAATGTATTTCTTTTTCAGCCTATTTATGGTTTAAGTAGGATAATAATATTAGTATATTCCAAAATAGCATTTCAAATACATGTATTTATAACTATCAAAAAATATCTTCACACCGTTCCCAACAAGAGGGTTGACAGAGGTCAACCCTATTGTTGGGAACCCTC
Source organism: Sericinus montela (assembly GCA_029286605.1). Taxonomy (NCBI): domain Eukaryota; kingdom Metazoa; phylum Arthropoda; class Insecta; order Lepidoptera; family Papilionidae; genus Sericinus; species Sericinus montela. Next base: position 4,011,582 of record JAGSMR010000024.1, read on the forward strand.
AGGTTAGAGAGAGGTAAACATTTTTTGACACAACGTGATAAGCAATGATCCCGTAGCCGTCTTTATGTCCAAGTCAACGATATATAAGTCGCAGATACGTATTTTGAAAACACCCATTGGTACGAGCTCGCCACTTAGGGATCGAACTCGGGTCGAACTCGGGTCTCTTGACTCGAACTCCGATCAGCCAGCCACTCTGATATCGTGACTTTTAGTAAGTTCCAGTGATTAAAGAGATAAATCATTTAATTAATCAATTATGTAATTAAATAGCAACATTTAGAAAAAATGTATATATATATATATATATATATATATATATATATATATATATATATATATATATATATATATATATATATATATATATATATATATATATATATATATATATATATATATATATATATATATATATATATATATATATATATATATATATATATATATATATATATATATATATATATATATATATATATATATATATATAATTTGCGGCACCGCACGTTGGCTGACTTCATTCATCATCGGTGTCTTAAGGATTAAAAATTTAGGATTGTTTTGTTGCTTATAATGTGGTGGTTACAATGTAGGTAAATGTAATCAAAATTTAATCGAAGTATGACATATCTTGAAAGTTAAATAATTACATAAATATTTACGTTATTCCCAATACTGGGGTAGACATGGTTACAGATTCTTATGTCCCTTTCACCAAATACATTTTTTGGGACTGCTTCACAGGTGGTAAGCTTTTTAATGTCTTTATGTCCAAGCTCTGGATATATTTCATAAATAAGTTAACTTAAAAAAACTCTATGGCATTAGTCTACCACCTGAGGATCGAACTCGGGCCTCTCGACTCGAGTTCCGATCTCTCAACCACCGACTATCGCGACCCAAAAATATCATTTAATGTTACGAATGTCCGTAACGGCGTAAACTTTATTCTTTACTTAATACTTGCTTTGACTCGCCGCTTCGTTCGCGTTTACGTCAGTAGACTGTTAAAATTATACTCATTATCATTACAAAGTAAATAAAAATATAATAAAATTATTTCACAAACAAATAGGAACAACTGATATACACTTGATTGAAAGAGAGTTGACCGCCGATAGTTATTCGTTCAGTTCGTTCAGTTCGTTCAGCCTTAATCTTTTGCCCTTATACATAATTAAATATAAGTGTCAAAGCGTCAAAAAACCGTCACTTTCTTATTTTTTTATTTAATGTATTGAGACTCTAAGAGCTCATCCTCTTTATTCTTATTTGCGGATAATGTTAGTAAATACATAGTTATTATACGCTCACATTGAATCGTTATAAGGAAATGAGAAGGGAATTAATCAAGGCACTAGGGTCGTGTGACAGATGTGGGAGAGTGGCAATTGGGACCGAGAATTTAATTTATTTATTTATAATGTCGGTATATAATAAACGTTTAAGTTACATTGGGGTTGTAATTTTGAATACCTTTTGATCCCTTCGTTATAGCAAAGGCCTCAGAAATCGCAATACAGTGCTAGGTGACTGGTTTACCAGCACGAAAATCAATAAAACCAAATTAAGCAGACCGCTGATAAGCTGCACCGTCTACGTTGCGATGTGTCAGATACAGACATCTACAGCGTGGTGCGAAGGCTCGTCCTTCTTAATAGAGGCTTGTCTTTAAAATGGCAGAGGAGGGCGATAATGGAAACAGGCGCCGCTTATACAATACATTTACATGCATAAGCATAAAAACATCCATTACATGAGTAAAAACATTCATATATATAATATAAATGTTTGCCCCTATCAGAACTCGAACCTGCGACCTTTAGCTTCCAAGACTATGTCACAACCAACTAGGCTGTTAGACCGTCATTAGACGTTAGACCGTGTAATCCGCCGCTTAATTACTTTGTAAAGACCATCGCAACTAATTATCGACGGCAGGAAATCTCCGGAGATTACTGTAGACAGACGATGGTAATTTATTCACTTTCTCACATTGGCAGGTTCCGCACTATTATTGCAGAGAAAAACAAGCCTTATTCAACTCAGTAAAAACTATGATTTACCCCGCCCGGGTCAGTAGGTTTTTAAATTTCTGATTTTATTTAATAAAATCCCTCATGATATTCGTTCTAATCTATCTGTAGAAATTTTCCGAAAAAGCGTAAAGAAACACTATTTAGGATCTTACTTATTTTATAGAAATTTAGGTGATGTAATCGATTAGTGTATGTACGTATGTATGTGTATGTATATATATGTATATATGTTGTATATGCATATGTATTACGTGTATGTAGATGTATACATATTTAGGGTACACAGTTACCTACTTGCATAAGTCTTAAGCCATATTTTCTCTTTCGTCAAAGGTTTGCTGGAAGATGAAGGTTAATCTCGCCTCTGTAAATTTTAATTACATAAATTTTATTATGTATTATCTCTTCTAATGTATACAATAAGGAATAAAGAAGCTCATACCTCCGTGGACAAGTGACGTACAGACGGAATTTAGATCTCGGGTCTGGATATTTGTGGTGCCTTCATTGTTTCCGATTCCATAACACTAGTGCTTTAGTTGCCTACTTTGGGATCAGAGCAATGAATGTGATATCTTCTCTATTTATGTGTACTTGTATTAGTTATATGTTCTCGTCTGGTAAGTTTTACAGACTTATAAAGTCCTTAAGTCACGATAGCCGATTGTTGGGTGGTCGGAATTTCGATTCAAGAGACCCGAGTTCGATCCCCAAGTGGCAGTACCAATGAGTTTTTCAAAAACTTATGTACGAATTACATCGTTGGCTTGGACATAAAGACGGCGGCGGGCTCACCACCTGTCACGTTGTCCCGAAAATATCTTCGGTGGAAGGTGGGTCAAAGGGACTTAATTGTCTAGACTTGACCTCTGTCTACCCCTGTATTGGGAATTGCGTGAAGATATTTATTTATACATTTTGACATCGCGCATATTCCCAATACAGGAGTAGATAGGATATATGGAATCTCCTATGGAGATAAATGGAATGGACAGAAGCCTACACAATTAAGTCTCTTCAACTAACCTTTCACTGAAAAGTATTTGGCACCAGAATATTCATGTTGACATATAAACATCCATGACACTAGTACAACCATTCTAATTCATTTTAGGTTTAGGGACAGTTGTATTGAAAGACAGTTTTTTATTAGTCGTTTAACGATGTAAAATTGCCCTGTAAGGATTCCACCCTTTAATTAGTAATGCCACTACCCCATCCCTATAAGAGATTTTTTTTATAAAAATTAAAAAATATATTTATTATTATTATGACTACATTACAAAACTTGGACGAGTGGCATAAACACCGGGTTTTCAAGGTGTCGCCATCTCGAGTCTCGTTAGATTCACGGATGGTTCAATGTAGAAAAACCACTTTTCTACATTTTCTGTGATGCCTTCGTTGCTTCCGATTCCCATACCACAAGTAGTTTAGCATCTTACATTGGGATTGTAGCAATATATATGATGTTGTCTTTATTTACATATATTAGTTATATGTTCTCGTCTGGTTAGTTTTATAGACTTATAAAAAATATGCATTTATTATTACTACTTATGTATTTATTATTATTATTGTTATCTCAGTGTTCATTTGTTTGATTCAAATGAAATCAAAAAAAATCAAATCATTTATTCATCGACATAAGAACATATATTCGTTTATCGATAGTCATTTTTAATCTACCACCGTTTCGTAATGAGGTTCCTCTAAGGGGGCAGAAACAGGCGAAAGAAACTCTGTAGATATCCTCTTTTTTATCAATATTTTTAACAATATAATGCATTATACAAATATAATGTAATATTTTCTAGAAATAGCTTGGGAGAGATCACCTTATTCCCAGGGGTTACTGTCATTAATATATTCATTTATATTAAAATAACCCTTCCTATAAAGCTTTTCTTTAATAAATTTGTTAAACCTGTTACCGGGACTTTGTTGTAGAAGCATATACACCGCCCTATGAACGAGTTACTTACTCTATGGAGTCTAGTCACCGGTGTTACAAGCTTGTGTTTGTTCCTAGTATTTACATTATGTACATCAGAGGTCGTGCTAAAAGTATTAATGTTTTTATGCACATATATTTCATTTTCATATATGTATTAAGGGGCCAGGGTTAAAATATTTATTTCTTTAAATTTCTCTCTAAGAGATGCTTTGGAATTTGGACAATATACAGCACGTATGGCCCTCTTTTGTAAAACAAACTGTTTCTACGTCCCCAGCTGCATGACCCTATAGCAGAATACATATGACATTATGCTATAGAAGTAACTAAAATAAACAAGTCTAGCCATTTGTATATCAGTTAAGAGCCTCGTTTTTACAGCATATGCTGCAGAGCTTAAACTACTCGCAAGTTGGGATATATGAGGGCCCCATTGAAGCCTCGCATCAAGTGTTATTTCGAGAAAAACAGCCGTCTCCACAAAGCTCAAATCTTCCTAATTTATTAGTACATTGGTATCACCAAAATGTTTAACTGAAATAGTTTAAATGAAATAATATTATGAATTAAGTACAAATGTTGGCTTTACCGTCGGCACGACCCCATCAATCATTACTTGTGAACTGATAACTTTTCATAGGAATAATTGTATTTACAAATCATTGAACTCGTTACATACAATGAATTCATTCTTTTCGTTATAAAAATATATGTTGTATAGACTCTGTTTCTAGACTTGCAAGTCACAATTCCCGAAATCCTTAATAACCCCATTGTAAACTAGCACTATACTCATTCTCCAAAGAAACAATAAAAAGTCCTCAAAGTTGTACCTTCTACACCGCTAAACTAAGAAAAAGTGATACCAACCTGGTCATCACGTCTCTTTCCTGCAAATCCGTTTATAGTTATCATTATAACAGCCTATCAAAAGTTCATTCTTGAACATAGACCTTCTTCAAAATTGTCTCAAATAACGGTCCTGTGCCATCTGCATCCATCGACTCTCCGCTACATTATGCAGGTCGTCTCTACATCTTGAGGGGAGTCGACCCTATATTGAGTTCGTACGAGGCTACCACTTCAGAAAAATTTTTCCTCATCGGTTGTCAGTTCTGCGAATCAAGTGGTCAGCCCATTGCAACTTCAACGTTCTTATCCTTAAGGATAAGTCGATTACCCAGGTTCTGCAGCGGAAGCATTCGCAAGATTCTAAAATTGTTATTGAAATGTAATTATTATCTTAAAAGAAAAATAAAATCATAAATCCTTAACAGAAGCGTAAATTCTTTTTAGTGTATAGAAAAAAGTGGTGGAATATTAAAATTACCTTTGATGTTTGATATTTATGGCTCTTTATTTGAGAGTGACGTGTGAAATTTTCGCGTATAATGGTAATAAATAGGGCGGTAATGTTGTGTGTGAAACGGCGGGGGAAATTATGGACTCCCATAATTTCTTGTCGTTAATTATGTAAGGTAACCACAGATGCTAATACATATGAATGAATTTATATTATTTTTTCTAGTGCCTACTTCAGTTCTGCGAAAATGCATATCTTCAAGCATAATTTATAAAAGAGTATGTAAAGGTATATAGATATTTTTTTTATTAATAAACCCCACATGATCTAAAATATTTCTTTTATCATTTTACAGACATTAAGGTTATTACCAAATTGTTCCTTTCCTTAATTAGTAACATTCATTCATAACGGCCATAATCTACTGCAGAACGCAAGACGCTTGGCAAGCCGTTTAGCGATCGCGTTTGCCCACACCATATCTTCCCGTAGGTGTCATTACGGGCGACCAGAGAAACCCTATGAAAATGTCATTGGTTTATTAACCGACACATAGCGGGATAGAAATAAAAGATAATAAAAATACAACATTCAGTAGACCGGTTACTTACAGAAGC